>QLTV01001698.1:13933339-13965250 GCA_003457575.1 Thermophis baileyi
AGAGAGATTACATCAAATAAGATAGTCAAGCACATTACTACATCATGAGGTAAATCGTCAGGTAAATCACAGAACAGCATACAGAGCACATAGAAGAAAAAGGAGTGGAAAATGGAAACTCCCCCTTTATACCCAGCAATCAATCATAATGTAGATTGCCTCATGCAGGAGCCCGCACTCTCTAACGTAGGGGTGTCCAATTGGCAGCCCGTGGGCCAGATGTGTCACACACAGGCCACGCCCACCTCAGCTCCGTGAAGGGAAAAAGACATCGCGATATGTTACACGGCAAGTTTGACACCCATGCTCTAAACTACAATTGTATGTTCTGGCCCATTATTCACTTTACTGTTCCAACTATTAAATTAAATATCTTAACAATTCACTCAATAACTGCCTCACTTCGCAACAGAATGTTTAGGGTCAAATGCAGTAGTGGGTTCTAAAACCCTTTACTACCGGTTTGTGCACGTGCGACGCTTCTGCGCATGCGCAGAAGCGTCCCGGGTGGGTGGGCGGAGCCTCCCACCGCCGCTACCGGTTCTAAGAACTGGGCTGAACCGGGAGCAACCCACTGCTGGTCAAATGTGACCATAAATTGAGGATTATCTATAAAGCAGATGTTATTTTCCCCTCTTTTTTGAGAGAACGTATTGATGAACAACAAGCTTTACCAAGTGACACATGTAGCAAGAAGCCTAGGAAAGCTTTCTGATTCTCTTTATTTCCCTAATGCTCCCTTCATTAACAGAAGCACTAGGGGGCTTTGGAAAAAAATCATCTGCTCCCCTCAAATATACCTTCTAAAACAGTATTTTTTTTCCCATTTAGGGAAATGAGTAATCTATCTGTAGGCATAATCTCTCTGCTGCGCCCTAATTCTGTATAAATTTCATTGTAAGCTCCAGGTGCTTACAAGGCAAGGAAAACATCCTTTGCTTAAAAACAACAACACCACTGTATTTAAGGAAACAAAATAATGGGCTTTGTTATTGCTGATTGTCAAAGTGTCTATTCTTGTGTGATTACTATGATGTTATTACTGGTATCAATATGTTCATTCTATATAAGTGATTTATAATTCATATTTTGCTATTGTGCCTTGGAATTTAGACACTGTCTTCTTTGATATTCATATTTATTACCAGGGCGTTAGAAAGCAATCCGTTCTTTTGCACTTAGAGACAATAATGGTAACCTGTGTCTCTTTCAAGATCTCTTTAAGCTATAAATAATCAAAAAATCAACCTATATGGGAAACAATTGCCTCTGCCATGCATTTTAACCAGTTAAAACATGGAATAATGTATGCAGGTTGATTTATGTATTTGCTGGGTGTGTATGCCTTACCAGTCAAAAGCAATCCTGAGCAGTTTCCAAAAATAAATATGTAAAATAAGGTTGAAAAATGCAGATATAACAATGTCACACAAAACCCAATATCACAGATAGTTAAACCTCAGCATTAATTAATCTACAGGAAGCAGCAACTTATTCACATCCCAAGGTTGATATGCGTTTGTGTGCACGTATTTATGGAAGGGAGGGGAATTGTGCTGGAAGGAATTGTAAATAGATATTATGGCTTCATTAGCTATATAGCAGCAGGTAGAAACACTTTGACCAAAATGAACTTCCTATACATAGTTAAGGTATTTGTGCATTTTTCCTTGTTTATGCCTTGTTTGATCCCCTGATTCATTAAATCTGCAAAAGGACTCCAACTGCTCACCTGGGTTAGATAAAATAGAAGTAGATGGACTCTTCCACAGGTGGATAAATGATGAAAAAGACCTGTTTCAGCAATGCATGGATTTCTTTTAAAACACTGCTTATTTTGGCCATTTATTTTAAGCACCTATTTTAATTTCATCACTAAATTTTAAAAATTGCTTCCCTGTCTCAATATTTTCCTATAGAATAGGTTAACTACTGATCGTAACAGTGAAAACATTGCCCTCTCCCACCCCTCCCCAGATCAAATTAATAAATTGTTGTTAGTTGCAAAGTTGCGTCCGACCCATCACGACCCCATGGACGACGTTCCTCCAGGCCTTCCTGTCCTCTACCATCCTCTGGAGTCCATTTAATCTCACGCCGATTGCTTCAGTGACTCCATCCAGCCACCTCATTCTCTGTCGTCCCCTTCTTCTTTTGCCCTCAATCGTTCCCAGCATTAGGCTCTTCTCCAGTGAGTCCTTCCTTCTCATTAGGTGGCCAAAGTATTTGAGTTTCATCTTAGAGACTCTCAAATAAAAAAGATAACTTTTTTCTTATTTAACATTTACATATTCAGCAGGAAAAAATGCTTATATGAAGTTTTTTTTCCTCTTTTAAAATCCTATTTGGAAGCAATCAAAGGAGACTACTGACTTTGGGGAACAGGAAAATAATAATATTCTTTTTTTAAACTATCACAAACATACATGAGTAACTGACTTTTTAATCAAATTTAAATTTGATCAAACTCCTAAGGGAAAAAGAGTTCGTTGAAACATGGTATTATTTGAGTTTCAGTCTATTAAAATAAAGTGATTATCAAATCAGAAATGATCAAAGGAATAGATTCAAATTCTGATGCCCACTGCATGAGAGAATTTGAGTTTGTTATTTAAGAGTAGTTATAATTAAGATATTTGGAAAAAAGGTGGTTTTATGCAGTAAGATAAAGCAAGATTTGTTTAAGTCCGTAAGTAGATAATTTCTTGCTCATCCTTTGATGTTAGCATTTTTTTTAAACAAACTTTTTGATGTAAATCACATGGGCTTGTTTTAACCAGGAGGTTAATTAATACTTTCTATGCAAGCATCAAAGCTCAACAGTGATGTTCTCTCTCCAGAAGTCATGAGAGAATCACCATTTCAATTAGAAGCTGTTTGATCACTGTAGGGACTACAATAACTTTTCAAAACTAAGAAAAATATTCCAGTTTGTTTGTTCTCTGTATATGTTTCATTTTAAAAAAAATCTGTTGATTTGTTGAGGAAAAGTATAATGGACTTTAAACACATATAGGAATAGCTTAAGCAGAAATAGATTAAAATGATAATTCTAAATAATTACTAATAATGTTCCCATGCTATATTACATTAAATCTACACAGTGTAGTAAATCTACACAGATTTACTTTAGTTGATACTCATCCGTTGCATTTTATAAGGAAGATACTGACACACTCTTAAACCTTCTGTCTTGTTCCTAAGGTGCTTTTTCCAAAAGGCAACTGGACTTTCTTGGTTTTTTCTTTGAAAATGTTTTGCTTCTCATCCAAGAAGTTTCTTGGATAACAACCATGGCCTGGATGATTGAGAATCTTCGTAGACATTCTTCTCCCTTATGAACTGATCCAAATTTTAAGATCCAAATGCCCCATTCTGAATGTTTTCATCAATCTTCACCAAAGAATCAACCCTGAAGATGATCAGATCTTCCTGATCTTCTCTGCTGAACTGAACTCTTAGAATCTCTTTCAGTGGAAATGTAGGCAAAAAAATTTTTTTTAACAAAGTAATATGAATTTATAAGGTATGGAAAGCATCCAATGCAAAGAACAGAGATAATTTGAGAAAACTGGGTTTCCCTTAATTCTATTAATTTCAATGAAAGAGAATTAAGAATGAATAAAAATTAAATTTACCACACATGAACATACAAAGCATCAAAGTAAAGAAAAGGACCTTAATTCCCTGATAAAGCATATCAAAGCAAAGGACATATTTTATATCTATTGAGCCTGAATCATTTATGTTTATTTACAGTGGATTGCATTGAAGATTGTCAAATAAATGTCTATCATGGCAAAGAGTTATTTGGTGGAGTTATTGGTGGAGTTATTTGGAGGGAAAAATGATAACTCTTAAATCCATCCATCCTGACTGCCTTTAATGGTTTATTGCTGCATCTCAATTCATTTAAAACGTGAAAAATTTACAGTAGCTAAGATTGGATATCAGTGTGCAGAATTACCCACCTCTGTGTGAATCTTCATCCTATTTATTTATTTACCTACAATCCTGGTAAACTGTGCCATGACCTAAGAGCAAAATAGTACGTAAGTGGACATTCCTGCCAGCCTGATACATAATTCCTGGTTTAGATGGCAAAGCAGTCATTGACCTTCATGATTGTGCCAATTCTGATTAAGACAGCTTTGCAGGGATGGCCTACCAATGAATGAATGTATGAATAACTAATTCTAAGTCATGGTGGGATGAGGAAGGATGGGGATCTTTACAGCTGTGGCATCACTTTACAATTTATATTACAAATATTAGAAAAATGTTGACCACAAATAAATTGCCCATACATTTTTAAACTCATTATGAAATATGTTGAATACAGAGTTTATCCCTTGATATAGTAACTGCAGAAATTGCCCAGGAAATACTTCACAACAAAAAAACCCACTTAAGAGTGAGTCCTGGGCATGTTCCAATGGCTTTCAGAATTATATGACTTAAAAATAATTGCAAAACAAGGCTGTAAAATAAGTCCAAAAGTCAACCATTATAAATCTAAGTAATTGATGGATGCAGTTAAACTTTCAGATATTCTGTAAAACTGAGAACATTCTCAGTTGCCCATTATTCTTCATACTGATATCATTTTATAATCATGAGAAAATGACTCCAGGACAATGACAAGCATGTGGAGCTATCTTCTTCACAGGACTTACCGTAACTGTTCTTTCCAGCGACAGGAACAATTCTGTTTTCTTTGTGGGAGGCATACGCAAAGATTTATTTCAAATACCAAGGCCAAAACTATGAATGGCAGAGATACTATCTCCCACATAACTGAAGCCTTGAATCTATGGCCCACAAAATGGACACCATGTGGCTTTCCAAGGCTTTTGGTGAAGCATCAGCCAGCTCCTCATCATCTGCTAGGGAGTTCCAAAAATATGAAGCACACTCTTTGTAAGGCTGGGTAAGCAGATTGAAGATGGGGGGTGGGGGTGGAAATCTACCTGTGAAATCTGAAGCTGGCAAACTTGGAAACAAGGAAGCTATGAGATACATCATTATAGCTACTTGGAATCGCTTATGAGTGAGATGGAGAGCCTGTAAATTTCATAAATAAATAATCAAAATGTTACACATGTCTTCCACACCCAGGCACAAAAAATAAATGGCAAGAACTCTTGTTACTTTGTGCAGACAAAGAAGAGAGATGTAGGTTTTAAATTGCGGTTCTAATATAAATATGACTTAAGCCCTAGATTGTACAGTAGCTGATCTTCATTATTACAGTTTCTTTGATATTTTCAGTAAAGGCAACATCCATCTGAGCCTTAATTCTTCCACTATAAGCTATTAAGTACAAATTTGAATTTCTAGAAACAATTACATTTCTGTATTCTGAGTGAACTTCCATGCTACAAAATCTTCATGAAGCCCCTGGTTCAAAAAGAGTTTTGGGCTCCAGAATTCTGATCCCCATCACAATTACTGCTACTAGAATCTCTTCCTTTATATTTCCAATGTAAAGCCAACCCCAGCAACTTAAAACATCTTATAACAGGACAGCGGAACCTGATGTCTCAACTGTATGCAGTATATCAGATAGAAGAAATAAATACAGGTAGTTCTTGATTTACAATGGTTAGCTTAGTGACAATTCAAGATTACAAGGAACTTAAAAATGACTTATGACTGTATTTCACACTTAATGTCCGTTGCAGCATCCCCATGGTCACGTGATCAAAATTCAGATGCAACTTGGCAATTGACTCATATTTATGACAGTTGCTGTGTCCCGGGATCATGTGATCACCTCTTGCAATCTTCTGACAAGCAAAGTCAATGGGGAAGCCATGTTACTAACTTAAAACTGCAGTGATTCATTTAACAACTGTGGAAAGAAAGGTAATAAAATAGGGCAAAACTCACTTAACAACTGTCTCACTTAGCAACAGAAATTTTGGGCTCAGTTGTGGTCATAAATTGAGGACTACCTGTATATTGGAGAGCATATCGACAGCAGTTAATTAATTTGAATAAAGCTTTCTTTGGGCCTTGGTCCTCCTTATTTCTTTGCCCTGCCCTGCCCTGCCCTGCCCTGCCCTGCCCATTTTGGGAAAAACAGACCTGGGCATGCTTAAGGTGGAATGTGAACCTCAGCGTAAAAATACATACAGTATACTTTCCATAGTTTAAGTATTGAACATTGTTTTAGACAAAGGATTTTACCAAAACATTCTCTATTTAAAATATACAAATACAAATATATATGTGAAGAGCCGGAATAGATTCAGGGAATTTTTTTTTTCTAAAGAAAACAGTGTTCTTCTCTGCAAGGCACTGTGGAAGATTGTGTTCAGTTTCTTCAGGTCTCCATGTCAGTGATCCTCAGAAGAATGTTCAAAAACAAGATGGGGAGACAAATAAAGCAGGAACAGGAAGAGATTTATTGGAACAGGAAGAGAGTGGATAGAAATAGCAAGTGGACTAAGAAGTTAGAGGGAAAAGGAGAAGGAGACCCAAAAAAGAGCTAGAGAAAAGTGTTAGATAGTGGGTAGAGATGACAGGAGACAGACTTCCAAAGCAGCTCTTTATTTCAGCTCTTGTATCAGCAACCAGCAAAGAGCAGTCTGACAGCTTGCCCTTTTATAGGGAGCTGTCAGACAGACCAGCCAATAGCGTTTGAGCTTTTTCCCGCTCAAACGCTGGACCTGGTTGGAACCATGCAACACAGTTATAACAGTTACAAAAAGTATTTGGCTTTCGTTTTTTCACCTTAGTGGAGTCCAAAGAACAAACTGCATCACCAGGAATTTTTGAAGCATCAACAATATTTAAAACATGAAAGAAAGATGACTCTTGAAAGCCGAAGAGACCAATTATTATTACCATTATTTCAGTGCTCCTCTGAAAGATGAAAGGCCTTTCTGTCACAGAAGCCCTGCCTTTCCACTGATTCAAGGAGAGACAGCAGGCCATCGCCATCCTTTGAATTATTTACTTTCCACATCAGGCAGAGTAGCATGAAAAGGGGAAGGTCTTGAGCAGATCATGTGATCTGAGTATGCAATAGCAAAAGGGAAAGATCAAGTTTCTTTTCCCTCCATTATTTCTGAGGTACAAGTAGTCCTTGATTTGGAACCACTCACTTAGTGATCATCTGAAGTTGCAGTGGCACCGAAAAAAGTAACTTATGACCCTTCTTCACACTTATGTCCACTGCAGCATCCCCATGTTCATGTGATCAAAATTTGGAGGCTTGTCAACAGGCATGCATTTATGACAGTTGCAGTGTCCCAGTGCCCCATGTGATCACTTTTTGTGACCTTCTGACAAGCAAAGTCAATGGGAAATTCAGATTCACTTAACACCCGTGTTACTAACTTAACTTTTGCAGTGATTCACTTAACAAGTGTGGCAAGAAAGGTCATAAAATGGGGCAAAACTCACTTAACTGTCTTGCTTATGAACAGAAATGTTGGGCTCAGTTGGGAAGAACTACCTGTAAATAGATGTGTTATTTTCCAATGTTAGAGAAAGGGAGCATTTGGGTGGCAGTGGAGATTTCCCTTCTCTTTCCATAGATGCGTCCAAGCTGGAAATCAGGAATCAAGTTGGATCCAGCCTCAAAAGATCTCAGCCTGGGTTTTTGGATTCCAGTTAAGGAATCCATTAACTCGGATGAAAAAGTACTTGCATCTCTTTTTCTCATTTCCCCTTTGGGTGCGAAGGAAGCACACACAGCAGCCAGCTTGGATGCAAAGTCATCAGACAGATGGCCAGGGCAGGGACTTTAATGTACAAAGTTGCTAACTAAAGTCTCCCAAGGCAAGCATTATCCATCAAGGAAATTGCATGACTCTGCAATCATCCTAGGAGCATATTAATTTCATTAAACCAATTACTGTTTTGTAATGTACCCAATTCTAAGCCTAAGCCTGTTATTTTTTAATTCAAAAGAAAATAATACTTTTTTTTTTTTTTTTTTGCTTAGAGAAGTTTTAGTGAAGATTTTAGCAAAGCCGGTTTGGTCTAGTGGTTAAGGCACCAGGCTAGATAGTGGAAGACCATGGCTTTTAGTTTTGCCTCAGCCATGAAAGCCAGCTGGGTGACTTTGGGCCAGTCACTCTCAGCTAAACCAACCTCACAGGGTTATTGTTGTGGAAAAAGTAGAAGGAGGAAAGAGTATTAGTTATGTTCGCTGCCTTTAGTTTATAAAAATAATAGAAGTGTGATAAAAAATAAAAAAAATATGTGAGAATAATTTCAGATAATATAGATTAAGAATCTGACTTCATCCTTTGGCATCAAGAAGGAATCATAGCATCTTGGTCCTCAGAAGACAATTTGGTAACATTATACTAGGGCATGAAAAGAAAGAAAATACTGTTTTACATTTTTATCCCACTGGCAATGATATACTGTACATGTTTCTCTACCTCTCTCATTCTTCTAGCTTAGTCTAAAATATAATTTGATAATATCATTCAGTAATCTTCATGTTTGTATGGTTCCAGCTTTCTTCCAGCTTTTCCTTACAATAAAACTTAGCTAAATAAAATGGGCACATCCATGTTATTTCTTGGAAAAAATATGGTTTGTGTTGCCTTCTGGGAACTGTTTACAATATTATTTTCCAATTTACTTACAGTATATCCCTTGGATTTCCTCATGGTCTCCTGGCTCTCTAGAAACCAGATAAAATCCTGCTTATTTTGACATCAGCCAAAGTCAGGTAGATGCAGCCAACTAGCTGGGCAGATTTATTTTCTGAAGTGCACAATGGCCTGCAATGGATAGGGGTCCATTATGTAAACTTTCCTTCATCTTCTTCGTTTATAAACACCATCCAATAAATGCAATTTCAATAGTAATTATTTATTTATTTTTAACCCTGGACTCATTTGGCTTTTAAACATGGAGATGGGGAAGGAAAAGATCTGGCTTACCATTTCCATATACAGGTAGTCCCCAACTTAGAACAATTTGTTTAGTGACTGTTCAAAGTTACAGCAGCACTGAAAAATTATGACCATTTTTCACATTTATGATCGTTGTAACATCCCCATGGTCATATCAAAATTCAGACACTTGGCAACTGGTTCATATTTACAACGGTTGCAGTGTCCTGAGGTCATGTGATCACCTTTTGTGATCTAACAAGCAAAGTCAAATGGGAAGCCAATTTCACTTAACAGCCATGTTACTAATTTAACCACTGCAGTGATTCACTTAACAACTGTTGTAAGAATGGAGCAAAACTCACTTAACTGTCTCACTTAGCAACAGAAAAGTTGGGCTCAATTGTAGTTGTAAGTTGATGACTGTAGTTTGCTGTTAACTGTCTCACTTAGCAACAGAAAAGTTGGGCTCAATTGTAGTTGTAAGTTGATGACTGTAGTTTGCTGAGCAGGATTGGACAATTGAATAATTTTGGAAAGGAGGAAGAAAAGAAATCAAAAGCTTTTTTCTTTCAACAAAACATCCACTGAAGGTCTGTTCTGGCTCTTCACATACATATTTCTACTTGTACATTTTAAATAGTTCTGGAAAGCGTCTGAAAATCTAAGACTCTTGGCCTGCTACCAATCCACATTTCCACCTAATTTATTCCTATCCATCTGCTTCCCAACTGACTCATTTCTCTGAGCTCACATGATAGTCCTCTTCAGCTTTGCCATGCTCCTAGGAAAGGAAAGGGATGCAACTGATTGGAATGCCCCACCTTTTGTGTATGTGTGAAACTGACTGCAGAAAAACAACATCTGGGAGCTGAAACACATTTCCACTGGCTGTTGGTCACTTTTCCCCATTATTCTCTAGTTACCTTGGCTGCTCCCTGTCAGAATATGCTGCCTCCCTTCACAAATGATCTTAATGACAGAACAACAGAGACTATGATTAACATTCATTAAAGTCTCATGTGTAAGCTGCATCAGAAGAAATGAAGTAGTAATTAACCTATACACTTTAACTGATTGTTATATCTAGCTATTAGGGCTTAATGAGGATAGACAGTGCTGGGTCAAAAAGCTTACACTTCAGAAAAAAGCACAGCAACATCAGCTGTCACGCCATTAATTCACAAGCTCTGGCTCACATTAATCCTTTTGCAGGAGCCTCTCTGCTCCTCCTGGACTTCAAGCATGGAGGCAGCAGTAAGATCAAAAATGGTCATGAGCAGAAGGGCTGGGGTAAAAGCTGTTTATTATTATTATTAAACCAAAAGTACCCCCCCCCCAACTTCAGGAATGCTAGGTAGTGTTTCTCAACTCTGGCAATTTTAAGAAGGGTGGACTTCAACTCCCAGAATTCTAGGAGTTGAAGTCCACCCTTCTTAAAATTGCCAAGGTTGAGAAACCATTGCTCTAGGCCATTTACAGTTACAATGATGACAGCAGCACATTCACAGTTATGGGATTGCCTCCATAATCTGGTATACTTCAGATATAATAGAGAATATAGGGAAATAATTATATTTCAGATATAAAAAGAAGTTCATTAAATGTTGGCTGGGAATTTTGAGACATGAAGGCCTCACCCTAAATTGGAGACATCAAGACTGAGAGAGGCTGTCATTAAGGGCAGATTCTTTTGATATTTATTGTCAATCAAATTTATATGGCTGCCAGTCTCACAAAATGTGACTCTTGGTGACATACAATAAAAACATAAATAACAATATTAAAAAAAATTCTACAACTTAAAAGGTAATATTAGAGAGCCGTGGTGGCACAGTGGTTAGAGTGCAGTACTGCAGGTTACTTCTGCTGATCATTGGCTGCTAGCAGTTTGGCAGATCGAATCTCACCAGGCTCAAGATTGATTCAGCCTTCCATCCTTCCGAGGTGGGTAAAATGAGGACCCAGATTGTTGGGGGCAATATGCTGACTCTGTAAACCGCTTAGAGAGGGCTGTAAAGCACTGTGAAGCGGTATATAAGTCTAAGTGCTATTGCTAAGTGCTATTGTTATTTTTATTAAAAGGCTAGGAGAGAGCATTACAGTGGTGGGTTGTAAATGATTTTGCTACTGGTTCGCGTGAGCACAACGCTTCTGCGCATGCGCAGGAGTGTCCTTGGCGGGTGGGCGGCACTACCGGTTCTAAGAACCGGTCCGAACCACCGCTGGAGCATTAGATATTATAAACAATGTGACCACATCAATTCATCATTCCTTTGAAACTCCCAGGAAAATTGACACGGCCACATTATTCACAATGCTCAGTATTGTGAGTCAATTAGTAAAATAACTTTATGGGTACAAAAGTCTCTCTCTCTCTCTCTCTCTCTCTCTCTCTCTCTCTCTCTCTCTCTCTCTCTCTCTCTCTCCCCTCTTTTGTGTGTGTGTAAGATAGAGAGTATGTACACAGTTAGCATGTGTTATATTCAGGAATCTTGATATACCAACTATAGGAAAAAAAATCTTTATCTTAAAAAACATTCACCTTTTTAGCAAAGAAATAAATCAGCTGATGGGAAATGGAAAATAAGTATTCTGAAATGTTTCACAGAACTATTTATTGCAAGTCTCTGCTTGTCAATGTGCCAAGGCAATGAGTTAAAGACATTAACATTCCAGGAACACATCACATTTCTTTAAGAGGGCACCAAATCTATTGCAAAATGTATAACTAAAAATGGAAAGTCTGAATAGAGGTAGATAGCTCAGAAAATTAAAATGAGAGAAAAACCATATTTATGTCTTATTTTTCTTTTTGTTCTTCCCAACATTTCATTCCCCACACCAGTTTCAGATTTTTAAACAAAAAATTCTAGGAAATGAAAGCAAATATACATGTCCCAGGATAATGTTGCAAGATCGAATCTGGGTCGGTCACCGGGACCAGAGATTTAGTCTTCCGAGCTTTCGGACTCATGATGGAGCCCATCTTCAGGGAACTTCTCTCTCCTGGAATATGTGCTTTGGGCTATTCTGTGAGTCATATTTATAAATACAACTTTATACATAATAAATATAATACGCATTTATAAATGCGCAACACATAAATGCAACTCACAAAAAAGCCCAATGCACATATTCCAGGAGAGAGAAGTTCCCTGAAGATGGGCTCCAGCATGAGTCCAAAAGCTCAGAAGAGTACACCTCTGGTCCCGGTAACTGACCCAGATTCGATCTTGCAAAAAATTCTAGGTCTTATTGTCATTAAATCTGAAAGGAACAAACATCTTTTAGAATGCAGGGAGTATTTTATAGTTTTCTTATATATGATGTACACTGAAGATGACATTTAATTTCGTTGTACGAGGTGCAATGACAATAAAGTAAACTAAAAAAATAAAGTACTGTAGGGCTATATCTGAAACATGATGCAGATTTTGCTAATTGGAGATATGAAACTGGACCTTGGATTTCGTGTGAAGTGGCCTCCTACTACATGAAATGAATTGTTTTTCCCCCATGACTTACATCAGGGGTGTGAAACTCGTGGCGTCACGGTGGCGTCACATGACGTATCGGGACTTTTTTCTCCTTCGCTAAACCAGGCGGGGGCAGGGCCAGCACATGACGCAACCGGCCCATGGGCCGCGAGTTTGACACCCCTGTCTTACATAGACATAAAATGGTCATCTGATTGTACCTACCAAATGATGACTTTAGATTTCAGTTGAATGTACTTACCTAACATTGCATTATCAAAGTAACATATGAACCTAAATTCATTCCAGCCCTCTCAATTCATATTTGTCAGAAATATGAGCTACTGTTCACTACTTTTAACCTAATTTATATTAGATAAATGATTGCATGTTAATATATATGTTCATGAAATTGATGTATAAAAATGCAGTTAGGGAAAACTGCAAAAACAATTTGACAAAACTACAAAAATACATTCGTTGGAAAAATTTGTTTTAAAAGAAATGCAAACATGAATGTTGATTTAAAAAAAAAAAACCCTAATCATAGCAGGTTCCAAACTTACATATGGAAAAAGAACAACCCATTACAACCAGAGACTAATTTCCAAAAATGAGAAACTAAAATAAATCATAATTGGCATATTTCATCATCTGTATTGTAATACCATTGTAATATGGCATGGCTTAATTCTGGTAGAGGTAAGAGAAAGCAGATGTGTAGGGAAATTTCTATTTTTTATTATTTTGTGATATTTATTTGTTAGGATTTTAGGGTTTTAATGATGTAAACCACCCACAGTCGTTCCGTTACGAGATGGGTGGCAAATTAAATAAATAAACTTACACTCCTTTTTGTCTTTTTTGTGGGTAGCAGAGGAGTTGCATCTCTGAGTCATTTAACTGAAGAGGAGATTACAGGCATCCTAGTTGAACTGATCAAAGGTCCATCTGGTCCAGCATTCTGTATCTGTATCTGAGAAGCTGCCCAGCAGGATGCAAACCTGCTAGCCCACTCCTGGCTCTCACTCTCGGCAGATGATAGTTAAGCCATGCTGCTTCTGCTTCAGGCAATAGGGTATAGATAGCTAAAGTACTAGTAGCCATGAATTTGTCTTGCTCTTTTAAAATTATCAAAATTTATGTCCATCACCAGATCTCATGGTCTCAGGGATTCAGAACTGCTGTTATTATTAATCGATGGAAAGTAAGGCACAGCTGTTATTTCACAGTGCAATACAAAACTTTGTAAAAAATATTTTATTGTACAATACAAAATTCTTAGCAAAAGGAAGTATTGGATATTGCCTCCTTTCTTAATGCACAATTGTGCTTTGGCTTTAATAGGGGTATAGATGGAAACATTAGGGAGCTTGAACCAAAGACACATCATACAGTAGTTTCAATCTTAGTCAACTCTTCAGATAAATTCTTAAGTTTAATGTAGAAATTTGGATTTCTCTTTTCCTATAAAAGTTAAGATAAAGTTTCTATTTAACGACTCTTCCAGGTAAGATGAATGAACAAATCGCTCTGCATAAGATAGCCTGGTCAAAAGCCATGGGAAATGTAATCCTTCGTTTTCAAGCACTGCTGATAAGTTGAAGGTAGAATTGAAGATAGAATTCAGTTTGCTACCATGCCAAGATGGATGGTAGTATGTTAAAAACATAATATGTGTGGAATTCTATTTGTAGATCATCTTCAACTTGATCTCCCTCTTTCTTTCTAAAAGGTGTTCCTTCACTTAAATATCATTAAGACAAAATCTAGTCCTATTTGAAGGCTGCCAGCATTTTGTGGCATGAAAGGAAGCCAAGCATCTTTTATGAGCTACGTCAGATGCCAAAAAAAAGTAAGGGTCAGTGGTGAATGAATATTTCTCTAGAGCTCACTCACAATGCTCAGTTCTCTTGGGAGGCAGGTTAACCTCAAAATATCCAGGCTAAAGAGCATCTGACTGTAAAATTCAAAATCTCTCAGCCAGGTTCTGTGAAGCCAGACAGTGGAAAACAAGACAAGCATTTCAATGGCATGAATCTTTGTAACTCCTTGGTCTTCAAGATAAATATGGACTTTGATCATTTCTCATATCTTATTAAAACAGATAACGAATCCATAGTTTACAGGGTGCATGATCTCTAGAGATATCTGCAGGATAAAGTGCCTGGAACTATTACATTTTCATTTTGAAACTATCAAAAAATTCAGTGCTCCATTTTTTTTCTACAATGTTTGAATTTGGATATGCAGCAAAAAATGTACAGAGTGCTCAAATCTTCGTGTTAACAATGCTTGGCAGCACCTAGTCCAAATTTCAACCCAAGATCTTTTCAAACCTATCTGAAGATCCCTGAAGATTCCAGAGATTGATCCTTCAAATCTCTTGTCTTACTTATTTCCTGAAGTAACTTCGCCATCTCACTAAGTTTGTTTATTCTTTTTTTAAAAGTTAATATTTTATATTGAAATTAAGGAAATATCTATATTTGTGGACCATTAAATAAATATTTGAAAAATTCGGGGTCTGTCCAATTAAAGAATTTTTCTCTATGTTTTCATCTTTAAGAGCATTTTTGGACAAATTAAATAATGAACAGTTGCTTTTCTAAGCGCCTTTCTTTATTCTTCCAATTGTAAAGCCCCTTTAAACAAAACTTCGTACCATTTTTTAAAAAATTCAAAATTAGGCATTTATTACTTGAATTATGTACCCTTTGTTACAGGCTAACAGATTTTAGCATGAGTTTTTTGTATAATACTTGCACTAACTCCACTTGAAGTAACTTTTTCTATTCCATCATAGCAAATATACAGAACCTGGCTATATTATCTAAAATCTCCTCCTCCTGGTTGACTAATAGGTGGTTGAGATAGTGATTCTCAGTCTTGCCTTAATACTATGTTGTGATAGGGGACAGATATATTTATAAAAGAGGCCGTAGAGTTTCAATCTCCTTACTAACACTTAATAAACCGATGAAATGCTAATTTGGGGATTATTTTCATGGCATTGAACAAAAGCACAAAAACCTTTGCCCACCAATTAATGTTTGATTTTAACATATCAAGAGGAATGCTACTGCCTCCTGGGGCTTTTCCATTTTTCATTGCAATATTATATTAATAGTTTTAGTGGGGTAACAGGGGACCAATCTTGCAAGTTCTCCATGGCTCACTGGGAGTTATATGCAACTTTCAGATGGATAGATGTGTCAATAATAATTTCCCACATGGAGGCAGAGATGGGAATTGTACAAATTGTAATACAACTGTTAAATTTGGAGGCCTAGATCAGTTGTCTCCAAATGTATCTCAGAGTCCCCCCTCCCTTTTTTTCTTTTTCAATGAAGCTTTATACTTCCTTTTTTGTTCATGAAGTAAATTGAAAAGCGATGGACAGCTGCTATTGTTATATGAATTTATGTTTTCAATTAAGGATTAGTTAGTTTTTGCACATTTTTCATCGTATTATTGGTTGGATCTTCTGTTATTAGAACCCCATTTAATTTCACAAATTAGTGCCTCTTTAAATGTTGTAATTAATGTACAGTGTAAATTGTAAATCCTTTGGGATTTTTTTCCCATTAATTAAAGAAGAGTATAAACTGTTTACACTGCCAGATTTATATACAGTGTATATTGTTCTTTGCATCTCCTCAGTCCATTTTATATAAATATATAGTGGGGTTTGAAGAGTATTCATTGCAATAGGATTTTTCGTATATATAAAGCCAAATATTTAAAGCCAAATGAAAATTTTGTTTAAAGTCATCACTAATCAAAGATATCCCAGCTCTGAAATTAGATATCATTACATGGGAAACAATAATCAATAACACTCGCTTGTTCCAAAGTCACCACAGAAAGTACAACTTCCAGAGATGTTATTTTCCTAGGCACCATTCAGGATTAAGATAAATCTAAGTTATTAACCAACTGAGTCAAGCATCATCCTGCAAAAATCATATCTGAGCCGAGGTGACGCAGTGGTTAGAGTGCAGCACTGCAGGCTACTTCAGCTGACTGCTAGCTGCAGTTTGGCGGTTCAAATCTCACCGGCTCAAGGTTGACTCAGCCTTCCATCCTTCTGAGGTGGGTAAAATGAGGACCCAGATTGTTGGGGGCAATATGCTAACTCTGTAAACCGCTTAGAGAGGGCTGTAAAGCACTATGAAGCGGTATATAAGTCTAAGTGCTATTGCTATTGCTATTGCTATCTTCTGTCTCTTAAGTAAATGTATTGGAGAGGAAACTGGAGAGTATCACTAGCGCTTTGGTGGCACAGTGGTTAGAATGCAGTATTGCAAGCAAACTCTGCCCATAGCCTGGAGTTCAATCCTGACCGGCTCAAGGTTGACTCAGCCTTCCATCCTTCTGAGTCGGTAAAATAAAGACCCAGATTGTTAGGGGCAATATGTTGACTCTGTAAACTGCTCAGAGAGTGCTGTAGAGCACTATGAAGCAGTATATAAGTCTAAGTGGTATTGCTACCACATAATGGCAACTGTTAGCAGCAGCAAACCACAGTAGTTCAGTTTTTATGGTTCAATGCCACTAACAATATGTTTTGGTGTCAGCAAATGCTATTGGTTTTCTTAGTCTTGTTTCTAATTAGTTTAACTGACCTTCACTTAGTCCCAAATTATATTCTGCAGATAACTTTTATGCATTAAAAAAGCCCAACGTTTTAATAAATATGATGGAAAAGAAATTGCTTTCAAGAGTTTTTTGTTTGTTTTTTTACAGAAGGCAACATTTTGGTAAAATACCCATGGGTGAAGGGCAGAGGTCTGGCATTAAGGACTATTATGAGGGGGTCAAGGGACGTATGTCAATATCTTGCCTTCCTTTGTACAACTGACTTTTCCTGCTTCAGTCATGTCCAACAAAACTCCTCATGAGACTGTTTCATATCTGGAAGCAGAAGCAGCTGAGGAGGAGGGTGGGAGAACCTTAGCACTAACTCCAAGGATTTAGGATTTTTTTTTTTTTTGCAAAAGAAGCATTTTGCAAAATCTGTTGCGTAAGCCAAGTGCGCTTCTTAAAATGCTTAAACCAGCCACATCTTCCAGAAGCTCGCCACTTCTTTGAAGACTTCCCCAGGCTCTGGGTATGTTACATGCATGCCTACACAATGATCCACTGGGATCATTAGCAAAGGAAATGAACATTTAGGCATAGACTGCCAAGGAAAAACTTCAAAACAATTTTGGGCCTTCCAAAGAACATGGCTGCTTCAAAGCTTTGAAGGAAGAGTGAAGAACTCCTTTCAGATGCTTTGGACAACAACAGGAAAATAAGTTCCATTTCTCTCCAAAGAAATGGAAACAAAATAAGCATCCAAATGAATTCGAAAAAGAAAAAAAAAGATCTTTAGCAGAGGAAGACAACTTGGGAAAATCAGAAGAAAGATTTTGCTGCATTAACGATACTAGGCATTAAAGCCGGAAATTGATATCCTTCCTACCAAATTCCCTATGCACCAGCCTGTTTTCAATGCCTAAAAATCTTTTAGATTCCAGAACTGCCCTCAATTGCAGTGGGCAAAGGACAAGAGGGCATTAAACACTTGAGATCAGAGGGAAATGAAATTCTGCAACACATTATTTCTGTTACTTTTGCTAAGTGGAGGACAAAAGCTACTGTGCTTCAGGCAACTCTGAAATGCTTCTGAAACCAATTAAATGCAATGGGGAAAAATATGATTTTGGAAATCTCTCATACCTGAACAATATTCCCTGGTTGTAGAACAATATGATACAAAGCCTGAATCTGGTGCTAAAAGAAATAAAAGCCTTAAACAAATAGCAGGTAATAGCAATAGCACTTAGACTTATATACCGCTTTACAGTGCTTTACAGCCCTCTCTAAGCGGTTCACAGAGTCAGCATATTGTCCCCAACAATCTGGGTCCTCATTTTACCCACCTCAGAAGGATGGAAGGCTGAGTCAACCTTGAGCCGGTGAGATTTGAACCGCCGAACTGCAGCTAGCAGTCAGCTGGAGTAGCCTGCAGTGCTGCACTCTAACCACTGCGCCACCTCGGCTCTAGGTGATCGATAACTTCTCTCAAACAATCTCTGAATGGCATGATTAGTTTTTTGAAGGGAACATCCTTCCTCAAACGACTACAGTAGGAAAGACAGCGCTTTCAAAGATTCATTTTACATAATCTTAAGAAAGGGGTTCTTTTTAAAATCACGATTCCCAGCCCACTTGTTTTATGGAGCCACATTGCTCCATCCACAGAAAAATACAACCCAGACTTGCATTTTGGCAAGATAAGTTAAGACTGCAGCATCTGGTGGAGCAACCACTGCATTCCCAATAGTCCCATTACGACTAATGGAGCTTACCTTGCAAAAATGATTTCAAACTCATTAGAGAATAATAAGAGGCACGGTAAATGTATTTGCCCTGTTGAAAATTGACTACTTATAAAATAAGGTTTGAAGGGGACTTGAAAAGAGAAGCGAAGGCTTACGGTGCGCCACATAAGGGGGAAAGAAAAAAAGAAACGTGCATTTTTAAAAGCTTAGCTTGCACTTTGAATTCAAGGAAAGAAAAATTATGTAATCTAAATGTAAATAGTCCAATGAGTGGAAAGAGGGTTAAGAAAGCTGTGATTTGCACAATATAGCATCTATGTTGTTTATTTAAAGTAAGTTTGCAAAAATAGTGCTGTGTCAGAGAATGCTGCAGTTGGGGCTGATCTCAGTGCTACCCCTGCAGAATTGTTCAACTTTATCCTGGGTCACAAACAGGACCGAACATCAGCTGACAAACACGAAAGAGACGCTTTTATTTAGATGGGGAGAGAATGTATCATGGCAAAAACCTTACAAACTAGTTAAGTGGGTTCTGTCTTTTTCAATCACTGGCTTATTCATTTATTTCCTCCATAAATAAAGGAGGATTATTAAAACGGTTAAGGAATTTTATGGACAGAAGCATTAAATATGGACTACAAAATAATCCAAGAGGCTGCGACTACTAGTAAAATTTTAAAATAGGAATTTGACAGCTCAGTCTTAGGCATCCTTTTCTCAGCAAGCATGGGAACCCTCCCTTATTTATTTCTTTATATGCCATCTAAAAATAGAGAAACTGTCCTTTTCTTCCCAGAAAGTTCTTGCATTACTCAACTGCATGGATCATCGATGCACAGATTTAAACCTTTAAATAAAATTAAAATGTACAAATTAAAATGAGAAGTACAGGTAGTCTTGAAGTTACAACGGCACTGAAAAAAGTGACTTATGACCATTTTTCACACTTATGACCATTGTAGCATCCCCATGGTCACGTGATTCATATTTGGATGCTTGACAACTGATTCAGATTTATGACGGTTGCAGTATCCCGGAGTCATGTGATCCCCTTTTGCAATCTTCAGATTCACTTAACAACCATATTACTAATTTAACAACTGCAGTGATTCACCCAAATGTGGCAAGAAAAGTCGTAAAATGGGACAAAACTCACTTAAGATACATTTGGGCTCAATTGTGGTCGTAAGTTAAGGACTACCTGTACAGCTTCAGATGGCAATGTTAATCTTTCTTAAAGATTATGTAAAGACCTGGATAATATATGTTTGGTTCTCTGGTTCATCAAACTGACAGAAAAAATGAGTAGTCCTAGAGACTTAAATTTTAATGTGGGCATCTGCAATAAAGTAATTCTTCTCCCAACCATTGTCCATTGGATCTCTGACAGCAGAGCCATCCAGCCTAACAAGCAGTGTCTTCCAGTTGAAATAATCAATTGTCTTCTCAACTGACACCCTGTGAAGCATTATAAAGTTTCTAGAATAGTGTAATGATCAACTCTTCTTCAAGCTGAGCACAATATTTATATATGTATTTATTTATTTATTTGTTTGTTTATTTGTTTATTTTTTATTTAATATCCCACCTTTATTGTTTTATAAATAACTTAAGGTGGAGAACATATCCTCCTATTTTAAGAGCTCTGTGGTTAGAATGCAATATTGCGGGCTGACTCTGCCGACTGCCAGGAATTCGAGTCTCACTAGCTCAAGGTTGACTCAGCCTTCCATCCTTCCGAGGTCGGTAAAATGAGGACCCAGATTGTTGGAGGGCAATATGCTGACTCTGTAAACTGCTGTAAAGCCCTATGAAGTGGTATATAAGTGTAAATGCTATTGCTATAGCTATTCTTTCTCCTATTTTCCTCACAACAACAACCCTGTGAGGTGAGTTGGGTTGAGAGAGAGTGATCTGCCCAATGTCATCCAGCTGGCTTTCATGGCTAAGGTGGGACTAGAATTCACGGTTTCCCCATTTCTAACTTTGTGCCTTAACCATTAGACTACCCTGGTTCAATAGATAATAGACATCTTATCAGTTTAAAGAATGAAATGAAGATGATTAAGGTTAACAATCCATAGACACACACACACACACACACACACACACACACACTCCAATGGGTTATGTCCTGAACATATTTGTCCTGAACATGTACTTTTTTTCTTGGTAACAAAAGAGGAACTAGCTTGCAATTGTTTTCTTCTGGATTTTTTTTTACTTCCCATGCTAGCCTACAAACTTTGCCATTTATTCGAAATTTGGCATCTAAGTACTAACCAGGTTTGGCCCTGCTTACCTTCCTAAAATCACCCAGCCAGCCTAATGTAAGTTTTATTAACTGTACATGAACAGAGAAATTTGACCATAATTTCAAATAAAGTTTTAAAGAAGACATTATCCCAGAAATAGCCATTGTACTAATATGCCATCTTCTTAATGAAAAAAAGCTGAGGAGCTCTGGGAACTGTGCGTAAGTTGAATTTTGCTATGGTTGCAATGAAACAGTCTGAAAGCCTAATTAAGGAGAGACCAGAACAGCCTCTGGAAAAGTATAATCTCACAGGGTCAAAGCAGAACAACTTCTTTCAGGGAAAATTGTGCTTTTTTCCAGCCCAGTAAAAGTCACCCTGTGATAAAATAAAGTTAATCAAAGGATATAAAGTGACCTACTGAGCATAATATCTTTGAAATATTTTTTTTTCAATGACACAGTTTCCCTGTAATACTGGGAAAATAGAATCCTGCAGTGTCGGGCAAAGTAGAGGCACAAATTAAGAAGCGTATAGATGAAAAGATAATCTATTTTCACAGGACAGAAACGAATGCTGTGATGCAGTGGGGCGATCCTCATTGTGAAAGACTAGAGGCAGTGGGCTTTTTTGTCATGCAATTTCCTGCAGTTCACTATTTTCTGAAGTGAATCTTCAGAATCCTCTCCTGTGTGTTGTTTTTCCAAGTATGAATATACATATGAACAAAAATTAGTTGGTTTTGATGCCACCCACCAGTGCTGGAAAAGTCTGAATAGGATCTGTGCCTTTCATGGCCAAGACTCTGTTTCAATGGGGCAGAGTATCCTCCCCTGAATGTGATTGCGGTGCTCCTCACCAGACATCATACTGTGATTAGCTACCATTTAAGAGCTTATAGTATACTGTACAGGAGGAAATGCAGATTTTCTCCAACTAACAAATACTGCACTTAATTGGATAAATGACCTAGATATTAATATACAGAACACTCATTCTATTCTTATGAATCAATTCCCTTTTTATGAGCTTGTAATTCCTTAGTTCGGGGTAGAGTTGGGACAGCTGGATGGAGCTGAGCATTTACTAGTCGGATGCTCTTCCTGATGCCTATGCTGAGTTTGCAGCAGATATTTTTTTTCTTTGCGCCCTAGGAGAGAAATATCTTCTCCTACCTAGGATTGAACTCTCAATGTTCCGAGTGAGAGGCAAGAGTCTTCACCACTAGACCACTTCACTGTTCGTTCTTATGAATCAATGTGTTTTAAAATGTAACCTATAACTTACATATAATTTCTTGAATTCCTCAAACCTTACAAAATTGACTATATATTTCATCATATGTGTATCATAGTATTATGTGCTCCTATATACAATTTTATCCATGTGCTCTATGCCATGTGCTAAATAATAAATAAATACATATCCACACTATTTATTGAGCAATACATAATGTAATATAGATTCCTGGTCTATATTTAAAAAATCTGATTTTTGGAAAATGACATACATTTCATTCCATAGCAATCTGAAAACATCATGCAAGCAAAAACATCCAGATGTTCTTTGACCGAGTCAAATTTCATTCGGCATAACCATGAGAAAAACCGATAATAGTGGGCTGAAAGTGGTGACTGAAAATGAAAATGATAATGATAAAGTGATAAGAATGAAAGAACATTGGAACAAGCAAGATCTACAACAAAAGGCTGTCTGACAGAGGACTTGTGTTCAAGCTCCAGACAACCAAATAACTATGGCTACTTTTTTCAGGTCATTCCATTCAAGGTCTCCCCTTCTTTTTTCTCCAAACGCAGTCAGTATGCTCTTAGCCTTTTTAAAAAGATATTGTACTTCTGAAAATCTTGGTATACACAAAGACCTGCTAGCACCCCCTCCCTTTTAAATATATATATATATATATATACTGCCAAGCCATGTTGCTTCCAAAATTTCTCCCTACACAGAGGCAGGGTGAATTCCAGAAATGAAACAATTGTGGAAAAGTGATTTAACTCTCCGCAGTCCACCTGTGATGGCCACGATCTCACACAATGCAGAGGTAATGCAGCTGCAGGCTTCTTTATATAGAATGCGAGAGTTTAAGTACATAAAGATTGACAGCTCTGGGAAGTGATCCATTATAGCATATAGATTTGAAATCAAATGAAAATAGAACAGAACAAGAGTTTGTTAGGAACAATAAGTTTTCTCCATACCATTCTTTCCTGAAGATTTTGCTTCAATGAAAGGGCACCATAATATAAAATATATCCAGTAAAAGATAAAAGACAACAGCTCTAGAGCTGCTTCTACAGAAATGACTGAAACAGCTTTACAGGAAGCTTTATATGTGCATTTGATTGGTGTGATATCTCATATTGATATGAAGTATGCAGAAAAAAATGGCTACCATACCAAAGCAAACTTTCATCAATCATGATTTGATTGTTCACTTGATGAAAGCATCCTTCAGTCAAAAATGGACCTTTCCCAATGAAACCAGTGCAGCCAAAATTTATTTTGAAGAAAACCTTCTAAGCATGGACATTTGTCTAGTCCAAGATGAGAAGACATTCTCTTTTTAGTTCAGCGAATCAAATAATTTAAATGAAATTTATGTATCGAAAGACTTTGACTGGTTTGTCATTTACTCTATATAATTTGAATTTGTTTCTGAAAAGTTCTGACTTTTCCATTATCAAAATACTTTTGAACTAGAATCTTCTGCAATTTTTTACTAATATGCCTTCTTATGCATCATTCATGGGATTCTTAAATAAGACAGAAACTCCAGTTGCTGATGATTATATATTTGCTTTTAGGCTGAAACGTTAATCTTAAAAATGGTTTCACATTTTAGCTATTTTATGTAAATTACTTGGGGGGAAAATGAATTAACCTAGTACATTATTACAGCTTGCTACATTGAAATGTTTTTATAAGACATTTATTTCATTATTCTGTATATAAACTGCTTGTGAGTCATAGGCTAAAATCTAGTCTTAAATTTTCAAGATACATTTCAACAAAACTATCAATCAATCCATTCAAATTTGATTGTACTTGGTCATCCCTCTAGCAACCAAATATAGATAAAAATCACACTAAAAAAAATGGAGGTACATTAAATGTAAAGACCAAATTAATGACATCAAATTCAAAAACCAGCCTTAGAGTTGGCAATGAAAATATTGAAGTGGTAGATAGCTTCTGCCTTTCAGAATCAACCACCAACAATTAAGGTGCAAGCAGTTATGAAATTTTTCTACAGACTAGTACTTGGAGAAGATATTGTCTCCTTCTCTCAGTCGCTCATGCCCTAGTCATCTCCTTGCATGGATTACAGATAATCCTCAACTTACAATAGTTCGTTTAGTGACTGTTCAAAGTTATAATCGCACGGAAAAAAGTGACTTATGACCATTTGCACATTTACAACCATTGCAGTATCCCCATGGTCACATGATCAAAATTCAGGTGCTTGGCAACTGACTCATATTTATGACGGTTGCAGGATTCTGGGATCATGTATTCACCTTTTGCAACCTTCTGACAAGCAAAATCAACGGGGAAGCCAGATTCACTTAATAACCATGTTAGTAACTTAACAACTGCAGTGATTCACTTAACAACTGTGGCAAGAAAGGTCATAAAATGGGGCAAAACTCACTTAACAAATATCTCACTTAGCAACAGAAATTTTGGGCTCAAATGTGGTCGTAAGTCGAGACTGCCTGTATTGCAATGTACTCTACGTGGAGCTACCCTTGAAGAGCATCCAGAAGCATTCAGTTTGCACAGAATGCCTCTGCGTGAGCATGTTTTTGGGTGCCTTAAGAACTGCACAAGTAACACTTCTATTATGTGAACTGCATTGTGTGCTTTAGTTTTTCAATAAAAATAGTGTCACACAATGAAGTTGTTAGACAGAATCTCCATCTTAGCATGTGATCTCCCAGACATAAACTGCACCAGTAACCTTAGTCCAGAAAAGGGCAGACAGAAGAACTAAACAAAGGTTTTTCACACACACACACACACACGCACGCACACACACACACACACGTGTGCACACACACACATACACACACACACACACATCTGTAATGTGGGGAGTTAAGTTGGCAGGAAGCAGGTGACAACAGAGGCAAGGAAAAAGAGAAAATAGTAAGCAAAGATGGGCTAATGTAGCCTCAGATTCTTAAAGTGTTATAGATTCCTGGGTGATTTAAGATACCAAAGAGAAATAAGAAGACAATGAGATGGAGGATTCTTCTATCTGAAACAGAGTCCCGGAAGAAAAAAAAGAGAGAAGAGGATCCAAAGAAACAAGATGAGGGTCATGGTGGTGTGGGCCATCAGAGGTTGACAATTAAGTTCTAAATAAAGTCCTTGATTAACTATGTAGACTTTGCTATACACATAGCGTAGCAACAACTCAAGACAGGCACATACTGCTAACAGTAGCATCACTGTAGCTGGCAGGGAGATAGAGTAATTAATCTTGGAACGGTACAGCAATCAGGTCATCCAGCAATTCACTATATTCCATTTTTCTTTGAACGCAGAAGAAAGGGGGTACTGGCAACTCTGGATGCTCCAGCTACATACACCCTGCATGTTTATCCGAAAGAATCAGTCTCTAATATTTTTGTATCCTGGACATGGTAGGGATAAAACACAATTGAACTGATTCACAAGAATTGTTGCTGCCTTTTGTTTGATTGATCCTAACAACTCTCACAACAAGATGACTTGCTGATCATCTACTGCAGTGATCATCTACTGATGTACGGGCATCTGCCAAGGGAATAAACGCTTTCTCTCTCATCCATCTCCTGTACTTCCTTCAGATCTGATCTGGAGAGATTGTGCAACCTTGAAGTTAAGGAAGGTGGAAAGTCTGAAACTCAAGCTGCACAAGCAGATAATCATGCAATGTTGGATGTGGCCAATTAAGGTTTCCCCCCCCTTACCTCTTATACACATTATTGTTATTGTTGTTCAGTTGTCCTCCACTGTCTCCCGGAATTTGCCAAATTCATGTTCATTGCGTTGATGGCACTATCTATTTCATCTTCTCCCTTCGCCGTCAATCTTTCCCAGCATCAGGATCTTTTCCAATGACCTTATACACTTGCCAAAATTTAAAATCTTTTAAATATCACTATGAGTTTCTATCTATTAGGGGGAAATACAAGTTCTGGTAGATAAATAGCAGATTAAACCAAAATGTGAATTATGTGAAATCTGCCACCAATTGGTTAACATGTAGTGTCTCCGATAGGCCCTTTTCAGAATCTGAGCAACCCATACAATGAATTTGAGATATCCCTTCCTTCTTGGTTGTATAGGTGAGAGCGTTGTTTCTCCCCTTCCCCAACTGAAATATGGTACTTATTGTGATTCTATTGCCCCACCATTATGTGGTGACTCCTCTGCATTTCCTGCAAAGCTCACCTGAGATCTACCTTTAAGATGCTGCTTCTGTTACAGATTTAAGATGGTCTTCATCATGCACTTGGCATCAATATGTGTATGATACATAATCCACATAGGAAATAATATAACATCAAAAATATGCAGCATAAAGTAGAGATATGAACATGTAGAATTTATAGGAAAAAAAAATAGTTCTATGGATTTAATCCTCAAAATTGTGAAAATGGATTTCTGGATTATCTGATAGAAAAATGCAAAATGCAGCTTTAAAAATGTGTTTGCCCAGCTAGGAAGTGATGTCAGATTTTAGTATTCTGTTGAGGTGTTTGCTTCCCCAGCTGCTTATCCAGATTTAGTTCTGCCAGCAGGTTTTTAATATGTTAGCCTTTCATCTTGTCTTGCTTCAGCTTTCTTTTCACTTGCTTTAGTGTTACTACGGTATGTAGCTTAGTGTTTTTCAAACAGGGCAACTTTAAGATGTCTGGATGTCTGGACTTAAGATGTGCTGACTGGGGAATTCTGGGAGTTGAAGTTCACACATCTTAATGCTGCCAAGTTTGAAAAACACTAATGAAGCTCAAGATTAAGTGATTGTTGAAGACCAACCACAATAAAAAGAGGAAAACCTTGATTGTACATTTCTAGCCCCAGAGCTGCCACCACTCCCTGCTAGCTTGGAAATGGAGAACCAACACTTTCTCGATTACAAATAGTCCTTGACTTTCAACCATTTATTTAGTGACTGTTTGAAATTATAACAGCACTGAAAAAAGTGACTTATGATCATTCTTCACATTTATGAAGAATGGGTAAATGTGATGCTGCAGCAAAGTCAATGGAGAAGCCAGATTCACTTAACAACGACATTACTAACTTAACAACTGCAGTAATTCACTTAACAGCTGTGGAAAGAAAAGTCGTAAAATGGAGCAAAACTCACTTAACAACTATCTTATGTAACAACGGAAACTTTGGGCTCAATTTTTTTTGCATAAGTTATGCTTTCTTTCAACTGCTGTAAATGTTGGTGGTATTCTGTAAATAACCCACACCAGGCAACCCTGGAGAAATACTTAGATTTTCAATTTTCCAACTTCTGGCTTCCATTTCATAGATATCTTGCCAATTTTTTCTTTTCCTACAGTATATTCAATGTGTAAATGAACAGAGATTATGAACTTTGATCCAATGAGATCATTATATTTGCTGCTTCCTTTGTCTTTTGTTTTGAAGTCTTAGGTGGACTTTGGGGGATGCTTCTGGCTTGCAGGTTCACTCTCTGCTCTTTTAACTTCTAGACCAGGCATGTCCAACACATGGCTTGAGGGCTGCATGCAGCCCTGGCAGCTAGTCATGCGACCCCACAAGATTGTAATAAAAAAAAAATTTTAAGGAAATTTGGAGACAGCAGAATAGAAGAGAAGGAACTGGAGAAGATAACAAAATACAAAGACCTGCAAATAAAAATAGAATAACTGTAGCAAAAGAAAGCAAAGGTACCGCCAATAGTAATAGGTGCCTTGGGTACAATCCCAGAACAACTGGAACACCACTTGAACACCATTGGCATTGACAACTTCACCATCAGTCAACTGCAAAAGGCAGTTTATTCAGAACAGCTTACATCCTGCAACAATATCTGTAACACCATCAGATATCCACATCTGCCTATCCTACTCCCAAGTCCTTGGGAAAGACTCAATAGGTTGATAAACATGCCAAATCCAGTCTAAACATCTGGCTAACTGTGTGATGAAACTTATATATTTTATATGTAGCTCAAGACAATTCCTCTTCACTCATTGCAGCCCGGACAAGCCAAAAGATTAGACATGCCTGTTCTAGACCTTGGTGATCCCAAATGTTCCCCTAACTGTTGGGAATGAGCAGAAGTTCCAATCAGCAGGCAAATAATTAGATTATTGTCTTATACCCAATTGTGTGAACTGGCCCCAATTGCCTTGCTAAAATATTTACCCTCCAAAAGAACCCAGCCCAGGGTATCTTGTGTCTACGTCTCCACTGGGCTGTGCAAACAATTGAAGAATACTAATTTTTCAATTATTTCCAACCTCTGGCACTCCAGTCAATGAGCAACATTTTGCCTTTAGACTTTTGTTTAATTCATTGTCTTCAGAAGTATAGGCTGAATTATTTCACCACATGATATTATTTTATAAAACAATACCTCACAATTTGCCTTTCTATTTATAAATGTCTTTTATGCCTCTTTCAGTTCTACTCTTTTATATTTCCCTGTGTCATCTGAATAGCAAAGATTTTGACTGCTTGCTAAGGAATAACATTCATCCTAGCTGCTTCATCCTCTTTGCTTCTGATCACTGGCCTGAAAGCACGCAGGTTCCCTTCTTTTCATTTAAATCCTGAAGTGACTCTAAAAAGAACATAAAAAAAGAATCCATGACATTACTTTTTAACCAGCTTCTTCTCCCTTTGAAGTTTTAAATAAGTATATTTTAAGAATGAATGGAATGATGTATCATAACCTAGTTTGAGAGTGCATAAAATTGTTCTGCATCTTCAAAAATGTGAAAATAAGAATATAATCCGGGATTTAATATACGCCATGTCACAAGCCACTTAGAAGTTCCTACTCATGCAGATTAACATTTCTCAGTAGAATAATTCTGACACTAAGCAAAAGTTGCTTTGGATAGTCAGATGGGTGGCTTATCAATTTAATGCAGGAGGAGGAAGAGGAGGAGGAGGAGGAGAAGTACTAATAGTAATAGGCATCTTTGGTGCAACCTGGAAACAGTTAGAGCACCACTTGAACATCGCTGACATTGACCAAGTCACCATCAGTCAATTGCAAAAGGTAGCTTTACTTGGAACAGCTTACATCCTGCGACAGTACCTTAAACACCATCAAACATCAACATCTGCCTATCCAGGTCCTTGGGAAGGACTCAATAGGTAGACAAAAATGCCAAATCCAGTCTAAACATCTGGCTGACTGTGCAACCAACCATAATCATCATCATCAACAACAACAACATGCTCCTTATGCTATATATCAACATACTGTATATCACAATCCTTTTTCTATCCCATGTAATGATTATAATATTGTAGTAAGTTCGAGTTCCCATTCAGCCATTAAGTCAATTAAATGATATGCTATTTTGTGGCATGCCCTACCCCAAAGGGATGCTGTGAGTATAAACCAGAATGTATAACAGCTTGAATCCTTTGAATAAAAGAGCAAAAACCAAACTTAAAATTTTTAAAACTTAAGTAAACCTTAAGTAACTCCCATCTTACTTTTCATCAGAAGCTTCTATTGAGTCTGAGAATTGAGTAAGGCAAATGAAACCTCCTGATTATCCATCTCTTATTTTTAGTTTGTTTAAATAATATTATCATAAACCACCCTGATAAACCTGACAGACGGCTAGCACGCACATTCCAATAACAAATAAAAATATAAATCAATAAGACAAAAACAATCAGGACTATCAAGAATATTCTGTATATGGAAAGACAGAAGCGCCTAGGAATTTTTTAGCTTAAAAAGGATTGGATAATGTGATAAATGGGTTTGACCATAAATGGGGAATGCATCAGACAAAGAGTTAGTCTCCTTAATCAGGAAAATGTTGCAGTTTTTTCTCCCTTTGCATGATGAATAATTGACCTAAAAAATCACTTCAATTTGCAATTGCGGTAATCTCCAGGACACACAATGCTGGTACCAAAAGGTTTTATTTCCTTTGCATTTTAACCATGTGTGGAGTGATTTAGACTCTAATTGCATTTTGGAATAAACACATACGTCTTCTCTCCACCCTTGCATAATTTCTGATTAATTATTATTATAGTTCATCTGCTATGGTTTATACAGATTTCTGTTTTGGGTGGTATCATCCTGATAAAGACATATATGCACATTCTCTGTTTAGAGGCAGCATGCTTTTGCCAATTTAGTCAGTAATTAAACACTAATTTAAAAAGAGAATGAGTAGTGTTATCTGGCCTTACGATGCAGTCACATTGATTTCTACTGTGCTCCGTGGAACTTATTCCCAGAAAAGTGCATATATAAATGCAATCAAAATTGATTAAAATTGCACACATTTTCAGCTAAAAAAGCAATCATCTTAAATATCAGTCTATGTCTTTTGAAAATCTATGTTGTAGAAAAGACATTGGAAGAGGCATTCGTATCAATTAAAAGAGAAATATGCTTCTACAATAGCAATTTTCACCTGCAATTTTATTAAGTATACTTACACAGCCTTATTAATCTGCCAGCTGATTAATTGGAGCATCACTTTAGTCAATCAAAATGTTTTGACATGATTAATCTAACTAATTAATTGACTAAACATAGCTTTAGGCATTAATTATATTCATTAAGACAGGAGTTACAAATGACTTTTTTGTTTCTTATATTTTATTATTTTTCTTCTGTTCAATCATGTCCAGTTTTCAGAGATTACCTAAACTAGTCCCTGCAGTTTTTTTATCAGGTTTTTCAGAAATGGTTAGCCATTGCCTCTTTCCTAAGGCTGAGAGAAAATGACTGGCCCAAGATCACCCGGGTGACTTTGTGCTTAAAGGTGGGACTAGAATTTAGTCTCTTGGTTTGCCTTAACCAAACTGGTTCTCATTATGAAGTTATAAGCATCCAAAAAGTGCATGCATTTGGAGTGCAGGTTTAGTGCAGTAATATAGGCAAATTCATGATTGCTTGATGTTTCATATAATCATACATGTCAGAAATATGCAAAGCCATTGGTACATTCTCAACCATTAAACTTGCCACCAGCGCTCTTTAACATTCTGTTAAAGAAAAGAACTCTAGCCACTTGTTAGAGTAATATTTAATTTTTGTTCTATTTGTTTATTTTATTTTTTAAAATTTGAATTTATTAGCCACCCAACTCCAATGGACTCTGGATGGCATACAAATCTAGAAGAAGAAAAACACAGCAACAGAGAAAAACATAAAATGAAACAGGCAGCCCAGACTGAAATAATTTTACAGACAACAAAAATCCTAGACCCTAGACCAGTAATGGCGAATCTTTTGGGCTTGGCAAGTCAAAAATTCAGAAGATGCCTAATTTGACTCTATTTTATTTATTTTATTTATTTGTTTGTCAAACATGTACAAGATAGCAGGTATAGGTATAAACATAAACATAATCAAAGTGAATACAGATAGATGAGGACAATAGGACAGTAGGACAGGGACGGTAGGCACGCTGGTGCGCTTATGCACGCCCCTTACAGACCTCTTAGGAATGGGGTGAGGTCGACAGTAGACAGTCTAAGGTTAAAGTTTTTTGGGTTTGGGGAAGAAACCACAGAGTCAGGTAGTGAATTCCAGGCATTGATCACTCTGTTGCTGAAGTCGTATTTTCTGCAGTCGAGTTTGGAGCGGTTTACATTAAGTTTGTATCTATTGTGTGCTCGTGTATTGTTGTGGTTGAAGCTGAAGTAGTCATTGGCAGGTAGGACATTGTGACATTGTGGCATATGTGCTACACTTAGTTCAGATCGAAGTCGG
>QLTV01001698.1:13973843-13998091 GCA_003457575.1 Thermophis baileyi
TATATATGAATCTGCTCAGTGCCTAAACCAGAAGGGCCCCATATAAGTTTATTCATAGCATTCCTTAGCTCAGGGGTGTTAAACTCGTGATGACACATTGTCATCACATGACATATCACAACTTTTTCCCCCTTCGCTAAACCCGGGGTGGGCATGGCCAGCACGTGACGCATCTGGCCCACTGGCCGCGAGTTTGACACCCCTGCCTTAGATCATATGTATATGTGCCATTTTTATGAGTTTTAAAGATGGTTTGCAGATCTGTCTGCCTGTCTGCCTGTCTTTATGTATGTATGTATGTATGTATGTATGTGCATGTATGTGCATGTATGTGTATGGTTATATATTTATTTTCTTTGGAGAGTGGGCATCAGAATTTCATTTTTTAATGTGTGCCAGTATGTTCACAGAAAAAAGTGACAGTAAAGGTTATCTTATCTTATCTTATTATCTTATCTTATCTTATCTTATCTTATCTTATCTTATCTTATCTTATCTTATCTTATCTTATCATCTTATCTTAATCTCATCATCATCTTACAACTCACAACTATTCTGATTTGGATCCTAGAATAGCACAGATTTACAGCTGTTAATCTTTTCATAATTTACTCAATAGCCGATCAAAGATAGCATGGAAGTAAGAATGACTTAGTGTCATGAATAAATTTAGACAACCCAAATAAACAAGGAAACTGAAGTCAGGGACTCATTCGAAATCTGGGACAGAATGCTACACTTTTATCAAAGCAATAAAATAGACATTCAACTGAGAAAATACTTACATGCAGAAGTGCGGAGCCCCATATTATACAATGAGAACAACTAGTTCAGCATTATTTGGATATGTCCCAGCATTTCCACCCACACACATCCTCAACCTATTCCAAAGCCTAGTTGAGCAGCCTACTAAGCACTCTTGCTTAGCATCATAAATTCCACCACTGCCCTGCAAAATCATCTTATGCCTAGGCACAGATGTTGAAATGAAACTAGGTAATGATGCACTTCATGGTCGATTGGATCCTAGCTAGGTACGTGTTTGAATTTAGCTGTTCCAGACAAGTGGGTTAAAATGTACTCCTTGTGCATATAAAAGGAAAGAATTCATTTAAGCCATATTTTGATGACATTTTAAGTTATGGGAGCTGTTTCTTAATATAGATCTTGAAAAATAACTGCTTGGAATAGAAGAATACTTAGCAATGCATCAACAGTTTTATTTTTATGCTAAGTGTGACTTACTTGAGGATAATTATGATTTCAGATGGTAACAGACATTGTCCTTCAGTTCCTTGTTCTGTTTTTATACGACTGTGCTCAGTTACTCCAATTGACTCTCAATTGCATCTAGGAATGGAGAATCCAGTAAAATCCATGGGGCTTTCCATGGGTTTCAATGTGGTTATCCAATTTGAATAAATTTTACTTGAAAATGTTTCACATTGTCCACGTTGAACTGGGTTCAGTGAATAGTCTCCAATTCCATTTTGGTATTCCATGTTTTCCTAAATGAAATCAATCCTGACTATTCTTTGGAAGGACAGATACTGAAGCTCAAGCTGAAATACTTTGGCCACCTAATTAGAAGAGAGGATTCATTGCAAAAGATCCTGAAGTTGGGAAAGACTGAAGGCAAAAAGAGGAGGGGAAGGCAGAGGATGAGATGGTTATATAGTGTCATTGACACAATGAGCATGAGTTTGGGCAGATTCAGGGAGACAGTGGAGGGCAGGGGATTCTGGCATGCTATGGTCCATGGGGCTGTGAAGAGTCGGACTGAACTTAGTGACTGAACAACAACAACAACAATTCAATGTCTAAGTTCTGTGCCTATAATTTTGTTTAGAATATATTTACAGTCCAAGGAATATATTTACAGTCCAAGAACCAAGCTTTATGTCTCCAACCATGCATTTGGAGAATGGCTGTGACTAGGATATAGATATATGAGCTACTTGGTAGATATCAGTCATCATTCCAACTCATCTCAAATCAGTTGTTTTACTCCAATGTCCAGCTCTAATACAAAGCACTGGAAGAGAGGAAAACAGTATCCCTTTATCCCTTGGAGATCCAGTCACTGACAGAGAAATTTAATTTCCTTGTTTGTTTTTTCTTCTATTAACTTCTTAATCTGGATCTTCTCAAGTTATCCATTTAAAAAAAACTGCTTAGAAATATCTGGAATAGCTTCCTGGGTTTTATGGGGGCCCTGCCAAAGTGCTGTGTGTAGCTTTAGATACCCCAATGGAGCATTTAGCATGGCAGTCAGCAACAAGGATCAGCAGCCTGTTATTGTGTTGCTATTATGCTTTGCAACAAAATCATGTTCTGGGGTCCTGTAGCACACTAACAAAGTCTTCCAGACCTAGATATGGAGGTGGCAGCAGTGGGCTCTGAAGTCATGTGCCAGAGTGCCAGTCCCATAGAAGGCAAGACACGAAATTTAAAATGTGCTTTTGGAAAAATACAAGAGCTGTGATCAGGGGTGAAATCCAGCAGGTTCTGACAGGTTCTGGAGAACCGGTAGTGGAAATTTTGAGTAGTTCGGAAAACCAGCAAATACCATCTCTGGCTGGCCCCAGAGTGGGGTGGAAATGGAGATTTTGCAGTATCCTTCCCGTCATGCCCACCAAGCCACGCCCACCAAGCCACACTACGGCCACCAAGCCACACCCACAGAACCGGTAGTAAAAAAAAATTGGATTTCACCACTGGCTGGGATGTCGTTTTCTCAGAAATACATAATAAGAATGCTGCTACTTCCCTAAACTGAGTGCATGGTACTCTTTTCAGATGCAATATGTGTTTCAATAGAGGAGTCTGAAGAAGCACTGAAGGAATAAATTTAACCATGAAGCATAAGGGTTCTGACAGGCACTGCAAAGGTAAATTTAATAATGGGTGATATATCTTCATTCCGATCAATATTATTCAGATGGCTCTATATTACAAGTCTCATGTTTCCCCAAGTGACCTCCTTCTGAGCAGAAAGCAGTATTGTTAGCTTTAAAATGTTTGAGCTGCTGTTGCTTTTATTGTAAATGTGTAGTAGTAGCAGCCTATCACAATCCCAACTTGTTCATTTAGTGAGTCTGAGATTTGATATCTGACTAGAAGGAAGAGATAAATAAGATCTTTTGTATCATAAAATTATTAAAGGTTGCAATTGAAAAGATAAAAAACTAATACAAACTAAAAATATGAGTAAAAATAGAAAAAGGAAAAAGTATAGAAAAGGAAAAAAAGAAAAAAGAAAATATATAAAGAAACAACTTTCCCCCCTTCATCACAACAAGTATAAACAATTACCTTTTCTTAAAATATATCAAATTCTCATCATATCTCATTTCATAACTATAAACAACATGGTAAACACCATGAGCTGTAGTAGCACAGTTGTTAGAATGTAGTATTACAGGCTAATTCTGCTGACTGCCAGCAGTTCGATTCTCACTGGTTCAAGGCTGACTCAGTCTTCCATCCTTTCGAGGTCAGTCAAATGAGGACCCAGATTGTTGGGGGCAATATGCTGACTCTGTAAACTGCTTAGAGAGGGCTGTAAAAGCACTGTGAAGAGGTATACAAGTCTAAGTGCTATTGCTATTCATTCCTTGTCAACAAGAGTCCATTAAGGGTTACCAAAAATAGTGTATCAACTTTAATAGAAACCAACTTTATATTCCTTCTCTGTACTTTTAACAATATTGGCTTTTATTCCTTTCAAAAAATGTCCTGGAATGTGATTTCTTTTCATTTTTACTTTGCTGTTCTCAGAATGTCCTTCAAAAGTTTAACACATTTTTTTATACAAATCCAAAGCAAGAAGCTCTACCAGACATGATTGATATTGATTCGAATGTAGATTTAAAAAATGATAAGCTATAAGAGTGATATGGAAAAAGATGATATACTTGCCATCCACATTCAAATCAATTTTAGTCTTGTCTGGTACGGCTTGTTCCATTTCTGTAACATCGTTTACACATCATTTATCTATAGTGACAGACCTTCTTAAAATTAACTTTTGAGTCTTTTGTTCCACAAATATCGCTCAAAACATCCAATGTTAAAATATTTCCTCCATTATGGGTCAACAAGTTGACTTTAAGTATTTTTCTCCTTTAATTATAATCTTTAATTTCTTCTCTAGCATTCAACATTCAAAGTCAAACCCTATCATATTTCTCCTTCCTAAGGAATCCAAATCACAGCAATTTCCCATGGGAAGGATTCTTATCTTGAGAATTTAATTTCAAACTCTTATTTCAAATACATCTGGACCTTTAATCCATTCTTAATTTTCCAAAATCAATAGTTTAAAAAACTTTTTGCTGTTTTTTTTTTTTTAATTTCTAAGTCACTAAACTTGTACTAAAAACAAAGTCCAAATTCAAGGAGTGGTTAAATTTTGCATTAACAGGTAGAAGTAGTAAAATTAAAATTTTGAAAATGGAAATCTAAGTGTGATTATCAGATTAATTTAGTTCAGTGTAATTTTCAATTGTTTGATTTTTTTTAAAAAGAAGACCAGAAGGTATGTATCTAATAAATAAAGGATTAAAAACCCTTAATTTACACATTAAATGAATGTAAAGAAAAATATAATTTCCTTTTACCTCTTAAAATAGAAAGTTCAAAAGCACTTAATGTCCCTAATCTAATCACAATGTTTCAAAAAGTCTATAATTTCATCTTGAAGTTATGTATCTGTGATATCAATGTGATAGAAATTGGAATTTTAATTCCCTCCCCTAAAATATACGTGTGCATAAATCACACACTATGACAAACAGTAATAGAAATAATGTATAGTTGCAGCTTCCACCAAAGGTTAGCAATCTTAAATGAAACTGGCTTCCAGCGGTTGAAATTAAAGGAATTAAGTGACAGACCATTTACAAACTTTACTGACAGCTATCTTTGTCCATCACCATTAATCAAACTGCAGTAGAGTCTTCTAGAGTTGAACAAATGAACAAACAAACAAACAAATGAACACATGCATATATACCAGGGGTGGGTTCTAACTTACCTCGCTGCCGGTTCGCTTCCTCCCGCGCCGCGTGAGTGCGCTGCGTGGGTGCATGCTTTGCACGCGTGCGCATGCGCAGTGCAAAAAAATTAAAAAAATAAATTTAAATTTTTTTTAAAAAGATGGTGGCGTCCACGGACCGGCACCGACTGAACCGGATCCGTGACGTCATCATGACGTCACCAGCGGGTCACTACCGGTTTGGGCGAACCGGTCCAAACCAGGAGGAACCCACCTCTGATATATACAAATAATAAACCATAATGAAGAACTTGAAAGTTGTAATTTTACACTGGTTTCTTGCTTTAGGAATCAATGTGCCCCTTACCCCTCGTAAATTTGCATTTTTATAACTTTCACTACATTTGCATTTGATTTTCATTTAGAACTTTCTGGTGATTATCTCCATTCCATTTGCCATACCACTGAACTTTTTTTTCTTCCAACTGCTTCTACCATTCCACCGGGCTCTCGTTTCCTTCTCGTGGCCTTTTTAATATATTTTTTTTAACCCATCCTTCAATGTATCCTTCTTTGTGGATAATTATTACAATTTGTTCGTGAGATTTCTCCCAGGAGGAACCAAAGGAGGAGGGGAAATAAAGAGAAGGATGAGCAGAATAAGAAGAAAAAGAAACAGCTGAGCATTGCTGCTAATTTTTAATTACTTCCCAAAGCCAGGTCTATATTTTTTCCCATGCTTCAGCCAGCCTCTACCACATCAGCAAATCCAGGGCCATAGGGGAGAGTGAAAGCTGATTTTTCTTTGTTTCCTCTAATTAGGCGTCTCTTTTTGCCCTCACACTGCAGGATGCTCATTCTTTGGTTAATAGTAAAACTAGTTAAGAAAGCAATCTAAAGCAGGCTGTTTGGACGTGTGTCCCCCTGAAACAAGTGAGGTGTATTCCAAGAAGTAGACGGCTGGGAGACGATCATACAGGTAGTCCTCGATGTATGACCACAACTGAGCTCAAAATTTCTGTTGCTAAGTGAGACATTTGTTAAGTGAGTTTTGCTCCACTTTATGATCTTTGTTGCCACAGTTGTTAAGTGAATCACTGCAGTTGTTAAGTTAGTGAATCGGTTGTTAAGTGAATTGGGCTTCCCCGTTGACTTTTGCTTGTCGGAAGGTTGCAAAAGGGGATCATATGACTGGGAGACACTGCAACCGTCATAAATATGAGTCAGTTGCCAAGTCTTTCAATTTTGATCACATGATCATGGGGATGCTTCAACAGTTGTCAGTGTGGAAAACGGTCATAAGTGACATTTTTCAGTGCTTTTGTAACCTTAAATGGTCACTAAATAAATGGTTGTAAGTCAAGGACTACTTATATTTTCTTATAAGCTCCCAAGTTTAGCAAAAATGTGTTGCTCATTCGGATGATTGTATTTTTGTGCCAGTCTCTCTGTAAATTGGAACTGCAGTGGAGAGAATTACTAAAAATAAGGAAACACCGTTGCTACTTGAGCTTTATTTTCCCTTATCACAAAATTAATACTGGATATAAGCAGGGGTGGGCTGCTGGGGGTTCGCAGAAGTTTGGGAGAACCTCTAGCTAAGATTCTGTGCAGTTCGGAGAACCCCCAAATCCCACTCCTGGCTGGCCCTGCCCACCCCGCCCCGCCCCTCCCAGGAGCCCCCACGTGGCCTGTTTTGGATGCAGGTAAGTGCAGGGCGCGGGGAGGGCGAAAAACAGGCCTACCGGAAGTTCGGGAAGGCCGGAAACGGGCCCATTTCCGGCTTCCGGAGGGCCTCCGGAGCCCAGGGGAGGCCGTTTTCACCCTCGGAGGCTCACCTCCAGAGCCTAGGGAGGGCAAACCCACCCACCCCTGCCGTGGTGCCGGAGGCCAATTAGGCCACGCCCACCATGGCCACGCCCCCCCAGCAACCAGGCAGAAAACCCCTTGCTAAAGTTTTTGAAGCCCACCCCTGGATATAAGATGAGGCTGTGCAGTGTGGTATGCCAGAGGAAGAAAAACTCCACTATGTCTACCTAATTCCTCCTTTCCCTATTGCTTTAATTATTATTGTAAAATCACTGTTTTCCAATATCACTGTGTCCTTCCTCATACTGTGCAATTCAATGCATTTCTATCAGTCAGGCCCGTCCATGCTACAAAGCTCAGTGACTAATGTAGCTGGCCAAGGAGTGCATTGTAGCATCATGTTCGCTCCAGAGGGATCCAGAGCCATTTTTATCCTGCAAATTTTAATCCCTCTGATGCCTTTGTTTGTTTGTTTATTCGATTTTTATCCCACCTTTATTACTTTATACTTATCTCAAGATGGCGAACATACATAATACTCCTTCCTCCTCCTGTTTTCTCCATAACAACCCTGTGAGGTGGGCTGGGCTGAGAAAGAGGGACTGGCCTAAAATCACCCAGCAGCCTTGCATGCCTAAGGTAGGACTAGAACTCACCATCTCCTGGTTTCAAGCCTGGTGCCTTAACCATTAGACCAAACTGCCTCAATAGATAATAGACGTCAGTATCAAGAATGAAATGAAGATGGTTCAGGTTAGCAATCCATATATTCACAAACACACACACCCACCAATGGGTCCATTGTCATCTTTTCCTCTCTTTACACTTCCACTTCCATCTCTGCTTTTGCGAGGCTTTAGAAAAACAACAAAAAATCCCTCAAATTGATGCCGGTCAAAATATTTATTTGACTTCTTTCTATTCAGTACTAATGGCTTCTGAATAAAACTAAAAATGAAGTCTCTTTTAGTCAAAAATGACAAGGAGGGAAAGTCAGCTGGGATGTTGGCAGTTTGGATAACAATAGAAAACAAGTGGTTCTCCCTGCCATTATGGTGAGCCAGGAACACGTAAGCATTGTAAAGGATTTTTTGTAAAAAAACAAAAACAAAAGGCTGCATGTACACAAAGCACAATCCTTTGCCAGGCTGATGTGCTCACTGAAATAACTGGAGATATGTAAGGTGAGTTTAGGGCTACAGCCAATCACCCAAACTGAAGTCTCTTATGGGTCTTCAAAATACACCGAGTTTCACAAGTAGAACCTCTTTTATATCATTTATGGGACAATTATTTGTGATCTATATTAATATTACGGTGAAGCTATGTGAAAAATATCATGCTAAAAATCTCTCCAGAACCCAGATTTGCCATTCCCTATTAGTATGAACCCATTACGTCTAAGATTTAAATGAAATTAAAAATAAACACCCATTTTGGTTTGCATTTTTCCAATTACGGTGACTTCAGTTGTTTTAAAAGGAAGTTCAGCCTATACATCATCATGTAAATGTAGACAGTCACTTGAATTATTCCATAAAAGATAACGCCCGGCTAATCAAATTCCTTGATTAAGGTATCAGTAATGGTGGAACGGTCTTCCTCAATGTTGAACCACAGTACATCCATGGTTAATGCTAGGAAAATTCCAGGCTGTGTACAGGTGATCCATAACTTACAATCACAATTGAGCCCAAAATTTCCATTGCTAAGCAAACAGGTTGTACGACCTTTTTTTGCCACAGTTGCTAAGTGAATCACTGCAGTTGTTAAGTTTGCAGCACAGTTGTTAAGTGAATCTGGCTTCCCCATTGACTTTGCTTGTCAGAAAGTTGCAAAATGTGATTACATGACTCCGGGACACTGCCACCATCATAAATATGATCAGTTGCCAAGTGTCTGAATTTTGATTATGTGAACCATGGGGATGCTGCAATGGTCGTAAGTGTGAAAAAGTCATAAGTCGTTATTTTAGTGCCACTGTAACTTTGAACGGTCACTAAACGAATGGTTGCAATTCATCTGTATGCCAGTTAAGGATCAAATGGCAAAACATTGGGTGCTCTTCTGAAGTTAATTCAATTCAGAAGCATTCTAGATCCTACAGCAGACCATTCCACAGCAGACACCTCAAAATAAGCAGTAGGGTTGGAGTTTTTTTTTTATATTAGTGTTAGGTAAGTCAAACAAATGCATCCTACTAAATGCCTAGTTGCTATCACATTGATAGCTATATTTCAAAAACAGAGATATATACTTTATCAAAACACTCAGTAGCTAAATAGCCTTTTAGAATTGCTTGGTTATTCAACTCTAGTCTACAGTAGTGCTGGGAAGAATTCTGACCAGCTTATCTACTTTGCATGATTTTGCTATGCAAAACCTGTGCCTCACTATGCAATGAGGATAACTGCTTTTCTTCAAGCAGAAGCATTGACTCATACTGCTTTTCTGACATCCTGCGTTTGCTCTGGGCAATAATATACTTTCTCAACAATGATGCAGGACAATCTGAATTTTTTTAACCAGTGAGATCAGAGCAAATAATTTGTTTGCCAGGAGGTGCAGTACAAACCAAGAAAAAACCCCAGGGCCATCAGTTTATAGCAACTTCTTTCATGTGTAAATCTTATTGGAGAATAGTTATTTTATGACAGGTTGATCCACTGTAGTAGTTGCCATGTGCAAAGACAAATTTTCCATGGTACCTATTTTGTAATTTATTCACTGCATGTCTGTCCTGAAGAGCTGCCTATCTCTGTGTGTTTCCACCCATGGATGAGGTCAGCGAGAGGGGCACACTTCAGGTCCCATAAATTAAGCAATGCCATCTTGTGGGACCCCTTGGTGATGTATAATGATATGTAAGGAAGACCTTGAGAGACAGGGCAGAGAAATGCTGCTAATGATATCCCCAGAGAGATCCATACTGTTAATTTTTTTTGAATTTTTTTTTAAAAACTTGATTTTTCTTCCTTGTATTAGGATGATGGTGAAGTTCCTTTGCAGATTTTATTTTATGAGGGGGGGGTGTACCCTTCTCTTAGGTGTTAATGGGGTTGATTTTCACAATTGGTTGTATGCCCTTTCCTTTTATATACATGGCTTTCTTTTTTTCACTTTTTATTTGTAAGTCACCCAGAATCAGTGTGAAATGGAGATATTAAATTAAGTAAATTAAATGTCCTCAACTTTCCAAATATATCTCCAATTTTTTTTTAAAAAGAGTCTAGCATGGTTTTAAATATTTATCAAGGAAAATATGGATCCTAGCTTTGCAACAGATTTTATCCCATTAGCTCCAATAACATCAGTAAAATTGACGTGTGGACCATTATACAATTAGGATATATTTGTCCCCTAAATTGGCTAATAATCTAGTGAGTCATCACTGGAATCTATCATTTGCCCTTAGCTAATCCTCTTTCAAGACTTTTTGTAAGCCTGAGTATACAGATCATATTATTTCACACAATTTGCATATGCCTTTACGACTAGTCTCTCTCTCTGTACATTCAAAACACATCAAAAGATATTTGCTTAACAACCATTACAATAAGCAAACTAAAATTAGTTTAATCCTTGATTAGGTTATAATTATATTAATGCAACATAAACTGATACATACAAGTTTGTAAATATAAATGGAGCCATCATTTGTTAAGTTCGGTTCAAAAGCGACTCCTCTGAATGAATAAATTATCTGGGATTAATATAATCAAAGTGAGAGCATTCTTGTGCTCCATGGTTGATCCAAATATTACATTTCTTCACTTAGTAGACTATCACCTAATGACTCATGGTAAACAGGTAACCCTACCTGTTGAAAAGAACTTCCAAACTAAACATCTAACATGTCACCTTTATAGCTATATAAAGATATACATATTCATATATACCGTAGGTAGTCTACAATTGAGCCCAAAATTTCCATTGCTAAGTGAGACAGTTAAGTGAGTTTTGTCCCATTTTACAAATTTTACATTTTACAATTGTTAAGTGAATGACTACAGTTGTTAAATTACAACTTAACAGTTGTTAAGTGAATCTGGATTTCCCATTGACTTTGCTAGTCAGAAGGTTGAAAAAAGTGATTGCATGACCCTCGGACACAGCCACCATCATAAATATATATACTGGTTGCCAAGCATCTGATTTTTTATCACGTGACCATGGGGATGTGGCAACGGTTGTAAGTGTAAAAAATTGTCATAAGTCACTTTTTTCAGTGCTGTTGTAACTTCAAACAGTCACTAAGCAAATGATTGTAAGTCGAGAACTACCTATATGCATGTTTCTGTGAGGAAACATTTTCTTCATCACTATTCAGCCTTTTCCCCCCTCCAAATTCAGAAAAAAAATCAGAATCCAACAGTAGTCATAGGGAACCCCAAGATTCCCACACCTCTCCCACAATTTTGCATTTCACCTTCCTTCAGTGGTGAATTTTTTTTTACTACCAGTTCTGTGGGCGTGGCTTGGTGGGCATGGCAGGGGAAGGATACTGCAAAATCTCCATTCCCACCCCACTCCAGGGGAAGGATATTGCAAAATCCCAATTCCCTCCCCACTCCTGGGGAAAGGATATTGCAAAATCTCCATGCCCACCCCACTCTGGGGCCAGCCAGAGGTGGTATTTGCCAGTTCTCTGAACTACTCAAAATTTCCGCTACCGGTTCTCCAAACTACTCAAATTTTCCACTACCGGTTCTCCAGAACCTGTCAGAACCTGCTGGATTTCACCCCTGCCTTCCTTCCCTAGACAGACTTGTCAGACAAAAAAAAGCCCACATGATAAAAATACAGTTAATTAAACCACCACTATCCTGCATTAACCAAACACATTTTAATGAATCTCCAAACACATTTTCCATTCACATTCTCAGATTAGTTCCTCCCCCTTAGCAATAGCAATAGCACTTAGACTTATATACCGCTTTACAGTGCTTTACAGCACTCTCTAAGCGGTTCACAGAGTCAGCATATTGCCCCCAACAATCTGGGTCCTCATTTTACCCACCTCAGAAGGATGGAAGGCTGAGTCAACCTTGAGCCGGTGAGATTTGAACCGCTGAACTGCTGAACAGTCAGCTGAAGTAGCCTGCAGTACTGCACTCTAACCACTGCGCCACCTCGGCCCTTCCCCCCCCTTTTCGTGCAATACCAGGCATGCTTCTAAAGCACACACAAAAAATTGGCCTTTGATTAGTAGCCCTAAGTGCTATAATAATAAAATATTGCACATAAAGAAAGACATTTAAATATTGCTAGATACTTCAGACTTGTTACAGCTATTGGAAGCTACTTGGCTGAATAATCTCTTAACCTGCCAGGTGGAAAGGTTGTGCATTAATTGTGTTAAACAATGAACTTTAAAAGGGCCACTTTAAAATTGCACAAGGCAGCTTAATCAGCTGGAGGAGTTCTTTTAGAGTGGAATTTAGAACCTCTGGATATTTTATTACTTCTGCTCAGCTGTGATTGGACAATAGTGACATTATTAGGTTTCTAATAGGAGGCTTGGGGGGGGGCTGCTTTTGTTGTCAGGACATTAAACAAGAGCCTATCCAGTAGATGAAAGATGGCATACAGCTTGCTCTTTGTGAATCACAACAATGTTCAAACCCCATCCTTGTTTATTCAAAAATAAGTCAACAAAGTCATTTGAGCTTTTCTCAGCAGGATGTGTAGCAGTCTGCATCATTAACACTCAGCATACTGTTGATTCTTTCAGTGAGGACCTCACATTCTGGTCATGGAATTAAGAATAGGCATATTTATTTCCAGTATCTACTTTTTATTGTTATAATTGCTCAATTAAATGTGTGATTATTCAGAAGCTTGTCCAATGAGTTCAATGGGAATTATGCCCAGGAAAATGTACAGGTTTATAAGCTTACTAGTTTACCTTAGACATTATTTCAGTGTATACCTGCAATATGTCTGACACAGGAAAATCACAAAACTTGTGAAACTATGATGGATGTGGAAGAATGCTGAAGGGTTTTATGGCAGCAAAGGAATGGTAATTAACGTAACAGGCTAGCTGCTGAAATACTCTGAACTTTGTTTACATATAGTATGTTGATGCTGCCTTAGTGACAGCCAAATACATTTTTATAGGTTTTTATACAAATCTAATCACTAAAATGTAATTCCATGCAATTCATAAAAGATAAGGTATATCTTCCAAATTTTGGAAGCCTTAGGAAACTATAGAAGGTCTTCTTAATTGAAATAGTTATTCTCTCTCTCTCTCTCTCTCTCTCTCTCTCTCTCTCTCTCTCTCTCTCTCTCTCTCTCTCTCTCTCTCTCTCTCTCTCTCTCTCCCTCCCTCCCTCCCTCCCTCCCTCCCTCTCTCTCTCTCTCTCTGTCTCTCATTCCAAGATTTCTTTCCCGTCTCTCTCTCTGCCTCTCTCTCTCCATCTCTCTCTCTGTCTCTGTCTCTCTGTCTGTCTCCCTCTCCTAGAAGAGCAAATGGGGGTGGGGAAGAGAAACCTTGCTGAATTCCATTCCGTTCCATTCCATTCCATTCCTCTCTCTCTCTCTCTCTCTCTCTCTGTCTCTCATTCCAAGATTTCTTTCCTTAAGAATTCAGTATAATCCAGTCTAACTTTCACTTCCAAGCATTAAGAAGTAAGACGAAAAATATTTTTTAAACTGAAGCGAATGCTAAACCTTGAAAACAATGAGGACTTTCTTGTAAAGTTTAATCAAACACATCACAGCAAGAAGCTTCAGTTAAAGCTCTACTTTTTCTGTCTGTCAACCAATAACAGCAAATAATCAATATCAATGCAACAATTGTAGTAAGAGGTGTTAGTTTTAAGGGCTGATACAATTGCTAGACAGACAGACAGACAGTAAATGAATGGTACTTTAAAACAGATAATCTGGTTTCCAAAGAACAGTCTGCAACCAGAGTAATTCTCATTGCAGTATCTCTATTTCATACCGCTCTTTGTATGCTCACTTTAATGAAAGTTTGCACTGATTGTCATTTGTTCTGTAGAAACCTACAGAACTCCAGGAACCTTGGCAGATGGTGTTTTGAAGGATGTTGCCAGGTAGCTGGTGTGAATTCCACATTAGCATTCTCTCTGGCTTTCAGAGGCAGCTCACCTTAGTCTCTTTTTAATATTCACATATGCTCACCTACAGCTACACTCAGGAGGGGCAAAAATAGTATGGTATTAGTTTATTAAAGCTTCTAATTCATTCAGAGTGAAACTCTAGCCTGTAAGAGGAAAGTCACATGCAAACTTATTTTCATGGTCTTCCTGTTATTTCTACTTTTGAATTACTTGTACATTTTAATTCCCTTACATTTTCACACACCCCCTCACTTCTCTTGAGATTCACATTGTGTCTCAGTAGATACTTCCCCCTGCTGGGAAAGGTTCAAATTACATCTACAAAGTATTGGAGGGAAACAAACATATTTTATTGATTGCAGGGCTTTAAAAGAAAAACCCTCTATAAAGGCACACTTTGGTAAATCTGACTCCTATAGATGTATAATTTAAGAAGACCTGAAGATTTGTGAGCTAACATAATGTGCTTAATGACAGCCAAATTATATCTTTAAGGTAAAAAGAGTCGACTGAAGCAATATATTTGCTTGTCCATATATGAGCATTTTTAAAAAAAAAAAAAGTGAGTAGTTATTTACATTTGAACATCTGATCATAGTTTTCCTGATGACCAACTGACCAATATCATCTGCGACTGTCTGAATTCCTTTCCAATAATAGATGCTCAGAGTTGCCTCAAACGATGAGTGGCAGATAAATTTAATAATAATGTTAGGACACTGTTCCCAAAACAGAATAAATAATCATTCTTAATGTACAAGGAAAGAAGATAAGTAGATTAGGCAAACTTAGTAGTATGGAACTCATGCTTAGGCAAAAAGTTCAAAGAAGATTTTTTAAAAATATTATTGGTTCTATATCTCAAATTTCAAAATAAAACTATACCATTATACAGAGTTTTAATTAGCTACTATCCTGTGAAATGATGCAGCAGATATTTCTGAAATGGATCTCCATTTTATATTCCATAAGGATAGGGTGAACCTAAGAATATAGTTGTTGAAGTTAACAAATCCAAAAGAGCAGTAAAGTAAAATAAAAGTTTTGCAAAATTATAAATGCAGCAACAACCCGTCTTTTCCTATATAAAACTGACCATGGCAATGAGTTTTGTTTTGTTTTGTTTTGAAACCATGATATTGATCTTTAATGAGGTTGTCGCCTTTGTCTTTGTGTAAACACGTTTCTGTGGAAACTTCACCGAGTTGACAAACTCAGGTCTGACCCTGACCATAGTAGTTTTTTTCATAAAGAGGAAAAATCCATTATTAATGTAAAATGATTAAATAAATCCATAAGGAAAACAAAGTAATGATTATGGTTGCCATCCTGACATTCTTTAATAAGGTGCAACATCACCTTCTGAAATGCAAACCTTTTAATTCATGACCTAGCAGGATATATCCGAAAGTCGATCCAAAATCTGCAAAAGACTACAACGGCAAGGCAACGTTCGTTGAAAGCTATGCCTCCTGTTATCAGCACGGCTACATTTCACAAAATGCCTAATTGTTGCTGATTAATCTACAAAAGGAACGAGGGTTCTTCCAGGGGCTCTGCTGTGGACACTAAATTCCCGGCTTATTGTACAGTGTTTCTCCGGAAATCTTGTCAGCAGCTCTGCTTAGCCTTGTACTTGACAAAATGCTGCCAAAAAATCCATCATCCCTCCCTGCTCAGGTTTCTATTCTGGTGACCTTAGTGTCAGAACTAAAGCAGTGCGCCGATGCCACATAAAAGGCAGAACTCGCCGGGTCTCTTCCCTCCTGCACTTTCTGACTTGCTGGTGCCCTGCGATTTCTAAAGCAATCAGTCCTTCCGTTTCAGCCGACTCTGCCTCTGCAACCTCTCTGCCTGCGCGTAGATCCGAAAGAATGCCAGAGAGAGCGAGAGCTGCGCTCTCCTTTTCTCTTCCTAACGGGGATAGATCTGCCTGTTTCTATGCCCTTAACCCATCCCGGTGTAGCCCGCACCGAATCGCAGAACGCAGCAGCGGTGGCAACAGGGAACCTCGGCAGAGGGGATGGCAACAAGCAATCCGCCAACAAAAATCCGCCAGACTCGAAGAGAGGAAAGCCAAGACTTACCTTCCGCCAAAAGGCGCATTGCATGAACAAAGGACGGGTCTAAGCTATCCTTCTCAGCCATCAGCTCGGGTAAATATTTCTCTTGCTCCATGCTCGCCTACACTTTGGACCGGCTGCCAGCCCAAGATAGCGCAGGGAAAGGGAACTCGCTCACTAAAGGCTTTGTTGGCTTCGATTCGTCTCTTGCCCTTCTGTGCTTGTACTTGGGACGGGCTCACTTCCCCATGTGCGTGGTGGCGGTCGCGGGTGTGCCGCTGCTTCAGGACCTTGGACAGCGTGCCCCGCCGCCGCCGCCGCCCCTCCGCCGCCTCCCTCTTCGCTCGCTCCTTCGAAAAGCGCGTGTGTTGGTTCGCCCGTCTGAGTGCGCTTTCCCCCCCTCCCACCCCGCACTGAGCTACGGTCTCATACAGTACCAGAAGCCTTAACAAGGGAGGTGGGATGACCAAGTCTTCCTCCCGCCCCCGTCGTCTTCTCATTGGGGAAGGCGCGGGGGAAGGCGGTGAGAGACAGGACGAAACGGCCGCGGGATTGGCTTCTGCTCCCGCCCAGTCTTCTGACAGGCGTCTAAAAGCCGCCGGCGCGGCGAGATCTGTGACAGATGAGCGAAGGGGGCGGGACAAGACAATCCACTCGCTGTCCAACGTACTGAAGTAGCGAGAAGGACGGAGCAACCTCGAGTCAACATCGGAAAGGACTGCGGATCGAAGCCGGAGCTGAAATCCTGAAAGCTTCCCTTTTAACCCGACTATCATTTGTCTAGATAACTCAGATCTCGGCTAGATTAATTAGAAAAATCTCTGAACGTTTGGCTTGTATTCGGGTTTCATCGGTTGCAAAACCATCCACGTACCATGACTATATGGTGTAGCTTGATTAACAGAAACAGGTTTCATCTCTGGAGCCCATTATTGTTCATGTTTATTTGTTTACTTGGCACGGAACAACAGTTCTTCCTCCTTCATCTGTTCTTTTATTTATTTATTTGATAGATAGATTTCTATGCCTATAAAAGGGAGAGAACTGCTTGTAAAGAATGAAACACCCTCAAAAGTGGCTAGGGGTTCCTTGTTACTGCTTTAATAAATCAATGGGTTGAATACCTCTTTTCCACGTTAGTGTCTTAATATCACTGGCTCTTGATCAAGTGAGATCTATCTATCTATCTATCTATCTATCTATCTATCTATCTATCTATCTATCTATCTATCTATCTATCTATCTATCTATCTATATCTATCTACCTATCTATCTATCTATCATCATGTCATCTATCTGAGTCTGAACATATTGCCCTTAATGGAAATTAGAAACCTACACCAATTCCTCTAAATTTTGTCTTCAAACCAAATAAAAGAAACTGGGTCAGATTTTGACATTTTACAAGGAACATAAATCAGTGTCTTTATTTCATGATTATGCGAGAAATACATGATTCCATCATTAAATAAGCACACAATTTGTCAGTCAGCATGAGACAAAAGCCAACTTGTGCAAACAAAAATGGAAGTAATGAAAGAGAGGAAGCTCTTTATAGATCTCTATTCCACTGATCCCATTCAATAAAGACCAGCACTTGGGGTGGGGGTGTAGTAGTCACTTCCTTATGATTCATACTGATGTGCTTCTATGCATTGTCAGGCCTGTCCAGCCAACAAGTACTTAAGTATTTAATCCAACTATGACTCTTTAATATATCAGATTTCTTTTCAAGTCTCAGTCCCCTACTTCTCCCACCACAAAATAAAACCAGAATATATGTCTAGGAACAGAGTAGAAAAATATGCTTTTGCTTAAAAAGTACTAAATCAGAAATATTTGTTATTTTAATTAGAACTATATACAGGTTGTGTGTGTTGTGTTCTATACATTTTCTTCTATATAATTTTAACAAAGTATTTCTAGCTACTTTGAGGATTTTTTTTTTTATTTCCACCTTTTCTAAAAGAGATACTAACTATTCCTAAATACAGCTTATTCAGCATGTAACTGGTTTATATTTTCTTTTCCATCTTTTTTTTAGCTTCCGGGTATGATCAGAAATATCAACTTCGCCTATTTTTACAGTCAGAAAACTGAGTTTGGGACACAAAGATTTGCTCAGTCTTAGACAATCAGCTGTGATGTAATGCACCACTGAACTTTTGAGTACCATTTTTAACAGCTATTGATGCAGCAGAAGTGTTTGATTGCATTAACATACCATTCAAGTCTAAAGATTCACAATAATTTTGTATCAAAAATGTCAAATAATCTGTGGAAAAGGTACATTAATGCCTATACGGTATGTATTTATGTATTGTATATATATTTCCATCCAATCAATATAAGACATCGGGTGGGAATTTTAACCCTTTAATCTGGGCTGTAGATTAAAACCCAATTTGGTTTTAATTAATTTCAATATTTTATTGATATTTTGTTTAATTTGTTTGTGTGTATTTTATACTTCATTGCTTTATTTATTCCCTTGCATTATACTTGTATGGTTTTTTATTTATTTAAAGCATCATCTCATGGACAGGACCAATTTAATATTGCCACACCCACACAGACAACTTTTTTTTATCATAGAATTATTAATCTCCAGAGATATGTATATGAAAAGAGCAACCCACCAGAATAGAAGCATGACTGAAGCTAAGAACTTAGCACAAATTGAATTACAAATTGAAAACTGCAGATCAGCTCTTGATATAGTGGGACATGTTATGCTGTTGAATAAATTCTCATGGGATGGTTAGAAACCCCTGAGATAGGTGGCAAATCATACATTCTCTGTCATGAAAAGAGAAAACTTATATTAAAGGACAGCTTTGAGTGGTCAGAAAAGAAGGAATCAATTAAAGTTTTTTTAGCCTATCATTTTAACTGAAGGTTTTAATGATGATCTCTTTTGCCATTAAAAAAACCTCATGGTTTAATACCATTCTGCTGCAAAACATAACTGCAATAACTAAAGCTATATGTATGCTTTCATTGATTCAGGCAATTCATGATTAAACTATGGAGCCCACAGGTGGTCCTGGAATCTAGCAGAAAATGTACTCAAAATACCAGAAAGAAATCTTTTCACAGGACCTGAAAATTAGAAACAAAAGTTCATTCAGCTCCTGCATACAAAGAAATGTCATGTCAGTCTTTTAAAAAACATTTGTTATTTTTTTAGGAATTTTCTTTTAATATCATGATAAATGAATTTTTCAGTATTAAATTTGTTAATAATCATTTGTCACATAAGTACTCAAAACAATTATGCCCTGGGGTGAGTTCAGCACTAGAATTCTATTGCTGTAAAAGTACTACAATATGTACAATACATAGTTCTTAAACTAGAAAAGGGGATTAGCCATATGTAAGTTACTTTAGACCTAATTCTAAATTGGTTCCATTTTTTGCATTTTTCTGGCTGCTTACAAAAGGCACATCTGTTTCACAAAACATTTAAATGTTGTTTGATGATAGTAAATAATTTTCTGAACATATAAAACAAACTTTTAAACATTTTTTTAAGCTGCAAGGATCCAAAATCTGAATATAGCTCAGTTCTAAGGAGTTTCTTATATGTAAACCAGTAGAGACGAGAATAAATTGAGATTTTAAAAGCACATATGTAAACAGTATCAATATTATTATGAGTGCTGATTTAGAGAGGTAATTGACTATATGCAAGAAATAATAAGACACTAATAGAAAAAAGGAAAAGAATAGGATTCTCTCTGCTAATAAAAGACCAGAAAGCCAAGGCAATGAACATACTAAAATGTAAGGAAAATAGTAAAATTATAAATGAATTGTTAAATAAGTGTTGACTGGTGAAGTACCTTGGCTGCTGTGTATATTTATTTTGGATCTCAAAGATGCTTTTTCAAAAGGCAACTGGACTGTTTTTTTTCCCTTGAGGAAGACATTTTGCTTCTTATCCAAGAAGTGGATGAGCAGTGAAACTTCTTCTTCTTCTTCTTCTTCTTCTTCTTCTTCTTCTTCTTCTTCTTCTTCTTCTTCTTCTTCTTCTTCTTCTTCTTCTTCTTCTTCTTCTTCTTCTTCTTCTTCTTCTTCTTCTTCTTCTTCTTCTTCTTCTTCTTCTTCTTCTTCTTGAGGATAGAAGGATAGGTACCTTTCCTTCCATACCCTCAGCATCACAACTGATGAGGCTTCTTTGAGGAAAAATGAAACATTTTATTCTTCTTCCTCCAGGGAAAAAACCAGTCCAGTTGCCTTTTGGAAAAAAAAAACAACCACCTTTGAGACAACTATGACCTGGATGACTCAGAATCTCCACAGACATTTATTTATTTATTTATTAGTTTTATTGTTTTTAAAATGTTTTATTGTTTTTATTGTTTTATGATGTTGGAATTGTAAGCCATCCAGAGTCATTGCTTGAGGTGGGTGGCTATAGAAAGGAAGGAAGGAAGGAAGGAAGGAAGGAAGGAAGGAAGGAAGGAAGGAAGGAAGGAAGGAAGGAAGGAAGGATTGTAATTGTTATTTAGAAATAAAGCAACTATGCTCTAAGACAGATGCCAATAATGTTTGAGTATGATTGAAGGCCCAGTTAAATGAAAATGTCCTTAACTATCTTCTGAAGATCCTGAAGGAGGAGTTTAAGCATTAGGCTATCTGAAGTCTGATTACAAGCGTTGCACAGAAAACCCAATTATTTAGATCAGGGGTCCCCAACCCCTGGGCCGCGGTCCACTACTGCGCCGTGGCCTGTTTGGAACTGAGCCATGCAAGCGGTGGGCAAGCGTGTGCATGCATGCAGCTCCATTTGCACTAGCGGCAGGCACTCACGCTCACACGTGAAGCTCCATTTGTAGAAGCAGCAGGCACCTGCCCCTTGCACAGAACTATCCCCTCTCCCACACCTGCAGAGCCAGAAAGGTTGGGGACCACTGATTTAGAGTACAGTAAAAATGCATTGTGTCATTAGCAGGTGCGTGGTGCATGTGCATTTGAGGTTTGTGTTCAGGATACAGTATTCAGGTGTTCATAACATGGAATCTGGCATGGAATTTATGCAATGTTTTGTCACAGCGTGCTTCACTTTAAAATATATTGTTTTTAATGCACCATCTACAGCTCTCTTTCAAATTTCCAAACCCTGCCCACCCACCCACCCAAAAAGAACCTTGCTGTTTTTTGTTTTGTTTTTTTGCTTCCTTGTTCTCAAGAAAATACATAATATATTAAACATTTTTCTGGTGGTATTCTGGAGCTTTCTTTAGTGTTGAAAGATGGCAGAGGTGACCTTATTATGATTACCATTATACATTTCTGAATCACTCAGGACTAGCCATGCATCTTGATTTGCAAAAGCCTAATGAGAGGAGTTCCCTAATGATGTCTTCCATTGGTATTTAATTGAAATGTGGGAGGCCAGAGTGAACAGAATCCTAGGAAAATACGATGGAACAGCTCAGTTGCCGCAACATTTAGCTGATTCTGAATAATCATAGAAGTTAAGCAGGATCAGTCCTTGAAATATTTTATGGAGCACTTGGGAATTCCAGAACTGATGGCTAGCTGGAGAAGTAAGAAGATGCTGGGAAAAACTTACTTGTATGATAAACCATTTCAGTAAGGCATGAGTGAAGTCAGCAGAAGTCAATCTGGACCAAGGAAGTATTTTCATTGTTATAGTACGTTACATGATATTATATATGGGCATGCTAGAACAGAAATCTCTTAAATAAGACTCAATCTAAAGATCTAATTCAGTTTTCAGAAAGAGTAAGATAATGGCCTGAGAAGGACAGAAAGATGATGTAATAATTCAAGCAGGACATGAATGAATGTGTGTGTGTGTGTGTGTGTACACATACATGCAAGTAGTCCTTGACTTACAAGTATAATAGAGACTGTAAAATTTGTCCTTACACTGTGCAGTTGTTAAGTGACTGCACCCAATTTTACAACTTTGTTCACCACAGTTGTGAAGCAACTCATCCCATGACTGAGACTTGCAACCTCCCACTGGTTCCCCATTGACTTTGCTTGTCAGAAACTAGCTGGGAACGTCACAAAACACAATCACATGATTGCAGTTCACTGCAACTGTTGTGAGATCTAGTTGCCAAGTGCTTGGATTGTGATCATGTGACTACAGGGAAACTGCTATGCTCATATGTGCAAGAACTGCTTGTAAGGTTTTTTCAGCAACATTGTAACTTAAAACAATCACTAAACAAATGATACAAGTCAAGGTTATTATAATATAGGTGTAGGTGTAGGTATAGGTAGTTCTCAACTTACAACCATTTGTTTAGTGACCATTCAAAATTAGAACGGCACTGAAAAAAGTGAATTATGACAACTGTTCATACTTCTGATCGTTCCAGCATTCCCCTGGTCATGTGATCAAAATCCAGATGCTTGGCAACTGGCATGTATTTATGACGGTTGCAATGTCCCAGGATGATGTGATCACCTTTTGCGACCTTCTGACAAGCAAAGTCAATGGGAAATTCAGATTCACTTAACAACTGTGTTAACTAAGTTAACTAACTTAACAACTGCAGAGATTCATTTAACAACTGTGGCAAGAAAGGTCATAAAACGGGATAAAACCCCCTTAACAACTGTCTTGCTTAGATTAGCAATGGAAATTATAAGCTCAATTGTGATGGTAAATCGAGGACTACCTGCATAAAATAAACTGTCTACGGGGCCTGATTTTTGGTACACCATGTATATATAAATAATCAATTTTTATAAAATGGTTGTAGCGGAGAAAACATAGATGAGGAAAAGTTTGCAGGGATTAAAGAGATAAACTGCCTGTATTGCCAAGGATTGCTGAGAATAAAAATGCAGAAGAAATTTTGAGGGAAATCAGACGGGGAAGATGATGTGGATATGGGAACAACAGCAGGAAATATAGCTGTTGTATTAGGTTAAGTGGTGGAAAGAAGAGTGGAATAAAGGTGAAGAGAAATTTGACGATATGGAACATAGAGAGTAGAAGCAAAGATTTCCAAATCAGTTACTTGAGTACTAAGTGGCTCTTTTTTGCTTGCACTGAAATGGAAGAATCCACCAGGATGTCTCATCCTTAGTAACAAATTGTTCATGAGAAGATAGCCAACTAGGTGCAGATGTATAGGATCAGAGACTGATTTTTTTTGTTTTTAGTTACCTGATCCTTGCCAGACATGCTCTAGTAACACTTGGAGCCATCGCTTTAGGGATTCTGCAACACAGCTGAAATCAAACCAGCAATTTTGTCTTCTTGTACGATGGCCAGGAAAGAAAGTTCTTGGAGTCCCAATGTCAAACTCCCCAGTTCAAGACCCTTGGAGCCTTATAGAGAAGAATGGCAAAAGAAGAACGGAGAAAGCTCAAGTACTCCTTAGTGCTTTCTGCTAAGCAGGTGATTTTCTTAGTTTTGCACCAGATGTTTTGCATAATGTGGTTTAGATTATTGTAAAAATGAGCCTTACAATCATTTATTTAGCGATGGTTCAAAGTTACACGGGGCACTGAAAAAAGTGACTTACGACCAGGCCTCACTCTTATGACTGTGGCTTCCCAGACTCATGCGATCACCATTGGTGATCTTCCCAGCCGACTTCTGACAAAAATCAATGGAGGGAGCCAGATTTGCTTCATGAATACATGACTCACTTAATGACTGTAGTGAGTCATGTAATAACTTTGGCAAAAGAGGTCATAAAATTGGGTACAACTCAGTGAGTTTTGGCCTCATTTTACAACCTTTCTTGCCACAGTTGTCCAAATTTTGATCACATGACCAAGGTGATGCTGCAATGGCCATAAATCATTTTTTTTAGTGCCGTTATAATTTCAAACTGAATGGTTGTAAGTCAAGGGCTACCTATAATTTGGCACTGCAAGGCAGGTCTATTTGAATCAACCCTGGTTGAATTCGAACTGGAAATTTGAGATTAAAAGATGGTCCAGCTTGATTCAGGTTTGAGATTCCAGGCCTAATGATGACTTGTTTCAATGGAGTCTGATTCAAGATTCAAATGTAACAACAACAACAACAACAATAACAACGATGATGATGATGATGATGATGATGATGATGATGATGATGATGATGATCTGGAAAAAATCACAAAATATCGCGACCTGGCCATTGAAACTACAAGGCTATGGATAAAACATGTAACCGTGATACCCATTATCATCGGGGCACTTGGTACCATGTCCAAGAATTTTACAAAACACATCAAGAAATTGCAGCTTCCTGCAATAACACCAGCAGAACTGCAAAAAACTGCACTATTCAGAACA
>QLTV01001698.1:14022301-14063394 GCA_003457575.1 Thermophis baileyi
AATGCAGGATTAGAGGAAGAAATTTACATGGTTGAAGCACCAGGGTATGAAAGCAAAAGACCTAACACGGTGTATAAATTGAAGAAGGCCATGTATGGGCTGAAGCAGTCAGCGAGGAATTGGAATATCTGTTTAGAGATGGCATTGAAGGGTCTTGGGTTCAAGAGTTGCAAGGCTGATGGTTGCATATACAGTTGAAAGTTACAAGGTGGGGATTGTCAACTATTAGCATGTGTGGATGATCTTTGTTTCATTGCAAAGGATGTATCACAGTAAAAGGGATACTCAGGTATTTGGAGGGAACTCTGAATGTGGGTCTTCAAATACAAGTATCTGAAGAATATTAAATTATTTATGTATCTTCCAGTCATGAAGGGAGGAGTGTTAGAATATTCATGGAGAGCCATGTTAACAAGGTTAGCCAATTAATAGGCATAGCAACTAAGTCAGCCAATGGGAGCTAACCACATCTGAGTCTGTGCAGAGGATTGAAACTGAAACTTAGCTTAAGGCTGGGCGTGGTTCCAGTCCGTGGCTCTTTGTCCTCTCTGTGCTTGTACTCTCTGCTGAAATGAAGCTAACTCCTACTTATGTTTACTTGAAGAAATAATCTGCTAATGGTATTGTAAATTCATCTGTTATTATGTTTATAAAGAAGTTATCGAATCCAGCTGAATCGGTCATCTGTGTGTGCTTCTGGTTTTGATTTTTATGCAACAAACTCTGATAATTCTGGGTAGCGTACAAATAAAAGAAAAATACTACAAGCAAAGAAGATCAGGCCAGTCCCTATATACTGTAGGTAGTCCTCCACATACAACAGTTCATTTAGTGACCTTTCAAAGTTACAACAACACTGAAAAAAGAGACATGAGTTTTTCACAGTTGCAACTGTTGCAGCATCCCCAGGGTCACGTGATCAACATTTGGATGCTTGGCATCTGATTCATATTCATGATGGTTGCAGTGTCCCGGGATCTTGTGATCACCTTTTACGACCTTCTTATAAGCAAATTCTATGGGGAAAGCCAGATTCGCTTAGCAACTGTGTTACTACCTTAACTGCAGTGATTCGCTTTAGCAAGAAAGGTGGTAAAATGGGGCAAAATGTTAATGTCACTTAACAAATGTTTTGCTTAGCAACAGAAAAGTGGTCATAAGTCCAGGACTACCTGTATAACACTTTCTATTGTTAGCATTAACCAAATTAAAAGCTCACCAAAATTTCTTTTCCTTTAGTTCTGAAGAAAGGGTATAAATCAGTAGTGGTTTCTAAATCCCGTTGCTACTGGTTCGCGCACGCATGACACTTCTGCGCATGAGCAGAAGCTTCTGCGCATGCACAGAAGCATCCCGGGTGGGTGGGCGGAGCCTCCCGCTGCTGCCGCTACCAGTGCACAGAACCGGGCCAAACCGGGAGCAACCCACCGCTGGTATAAATCCCACAGAGTTATTTCTGAAACTAATGAAAATGTGGGAAGGAAGATGTTTTCTGAAAAGCATCGGCAGAATCTGTGGTTTTCATCCAAGCACTGCTTATTCTTGAATGTGCATGTACTGCTTCTTGACATTTTATTCCCCTCCCCCTGCAGATAAGTCCAAGTTTCTGCTACTCACTGAATTACTTCTCCCAATGAAGATAATCAACCTTATGAATCCATCATATTCTTATAACCTGCTTAAGATTCTACTCTGCTCATTGATAAATTCTATTGCCTGGGATGTAAGCCAGTAGTTTCTAGAAGCAACAAAATCCTTATTGATCTGGATAGGCATGGTGAGCTCTCTCATTTGTTCATCTTTTAAGTACCTTTGTTACATCTGATCTCAGTTACTATTTTGTTGTAACGAATATTGGTATCTGATCACTATAGTCCTGATCTGATACTATGAACAGTTTATCCTACATGTTGCTATTACAAGTTCATTGTATTTAGAATACCACCCCACATATTGTACAAGTTCTCTGCTATATAGTTCAAAATATATAGAGAGACAGATTTAAGATTTTATTTTGTTTTGGCTATATTATTAGCCAGCATGTAATGGTTGCACCCTCAGACCTATTAATTGCACGGGGAAAGGAAGAAACAGAGTGTTAATAGCCTCTCTTCCCATAATAATTGTTAGATGCAAAAGATCAGGTCCACACAAGGAGGTTCAATTTAACTAGTTTATTGTTAAAAACCTATGTACAAGAATCTTCTCAACTAATGGTCAGCAACTGGTTAGAGTTAGATAAGTGTCAAATGTAGTGAAGAAGGGTTGGACGTAATTCATTTGTAGCTACATAGTGAGTCTAGGCCAGGGTTGTCAAACTCACGGCCGCGGGCTGGATGCATCCAGCACTGCCCGTGCCTGGTTTAGCGAAGGGGAAAAAAGTCATGCTACATCACATGATGACGCCGTGACGATGCGAGTTTGACACCCCTGGTCTAGGCTGATCCCTCTTTTCACTTCTCCCCCTGGTTCTGCCAGTCCTTCTCCTACAAAAAATATGTACAAGGTGAAGTTCTAACAATGGAAAAGGATCAGTCTGAGTAAATTTGTATCTACATGAGCCCTAATGCAACTTAAGACCGATTTTTGACCCACTATTGTAAAAATATCAGAACACCTTCTAAATTTATGTTGTAATACAATTATAATGAAATACACCCCAATGCCTTTTTTTCCCCTAGATAATTTAAGATGACAGAAATGGCTATTGAAACCACTGTAGACTTGATGCTAATCAACTTCTGGTATCGCCTTTATTGCAAAAAATATGTCAACAAAATAATTAAATACATTAAAGAAGCACAATGATCTAATCTCCATTTGTTTGACTTCAAGATGCAATGAAAATTCTTGCACTCTTATGTCAGATGTTCTGATTTCTATTATATGAATTGTTGTTCCAAATACAAAGAAGAGGTTTCTGTCAGCCATGAAATCTAGTCACTGTTTGTAGCAGAATGAACACAAATCAATAGTTTCCTTGTGTGCTTTGACTAACCAAGATGGATTAAAACATGGTGACAGTCTGTCTAGGCAACACAACACAAATAGAAAGCCTTGTCATTAATTGATGGCAGGATGCATTTCACAGCTTTCTCATTTAAGGGTTAAACAAGCACATGCAGCTCCTGAAATTGTCACAGTTGGGCAAATTTCCTTCGCAATTAGGGCAAATCCATTCTTATCACATTCTCAAATGTTACAGCTCCTACTTAGCATATATCCCACTTGCAGAATTTAAGTTTTACGACCAGGAATTGCAATCTACTGCACCCTTCATATATAGCAGGAGTGTCAATTTCCTTGGCTGAATAATCTTAGCCGTTAGCCCAAAACTCAAGACCAGACAAAGAAAAAGAAATTATGCTTTATTTTGACTTGATTTAAAATTTAAAGATCGCACTTGAACCGTTTACTTGGCATATCAATATACTTCAGCATTGGAGTATTTTTTCACATTGATAAAATGTGTTTGCAGCAGTTAACAAAATAATCAATTGAAGTGAACTGCTCATATTTTTACAATTTTTTTTTTACATTTTCCTCCTTTTTGCACTGGGAAAGTGTGAGAATATGGAACATAGCTTAATTGCTTTGGTGTCAGGGCTGCCTCTGTCCATTTCCTAGGAAAGAAAAATCCTCAGCTCCATAGAATTAGAGAAAAATACTTTTACTAGGAACGAACCAAAAGCAAGAAATTCCAGGCAAGCTCTGAGGCAAAGCGTGTGAAAACAGCAACTTGAAACAAGCTGTACAGCCCAATTCCCTTGTAGGTAGGCAACCAGAGGGCTTCTGCATACCAACACTAGAAGAACTGACCTTGGAGAGATAAGCAAAGTTCAGGCTGTAGTTGCAAAGCTGCAATGAAAAATTCTCCACTGATCCCTCCTCCCTTTTCTATGGCAGCAAGCAGCAGGCTAGCTGACATTTGGATTGCTTATACAGGTAATCATAGTTTAACTATCAAAATTGGGATGGGCAACTCCATTACTAAGGGACACAGCTATTAGATATCACGTGACCCCAACTTGCAATTTCCTGCTGGCCTGCCCAATGACTTGGCTTGTCAGACAGAACCGGGCTGTAAAAGTTGCAAATGATGGCAACCATGTGACTGCAGGATGCTGCAACAGTTGTAAATGGCTGCCAGTAGTGAAGTGCTTGAATCTTGATCACCTGACTGTGGAGAAGGTACAATAGTGTGAGGACCAATCATAAAGTTATTTATTCAATGTTGGTGTAACTTTGAACAGTTACTAAACAGGGCACTTGTTAAGCAGGATCTACTTGTATAAAGGACTCTCATTTGAAAGTTCTAATTTGGAATGTTTGTGTTGTAATCTTAATCTTTTCAAGATCTGAAAAAATTATGTTTAGTTTAATTGTTGTTGTCCAGATTGGCTGGAGAAAGTTTGACATTCTGCTACCATTTGACAAGGCTGACTACTTCTCTTCTGAGGGTCTTGATTTCCAGGGTTTGAGTTTATTAGTGTACTTTACAAGTAGTCCTCCCTGAACAGCCACAACTGAGTCTGGAATTTTGGGTGTAAGTTGTTGCAGTCATTAAGTGGGTCACCATGTAGCTTGACTCAACTTTATGACAATTTCTACAATTGATTGTAAAGCAAGTCACCATACTTGCTTAAGCAAACCAGGTAGTTGTTAAGCAAATTCATTCTCCTGATTGGGTGGGGGTTGGTTTTTTTTGGAAACTGGTGAAAAACACCAGAAATCAGCAAAAAATGCCACAAATCATGGTCACATGTCTGTGGAATACTGTAATCAGTCATAAAGGCAAGCAGGTGAGCAAGGATCAGAAAAGCAATCATATGACAGTCTCTCTCCCTCTCTCTCCCTCCCTCCCTCTCTTTCCCTCCCTCTCTGCCTCCCTCCCCCTCCCTCTCTCCCTCTCTCCCTCCCCCCCTCTTTCTGTGTTAGTCATAATTTCAAGGATAGGTTGTAAATAACATTTTTGGATTCTGTTATAACTTTGAATGGTCATCAAGCAACTGGTCATTAGATAAAGACTACCTATATTAGAAATGTGAAACCTCCAAAGATGGGGCAGGTCCAGAAATGATGCTTATGTCATGGGGTCTCCTCTCGCCACCAAGGTACTTTGGTTAGCTTCCCCAAGCCCCCTCTGGTCATTACTACTGAAAAATCAGTGCTGTGGTTTTCCTCCATTTTGAGGCATGATAGAAACTGTGGCATTAAGCACAGAATAAGCTTAACGTATTTAAATAATAAAGAATATTTCAAAGCGAACAGAAACTAAAACTCCCAGACCTATCTAAGTACATGATATGATTCTCTCCACTTGGTATCATTATCCTTTCTTCTTCTACCTCAGCTCTGAACAGATGTAGTAACCTGGTTTTGACTTTTAAATGGCATGGGACCACCTTATGTCAGAGACCACCTCTCTCCAATTATATCTACCTGTACTATCAGATTTGGCAGGAGGGATATGTTATTGGTCCTATCTGCTAAAGAGCTTCAGGTGATGGTACTACTTGTAGTAATAGCAATAGTACTTACACTTATATACTGCTTCACAGTCCTCTCTAAGCGGTTTATGGAGTCAGCATATTGCCCCCAACAATCTGGCTTCTCATTTTACTGACCTCGGTAGGATGGAAGGCTGAGTCAACCTTGAGCTGTTCAGAATCAAACTGCTGGCAGTTGGCAGAATTAGCCTGCAATACTGCATTCTAACCACTGCGCCACCACGGCCCTTGTAGATAAGCCATACCCTTCAGGTACTCTTTCTACAGTAGTTTCAGAACATTCTTGCTCACTGTAATACATTGAGTATTTTAAATATCTAAGCTTTAGATATTTTGTACACCTGAACTCAACCTTATACAATCAATTTCAGTTCAGGTATTTTTTTTAAAATGAGTTTATGGATTAGGCTATTAACCTCTGGTGAAATTTGGAGTCTGGTTCATAAAATAGTTAAAAAAGAGTATCTACAGTTTTCCCATTTATCTTCTGCAAACCTCACCTGTGTATTATTCTGAGGTGCACACGGAAGGTTTCTTGGAGGGCAGTGTTGTCCATCAAATGATAGGAAGCAATAAAATATTATGCTCTCACTGAATACCTCTTCCAATGATAAAATAATAAATGTCAAAAAAAGGAAATTGAACAAATTATCTTAGTTATAAAAATGCAAGATTTGCTGGCCTTTGATTGACTGATTGACTGAAGCTTATTCTATATCCAAAAAGTGTGTAGCTCACCATATGCTGCCACTAAATAATCCAAGCTGTAAATTTGATTATTTCCATTACTTTGGAATTGCTACTTGATCTGATCTCAGTGGCACTGAAGTCATTGCTGCCTTGCTACCCACTATTAGTAATAATCAGGATCTATAAAGTGCCCCTATTTTTATGTATTTATTAAATTTAGGAGCCTGCCTGACTTCAGAATATCACTGGGTGGCTTACATTTAAAAATAGGAAACAGTAAAAAAGAACTACTATGTCTGGGCAAGCCACTTATTATATAGTAGTATAGTATAGTATACTGTATATACTATATATTACTATTGTACATACTATACTATATACCAGTGATGGCTAACCTTTTTGTTGTTGCGTGCTAAAAAACCCCTGTGTGCGCCCCCCCGCGCATGCACGTGCATCTCCTGCATGTGCCCCGCCTCCCGCGCATGCGCGGCAAAGACCTGAAAACCAGCTGGCCAGTGGGAGGTGCGCATGCGTGCGGTGGAGCTGAGCTGGGGCGACGGCTCACATGCCATAGGTTCGCCATCACGGCTATATACTATAGCAACTAACCTACAAGCATCCAAAGGCCTGGGAAAACAGCCAACGTTTTATGATATCCAGAATACCATCATATAATGCTGGGGTATTATCTTGGTTTTACAATATTGTCTGATGTGCAGGATCGTTTTGGGTGAGATTGGCAGCCATATAAATTTGACAAATAAAACAAATGTCAAATGTCAAGTGATGCAGCAAAGAAGCTACACTTCCTGGGCCCCAGTCCAAATCCTTCAATCAATCAATCAATCAATCAATCAATCAATCAATCAATCAATCAATCAAGTTGACTAGAGCTGGAAGGACCTTGGATGTCTTCTAATCCAACCCCCTGCTCAAGCAGGAGACCGTATACCATTTCAGACAGGTGGCTGTCCAGTCTTTTCTTAAAAGTGATGAAGCACCTACAAGTTCTGATGGCAAGCTGTTCCATTGGTTAATATTTCTCACTATTAGGAAGTTTCTCCTTAATTCCAGGTTGCTTCTCTCCTTGATTAGTTTCCATCCATTGTTTCTTGTCTTGCCTCTGGTGCTTTGGAAAATAAATTGATCCCCTCCTCTTCTTTGTGGTGCTCCCTCAAGTACTGGAATACTGCTATCATGTCACCCCTAGTCCTTCTTTTCTCTAGACTAGCCATACCCAACCCCTGCAACCGTTCTTCTTATGTTTTTGTCTCCAGGCCTTTAATTATCTTAGTTGTTCTTCTTTGCACTTTTTCCATAGTCTCAACATATTTTTTTGTAATGTGGTGACCAAAACTGGATGCAATATTCCAGGTACGGTCTTACTAAGGATTTATAAAATTGTACTAATGCTTGACATGATTTTGATTCTATGCCTCTGTTTATACAACCAAGGATTGTATTAGCTTTTTGGCTGCTGTCGCACACTGCCTTTTGAATTTGAATTTGATGGCTATATCTTGATGGCGTTGAACTCTAAATAGGATGCAAAGCAGATTCACATTTGTGTTCTCAATTTTTGATTTGGACTGTGGTGCATAGGAAGGTCCTTTGCTTTCCAATCATATCCCATCTATTAGTCCAAAAGGCCATTTTCTTCAGAGTTAATAGTGGATGAGTAAGGAGAGTTTGAGAACTCTGATAAGAGAGTGTAAAATGTTCTCGCCACACAGTGGTAAAAAAATAAATAAATCTCCCAATCCGCAACGTTTGAGAAAAGTGGCAACGAGTACCTTCCCATTCAGCATGCTAACTGTTATATTACAGTATTTCTCCTTCTGAAGCCTGGATGGTAGGAATGCTTAAAATGTGTCTTAGATGGAAGTGATGGGCTTTTACTTTGGTTTTTCTTTGGGGGGGGGGAATGATGCAAAATTAATATCTGAATCAGCAAACCATCCATTCTTCTGTATGCAGCATGCTATAAATCACAGTGGGAAAAATATAGATAGATCAGATTAATATCCTCAATTTCAAAATGTGAAATGAATGTGAATATGACCTGTGTAAGGTGGGGGAGAATTTATTTGAGCTGAAGGAGACACAGGCAGGCGGTTGGGTATTCTCTTAGCAGTAAGAATGGCTGGATGCATTCCACCAAAGTGATGGAAACTTTAAGATCTAGAGCATGGATGTCCCATCTTTTGGCTTGCCTGGGCTGCATTCAGTGTGTGGGAAGCCCCCACTCCCCCAGAAGAATGAAATATTTTGGGAAATATTAAAAAAGGTAGAATATTGTATTTCCCTAAAGGAGAAATGGAGAAACATGTTTTTAGAGGCAGAAGACAGACTCAATTTTTCTTAATAGCCCCTAGCAGATATTTTGTGCCCATTAAGAAAGATTGGACCAGCCTTTTCACAAAACAAAAGAACTTCACCTCCAAGGATGGCATTAAAATTTACATTCTCCTCCACCTAAATTCTAAGAACAGGACATGAGCCTTTAGGACATAATAGGATTAACCCATCACCATTTAAGCAAAAGACACAAGCCCCTGCATTGTACAACCCCCCAGAACAGTTCAAATTTCAAAGTCACATAAACCTATAAAGATCCATCCACTCATTCAACCATTTGTTCAGCTGATCCAGAATCACAAACCCTGGTGGTTCTGTTCACCCATAAATGGACCTTCTTTCCAAATCATTCTCCAGCCTCCATGTTGTTTCCAGCATCTTTCTCCCAGCTTGGAACTGAACCAGATGGATTTTTCTTCCAACAAGTGAAAAGGAATTATCTTGGGCCACATAGAAAGTATATTAATATGTTAAGGTATATAAATAACAAACTTCCTTTACTTTTTTTATAAATCTTGTGTAGGTCACATTACTAACTGTCCAGGACTGCATACGCCCCATGGGCCATGGATTGGACATGCCTGATCTAGATGGTACCAAAATCCCAGGAAGCTGAGATTTTATGTAAACAATATACAACCCCTTTATATTCCTTTTCATCCATTCAATGACCAAACCCAGGCATTAATTCAGCTCCTGAACAGCCTCAGCTGACATAGTGAAACCAAGAGAAATCAGCTACTTATTGGTTCTTCCTACTTAGGCCCACTTCTATGTGTACTAACTTAAACAAAAACTTGTGTAGGCCTACAGGATCTAGGCAAGAAAAACTGCACTCATCCGATGGTTTGGATTTTCACAACCCAGGCTCAGTTGTCTTATCCTGACTCCAAAAGTCCGACAACAAAGTTTGCACTTAGTTTAGGAATTTATCTTCTCAACCAATCAGTGGAACAGCTTGCCTCCAGAAGTTGTGGGTGCTCCAGCACTGGAGCCTTTTAAGAAGAGACTGGACAGCCATTTTCTAAAATGGTGTAGGGTCTCCTGCTTGAGCAGGGGGGATTGGACCAGGGGTGGGTTCCTCCTGGTTTGGACTGGTTCGCCTGAACCGGTAGTGACCTGCAGGTGACATCACGATGACATCATCGAACTGGATCGGTCGGTGCCGGTCCGTGGGGGCCGCCATCTTTTTTTTGAATTTTTTTTGAATTTTTTTTGAATTTTTTTTGAATTTTTTTTTTGAATTTTTTTTTGAATTTTTTTTAAAAAAATTTCCTTCTGAGCATGCGCAGAAGCCGACTTCCAGCACTGTGCATGCGGTTGCCATCTTTTTTTTCGGCTTTGGTTTTTTCCTCCCAGATTTTTTGTTACTGCGCATGCGCGTGTGCGCAAGGCGTGCATGGCCATGAGGCGCACCCACGCGGTGCAGGAGGGAGCGAACCGGCAGCGAGGTAAGTTGGAACCCACCCCTGGGTTGGACTAAAAGATCTCCAAGGTCTCTTCCAATTCTGTTGTTCTGTTATTCTGTATAGTATGGTGTGGTTGCTTTAGAATCCAATCTCAGTGCTGACCTTTACCAACTGAGTGGAAAATACTCACTGAAAAATAGGATTCCCTATTACACATCATTTAATTTTCTAGAGAATTATTGGCAATCACATGCTGACATCCAATGTAGTCCTCCTAAATATAAAAATGGGCTAGGATTTTCTTAGTCCATCATCAGTACAATGACTCCGCAGTTCTTAGTTCACTCTGAAATGTAGCCCCTCTACTACTACTGATAAGAAAAAATAAATTCCTCCTTACTTATATACCTAGCCTGAACACGAGTCGGCAACCTTAATATATACCGTAGTAAACCTTAAATGGATTTTTAAAATTTAAATAGCTGAAATTTCACCATTCTCGTGTGTTCTTGCCTGATGTTTCTCAAAATGGCAAGATGTTAGCCCTTTTAATTTTTTTTTTTTTAAGTTGAGAATCGGCAGATGCCATTTAAAACATCCCTTCCATTTGGGGAAAGAAATGATGAACTGTTATTGTCATTATGAGAATACAATAATGGAGTTTTCCCTGACTGGACTATAGTGACCTTAGCCTAGGTCAGGGGTCTCCAACCTTGGCAACTTTAAGACTTGTGGACTTCAATTCCCAGAGTTCTCTGGGAGTTGAAGTCCACAAGTCTTAAAGTTGCCAAGGTTGGAGACCCTTGGCCTAGGTAATTAAGGACAAACAGCTGGAATTCAAAGGCAAATCTCTATCAGCTTTTATTTCTATCAGCTTTTGGAACTTTTCAAAAATATAACAATGATCTATATACTGTCCTCCCCCAGTACTGATTAAAAATTAGCAATTGTGAAAAGTGGTTAGTGATCATTACTCACTTGTGCATAAAACACATAGAAAACTTCCACAGTCCAAACTATCTGCTAAAGCTTCAAAAACATCTCACAAGTCTGTGCATTGCTGCTGGAGTCTTTGGCAACTAAATATTTTGGCGTTGTTGCATTATTTTCCCGAGAATGTGATTGTTTGATTATACAATATGTGTGAAGTGGATAGCATAGAAGCTGTGATGTCAATAGAAGGAACAAAAAACATTTCCCCTTATTTTCAGTAAATTGCTACAGAGAGAAAAAAATGGCATGGTTATTTTCCTTTTCAGAGCCTTTGAATTTACACTTTGTGTTTGGCATCCCATAACTCCTATGTTGCTGATCCCATTCTGTCCCAATTCCTGCATAGTCTTCTAATATAGGTAAGAATTAACCATTTTTGCTATAGAGACTGGTGGCGACTGTCAGATTGCATGCCACACAAAAGTTGAGTGTTGCGTTGTTTTTGCGATTGCGGTGGTGGCTGGTTCTACTTGGCCGTGCTTTCAGAGAAATGCTTTATGACCAAGACTGACATTTATGGTGGATTCATTAAGACTTTGATTGGTTTGTTTGGAGACTACATTTGTTGCTTCATTACAGAGTATCAATGGTTTTATCTGGATTTATGCTCACGGGGTGAAAGAAGATACAAAGGCCATGATGTAAATGTTACGCCAATCATGAAAAGCGTCTTTTGGTTTCATATTGTGCATTTAAAGGTCAAAAGGGTAGAAAGGTTGACATATAAGGAAAGATAATGAAGCAAAAAAAAAAAAGGAACATTTTCATGTTAATATATTTTATGCCTTCCTTTCTTATTATAGCAAGAAACATAAATGAGGCCCCTACCTCCTCCTTCCCAAGTCTTTCTTCCTTCCTTCCTTCCTTCCTTCCTTCCTTCCTTCCTTCCTTCCTTCCTTCCTTCCTTCCTTCCTTCCTTCCTTCCTTCCTCTCCATCTATGTCAATTTTAAACTACTATTTACTGTTTTAGTGTTTTATTGATTGTAGGCCATCTAGACTCATCCCCAGGTGAGATGAGCAGCATGTAAGTTTAATAAATAAATAAAAATATTTTGCAGAAACCGATGTGCTAGTTTCTAAGATACCTTGCCATTTGACCAGTGCAACCACTTTGACAGACATCTCTACAAAGTTCTCATACGGTAGATTTCTCTTTCACATACTCCCTCATTCTCACCACCCCTTTAAAAAATGGCAAGAGGAAGGATCACTCTATTTTGGGGCCAGGCCAATGAATCCCTCAATTCAATATTCCCCTCTTTCTTCCCCTGAAGGGACTTTTTTCTTGACTAAATGCCAGAAGCGTTTCCTCTTTCTGGCATGAGTGTTGTCCACCAAAATGTTCCTGAACTCCATATCAGAAGATTTTGGATTAGAGTCAAATTGATTTAAACTGTCCTGTTGCAAGCGAGTTAAAACCTCCTCAAACTGCCCATTACACTGCAAGTTTTGGTTTTGCACAAATTGTCACAACGCGCAATATATTAGAGGTCAGGCATGAATTATACACCAAATATTCAAAACATTGACATTCTATCCACATTCTATCCCTTTTTCACTGTTGATTATTGTATGATTCTGCTGCCATGTAAAAAGAGGCTCATTAGCCATTAATAAAATGAGAGTATACAGTAGCTACATCTTCCAGCTATTGGTTTAAGTTAAATATTTATAAAGCTGAACTTGACAGTTCTTGACAAGGAAACATTATAAACCACCAGCCAGGTTTGGAAAGATCTGATTCTCAAATGAACTTGTTCTAAGGGAAGCTTATTAAAGATGGCCAAAGTACCGCTGAAGAAATCCTGATCTAATAGAAGGCAGTGTGAAACAGGTTTCATGAAAATGGTCATGTTCAGAGGTGGGTTTCAGCTGGTTCTGACCAGTTCTGGAGAACCAGTAGCAGAAATTTTGAGTAGTTCGGAGAACCAGTAAATACCACCTCTGACTGGCCCCGCCCCCATGTATTCTCTGCCTCCAGAGTCCCAGCTGATCGGGAGGGAATGGGGATTTTGCAGTAACCTTCCCCTGGAGTGGGGTGGGAATGGGGATTTTACAGTATCCTTCCTCTGCCACGCCCACCAAGCCACACCCACAGAACCGGTAGTAAAAAAAATTGAAGCCCACCACTGGTCACGTTGCTTCATAGCCATCCAGCTTGTTGCAGAAATGGGCCATTTCTAGTTGAGCAAGAGACTTGGAACAGCAGGATGGAGGCCCCGCTGCTAAAGGTGAAGGGGCTACATAAGCAGGTTTAAAATGTAGTGGGAAACAAAAAAAAATGACACTAATTAGATATGCTTTTAATTGAATGATTTAATTATTACACGTGAACTCATTTACAGTAATGTCTATATTCTCACATTTCAATTGATCCCCAAGTTTAATGAAGTCTGTGAGTGAATCAGAATATAAGCTCCAATTCTCTCATACCCATTTATTTGATTTATATAAGTGAGAGCAAGATGAAGCAGAGAGAGACTGCAGTGTCAGGGTTTGTTTTGTTGCACAACAGAATTTGGAGCAGGGAGATCTAGGTAGCCACCTTTGACTTCTAAGTGTTTGCATGTCACTGGAACCAACTGATGAAAAGAACTGGACTATCGGGTTTTTAGGCTTAAAATATTATGCCCTGCAGGGAAAAAAACAATCAAAGGGAAGCAGAAGTGGTTCTGTTGCATTGAAGAATGAATTATTCTTATATTTCAACACTAAATTTATACGATTCGCATATCAGTATCAACTTTTGTGCTTATTTCCAGAGTTGAATTTCAGTTATAGCTTGGATCCAACATGCAACAATTGTGAGAAAATCAAATTCCATGTTGGGGGTAGTCATTAGGAAAGGAATAAAAAAAAAAAGATTGCCAATATCGTAATGATTTTATACAAATTTATGGTAGAAGCTATCTGGAATATTGTGTATGGTTTATGGTTTTTTTTTAAATCTTAATATTCCATTAGCCGACAAATAAAGATGAAAAATGGCCATTGAGTCATTTCTTCATTTTATTTTATTCTGCACGTTTTAAACTTTTATTTTGAATTGCCACTGGAAGTCTGGTCAATAACTGCGGCAAAGTCACCTGCAGTTGTTCACCTGACCAGCATAAAAGTATTAAGTACATAATACAATTGAATATCACCTAGGCAAGATATTGCCTTTTATCTAACAATTATATTTGCTTCTGCATATTGATCTCTGTCAACAGAAAAGTAAAAAAGCTCTGATTGGCTTTGCTAATCATTCTAAGCAAAAATGTGTGTTTCTTAGTATTTCCCCCCTCCCCCTTAGAATTGTGGGAGTACATCACATATTGCATATTTTGCAAGCTCAGTTAACTGTGGGTTGTGGAATGAAACGTGAAACTTAAAAAATGAGTTACGCGAAATGCTAACAGATGCCCCAAATCTGATACTGCTTTCTAGGCATCGCCCAGACATGGTAGCTCTGTTATATCTGTACTTAAACTAGAAATAAACTGCAAATGATTTATACCTCGCTTCTTATTTATTTCCCATTGCATTTCATGTTACAGAGAGGTAGGTATTAATTAATACATCTTTTTTACAATGTTTGTACACATTTTCCCCTCAGGATTTTCTCACTTTCCACAACACATTTTGCATTTCTTTAGTGCTAAATTAAACAAAGAAGTATTTAACTTTTGATGTTATCATTGATGTTACTGTCATCAATTTTAAATCTCATTTAATATTGGATGCCAGAGCTTTTCCTGAAGTGTATAGCTGAGATCTCTGTGGCACAGCATATTAGTACCTCAAGCCCTAAAACTCTCACGTTGCTATTAGATTCTTATTGCTATTTCTTTGCTGTGCCCTGGGGTTTTTGCTCTGAAGAGCCATTTAAGGTCCTAAGGAGAAATTAATTCTCAGGTTGTACTTCTACACTCTACGACTGCTATTCATTTGGATCTTCTGTAATGGCAGAATGCTTTACATTCTCCCCATCCAAAATGACCCAATCTCATATGTGAGAATGCCAAAATGTCTTCTGCTTTAATGATGCTGTGATATCAAAAGATCACCAGAAACTTGTGGAAATTGAAATATCAGAGAGATATGGACAACGTTTTTTAAAGAAAAAATTCAGAGTGATAGTTACTCCACTGGCCCATCAGACATGTAAGAAGGCTATTTCCAGAGCTAAAGTCACACCTGTATTTTCTACACATGCAGTCTTCTTTCAACAAGAGGTCAGAAAAATCAAGGAGATAACTGAGACCACCTGATCAAAGTTCTACCTCTTTTGAACCTACATTGCACACAGAACATTATTAAAAAAAAGGAGCATGATACTGATTGCATGCCTATTTTGACTCTCACTCTCTTCCGTAGACACCCCTGGACAGTATTCTTCATGACTTTTAACAAAATACTTCACTGTATTGACATCATGCTCTTGACCTGTGAATATCCTTGCTCACAAATCATGCCTTGTTGCACTAGTTGTTTCCATTTCGTACTTAACTACAAATGTGCTCTTATCAAATTGCTGAGAGTTGAATGGCAGTTTTGTAAATCTCCGTTTTGTGGAAAATGTCTATTTCCTAAACTGTTTTCCAGGGCTTCATTCCTTAATAGTTTGGTGGATACTCCCAGGAAGAGAGCGCTAGTTTCTTCCTTATTCCCACTGCATAGCAACACTTGTAGGTTATTATTTCAGTTGTTCTTCTGTCAGGTAACCCTTTCAGAGTCTATGCTATATCAAGAGGTGGGATTCAGCAGGTTCTAAACAGTTCTGGAGAACCGGTAGCGGAAATTTTGAGTAGTTTGGAGAACCGGTAAATACCACCTCTGACTGGCCCCGCCCCCATCTATTCTCTGCCTCCCGAGTCCCAGCTGATCAGAAGGAAATGGGGATTTTGCAGTAATCTTCCCCTGGAGTGGGGAGGGAATGGCGATTTTACAGTATCCTTCCCCTGGAGTGGGGTGGGAATGGAGATTTTACAGTATCCTTTCCCTGCCATGCCCACCAAGCCACGCCCACAGAACCGGTAGTAAAAAAAATTGAATCCCACCACTGGCTATATCCATAGCCACATAGCTTTGCAAAATGCATTGCAATGTATCTCATTTTTAGAAATCGTCTCTACTGTCAGCAGCAGAGCAGGATTCTGTGTTAGAACTTCTGTATATAGCCCTACAGAACAAACAGTGCACAGTCCACATGTGCTTTTCTGCTTAACTGCAACAAGGGAGCAGGAAACCTTTATATAGAGAAAAGACATTGAGTATATCATAGATGCAATAGGGTTATAGGCATCTATCTATAGATGCATAGATGCCGTCTACTGGATACTGCTGCAGTTGTTGCACAAAATACATGCACACTGTATTCCAACATTCTGCCCAAGGGTTGATTGGAATTGCAATGTTCTGGCAATGTAAAAAGTTAATCTAAAAAAGGGGGAGGAAGTAGGAGCCATCCATGACAGACATAGATTCCTAGAAAGCTGTTACCCCATTTGGTTACCATTTAATGCAGTTTAGTTTAATTGGGTCCTGGCTTCATGCCTTTGATGCCCTTGCATACACTTCCAATCAAAGCATCCTTGTCAGAGTCACTTTGATTAAGCAGCAAGATCTGACAGTGTTTCACAAATGCCATTCTTCTGGGCTCCAAGAAACCATCAAACTGGTTTTTAAGCTGATAGCTCTGAAGGCAAAATAGATGGTTTTAATCCAATGACTTACGTTGTAGGAAAATGAAATCTGGTGGGTATTTAGTTAGCATTTTGCATCATTCTCATTAAGAAGCTTTGTCGCTTCTAATGTCTGTATACTGTATTCTTAAGTGCCTACAGGATTTTTTGTTTTGTTTTTGCTTTTGTTTTTGCATAAGTTTCAGGAATAAGATGAGAACATTTCAACTGTTAAATCACAAACTGTGACTTTATAGTCCCATTATATGCCAGAAACAGTGGGGTAATTTTCATATATGCGTTGCTTATCTCAGAATTAAAGTATGCTTTTTGTGTGTGTATTTTTGAACAAAGATTGGCGCAATGGAAGATACTTTAATTGTATGTGGCCATTTACATTTTTATTGCCTTTCTATTCTGGCTATATTGTATGGGAAATCTGGTCACATAAAACCTGCTGCTATCTGGTCAAAGAATAATAAGAAAAAATATATGAAGAGAAAGACATAGAGAAGGTGTCTGAGCTGAGAAAACTTATGCTTCACATTCTTAAAAATTACTTGTCAAAATGAGCAAATCTTCCTGGACTAGAAGAACTAATTACAAGACTCAAAGAAATAATCATTCATATCTTCTAAAATTATATTTGCATGCCTGTACTGAAAGCAATCCTAAGTTGATATCTGCATTTTCTATTTTATGGTGGTTACAATTGGAAATCTAATTTACTCATTATCTTATAAGTGCCAAATATGATTTGAGCTATTAAAAAGATTTAGACCATGAATTTTTCCTCCATTATAATAACCTGTAGGTCTTAGTTCCTGAACAACATGGGGGAAAAAAAGTCTTGAGCATTTCATTATAGCTAGTCCTTGACTTACCACAATTCAATTAGTGACTATTTAAAGTTACAACAGAACTGAAAAAAGTGACTTATGACTGTTTTCCACACTTATGACTGTTGCAGCATACCCATGGTCACATGATTTATATTCGAATGTTTGACCACCGACTCACATTTATGATGGTTGCAGTGTCCCATGGTCATGTGATCCCCTTTTGCAATATTCTGACAAGCAAAGTCAATGGGGCAGCCAGATTCACTTAGCAACTGTGTTACTACTTAACAACTGCAAGAAAGGTCATCAAATGGGGCAAAATGTACATAACCACTGTCTTGCCTAGCAACAGAAATTTTGGGCTCAACTGTGGTCATAAGTCAAAAACTATCTGTATTATTGAGAAAAGCACAAAGTACACAAACGAAATGCAAACAAAAGTGTTTTGGTCTGTTTATGTTTGGCTGGGAAAAACTCAGTCTGAAACCAAGAGAGCTGTAAACAACCAGATTTAACAATATTAAGCTAACTGGACCAGCCAGTTCCAATAAGTCATTTTCCTATTTTCTTACTCCAAAACATAGAATCCTTTTCCTGATTAAATTATGTGAAGTCATCAAATTTATGAATAGGTAATTGTGAGAAGACAGGCTGCCTACAAAATGGCCAACACCTGTGCTGCTGTTGCCCTATCCCTTTAAGGCCTCTCCCTAGTCAGCACAGCAATTATTGGCTATAAAAGCTAAGTAGGGAGGTTGCTGGGGGTGTTGGTATTGACTGAACCGGTGTGATACCCTCCCCCCCTCTGTTGGATATCCCATGTTTTGGATGTCCCACTTTTTTATGACTATCCCATGTTTTGATTATCCCACTTTTGGGGGGATATCCCACTGCTGGCACTAGTTTGTCATGGGTTCCTTTGCATATACCCAAGTCAGTGGGCTCCAAACCCTAAAAGAACCAACGCAACACACAGGCAACACAGCCACACAAGCACTCAAAGGCTAGTACTCACTGCTCACTATACCACTTTTCCCACTTCTACCTCACTTCCTCCTCCTGCTCCTACAACTCCTATGTCTTATGAGTCCTACTGCTGGAGAACAGTATCTCCACCTACTTTAGGCTGCTTCACGAACACACACCTCCTTCCCTCCCTCCCAAATACCAATACTGCCACCTCCAGCTGCCCCTCTGCTCAGCTTTTATGCCAATGGTTGCTGTGCTGGCTAGGAACAAACCTCAAAGGTGCTGGTCATTTTGTAGGCAACCTGTCATCTCACAATAATATTGCTCCTCTACATGTCATACCATACATGACATGAACAATGAACAGGTGTGTTATAGCAGTGTAGCCACACACACCACTGACAATCACATCTTATATTATATTCAGGTGTCCCATCCTTTGAACAATGGGAATGCTCTTATTCCTAAAGAAACTAAAGTATATTGTATTAGTTTCCCATTTAAAATCTGTCTCTTGTGTTAAACTGGTACTGTTTAGAAAGTACTCCTAGGTTAACTGTAAAAGTAAACTTCTTTCATAGCCATCCTTTTGATGGCTAAATCCTGAAATTGTCATTGTGGGAAGCTGTAAATGTTTAACTAGATTTTCAATACTTTATCAACTTTCTTTCAAGGAAAGCCAAGAAATTTTGATTGATTGATTGATTGATTGATTGATCGATCGCGTAACGAAACAACTCTTAAATTAAACTATGATGTAACAGAAGGACTAAGGAACTGCAGATTTGATTTGGTAATCATAAAAGTTGCCAACTGTAGTCTGGCCAATCATATAATTGCAGTCCAACCAACTGCATGGGGCTTTTCTCATTTATGGAAATGAGAAAAGAGAGGTGGGAATTTTATATGCCAGGGATGGGCAACTTTACGACCTATGGATTCAACTCCCAGAATTCTTGAGCCAGCACGGACTCTTTGGTGGAATGATAGTATACAGTACCATCACAACATAGTAGCAAAAGCAAGTTCAGCAAGCTATATTTATTCCTTGCCCAGGTATGCTGAAAAGGGGGAAAACTCCTAGATAGCAAATATCATTTTAGACCTCTTCTAAATCATTTGATAATTTTCTTTAATTTCTGAAAAGAATTGGTACAGACAAAGTTAAAAAGTCTAGTTCAGCCTTGGGAGAGGCAGGATTTTAAACCAGCATGATCTGACAGACTCCAGATGTCTAGGATTCCCAGCTAACATGCTGACTAAGAAACCTAGTAGGGGATCTGAAAGGGAAAGGCTAAAGCTATTAGTCTGATGCATTGCTGATGATTTGCTACAGAGAGTAACTCAGGCTCTCCATCCTAGTTGTTCCGTCTTTGAAAGTCTTTAGAACCAAGCATGTACATTTCTCCTTGGAGAAGCCCATCATGCAGATCATTGACTTACACGAACAAGGAAGAAACAGTCACTTCCTTTCTGGGTTTCCCTGACATTTTCTAAGATTAGATTTACTTTGTAACAGGGGTGAAATTCAGCAGGTTCTGACAGGTTCTGGAGAACCGGTAGCGGAAATTTTGAGTAGTTCGGAGAACCGGCAAATACAACCTCTGGCTGGCCCCAGTGTGGGGTGGGAATGGAGATTTTGCAATATCCTTCCCCTGCCACACCCACCAAGCCACGCCCACCAAGCCACACCACACCCACCAAGCCACGCCCACAGAACTGGTAGTAAAAAAAATTGGATTTCACCACTGCTTTGCAAGGCAGGAAACAGATGTGTTTCTCCAGTCAGATTGTCCCAAACAGGGGCTACTTGTTGGGCAAATTCACTAGGAAATTAAAAAACAAAAACAAATATTCTCTTGACTTTTATGAAGCCCAGGCTTAAATGGTAAATGACTCAAATTGCAATCTAGATGGTTGAGATAGCAATAGAAAAGTATTATAGTTAGGGTTTATACCTACTTCTTTGTCCTCGCACAAAAACCAAAGGGTGGCTTTCATTCCTCCCCCCCCCATTAGACTCCCCCAAAATTATTAAGCACTGATAAAAAGAAAAATTAATTGCAAATTATAGTCATCGCATCACAATTTTTTTTGCATAATTTATTCATGTGTGGGGTTCCAGAAGATTGAATAAACTTTTTGATTTACTGCCCTTGTACTGTTTCTAATTAGATAGCTACTCGCTGTAAAGTGTTCACACAAGGAGCGATCATTTTAAAATATCATGCCATATTAAGCAATTGTAAAATGCATATATTTTGTGTAATTACAAAACTCATTCTCTTGTCCTCAAGAGAGTTCCGTGTAGAATAATAAAGTTAGGAAATATATTGGTTGGTGGAGCTAGTGCAATTTCTAATTTGCACCTTTCATGCTCCTTGTCATGTTTTATTTACTCTGAAATGTCAAGCATAACTAAAGTTGGTCCAGAAGGAGTGTTATACATTCACCTTTTTCCCCCTGGAAAGGTAATGCATGTCAGGAATGTATGTATGTATGTATGTGTGTGCGTATTCATCATGTACGTGTATATTCATATGTTTATAAATTAAGATTTCTCAATATTGCATTATATTGTATTCAATAGGACTGAAGCTGTAGTTGTAAATTTATTTTTTGGGGAGTAAGTCCCATTGAGTTCCATGGCATTCAGAGGATTTGTTTGGGGAGTAGTTTTTCTCCTAGTTTTCTCCTACATGTAAAATAAATCTTTCCACAAGCAATTATTTGTGTCTCATGGTCAAGTTCAACAATTTTATTCACATTATATTAATTGTTCGATCATATTGTCAGTTACTTGTATAGTTACAATTACGGAACAATAATTGTTCAGTTATTGTCAGAGTCATTGAGAATCAGGCAGCATACAAGTTGAAAAAGTATTATTATTAACATACAGTACTACCATTATAGTAGTAATACAGTACTACTGTAATAGTAGTACTGTATGTTAATAGTAATACTTTTTTGAACTTGTATGCTGCCTGATTCTCAATAACTCAATTACTAAAAATCATGCATATTCAACTATTTAAAACTCCTTTTATTTTATTTTTTTTTAAAATGTTATTTATTTGTTAATATTTTATTTATGGTGGGAGCATATCACACTTTCAAAATGCTTCAGAAGCCCAAGAAATTGAAAAAGAAGATCAGGAACCTACAGTATATCCTTCATCATACATCACATTTTTTTTTAAAAAAAATATTTTATGATGTTTTAAATGTATTTTTTATCCCCGGTTGTAAGCCGCCCAGAGTCCTTCGGGAGTTGGGCGGCATAGAAATACAACAAATAAATAAAATAAAATAAATAAATAAGCTTTGTTCAGTTTTGTGTGCTGTACTGGATTTATAAGTTAGAGTCCTTGCAGTTTTATTAGTTTCGGCTAACCTTGGTTCAGCCAGTGAAAACTTGAGCTACTGCTTAATAGGGGCCTCAACACTGTGTTGAGGAAGTGATAACAGATAAAGCTGGAATTGACTGAATTTCTGCTTGCACGGTAAGTAAAACATATCATCAGCTATCCCTTTTCCTTTTTTCATTCAGGACTCCCAATGCTTTGAATGGATCCATTAACCAAACTGTCATCAGAAGTACATCTCTATCGAATGTACTTCTTGAATGTCTGCCCAGTCATATGATCTATACTCTCACTTAAGCCAAATATTTATTTGGATGATTGAATCATAAACTGAATTAATACATTGGGGCATTCGACTCAATGCTATTTTCTACAGTTGGAAGCAGCACTCCCATAATTTTAAGTAGTGTTTCTCCCATTACCCAATTTAGCACTTTGAGAATATTTATTTATTTATTTATTAGATTTTTATCCTGTCTTTTTTTACTTCATAAGTAACTCAAGGCAGACAACATACATAATACTCCTTCCTTCTCCTATTTTCTGCACAAGAACAGCTCTGGGAGGTGGTTATGAGCCGAGGTGGCGCAGTGGTTAGAGTGCAGCACTGCAGGCTACTTCAGCTGACTGCTAGCTGCAGTTCAGCGGTTCAAATCTCACCGGCTCAAGGTTGACTCAGCCTTCCATCCTTCCGAGGTGGGTAAAATGAGGACCCAGATTGTTGGGGGCAATGTGCTGACTCTGTAAACCATTTAGAAAGGGCTGTAAAAGCACTGTAAAGTGGTATATAAGTCTAAATGCTATTGCTATTGCTATTGGTTGGGTGGAGAGAAAGTGACTGGCCCAAAGTCACCCAGATGGCTTTCATGCCTCAGGTGGGATTAGAACCCATGGTCTCCTCATTTCTAGGGCAGCACTTTCTCCACTACACCAGACTGGCTCTCATTATTTTCTATGATGTCTAGTCCAACCAACCATTTCAATTTTAACTAACAATAGCATGAATTAAATTCAAACTTGATTGAAGGAGGATGGCAGGTGTTGTTTTTTTCCATAGCTTTGGCCTGAGAAAAGCCACATCTTGAGGAGCAAATCCAGCAGCTGAGTCTTGTTTGTTCACATGACCACTCAGATATATACTTGTTCTTCTACCCTGCTAGGTGTGCAGCGACAGCCAAAAAAGCCAATATAATTTTAGATTGCATTAACAGAGGGATAGAATCAAGATCACATGAAGATTAGTACCGCTTTATAAGGCCTTGGTAAGAACACACTTGGGATATTGCATCCAATTTTGGTCACCACAATATAAAAAAAAAAGATTTTAAGACTCTGGAAAGAGTGTAGAGAACAACAACAAAGATGATTAGGAAACTGGCAGCTAAACCCTATGAAAAGGATTACAGGAATTGGGTTTATCTAGTCTAATGAAAAGAAGGACTAGGGGAGTCATGATTGCAATGTTCCAATATTTGAGGGGCTGCCACAAAGAAGGGAGGGGGAAACAACCTCCTCTATTCTCCAAAGCACCTGAAGGCAGGACAAAAAGCAATTGATGGAAATCCCAAAGGTGCTTTTTCAAGAGGCAATTGGACTTTTTGTTTTTTCTTTGAAGACATTTCGCTTCTCATCCAAGAATCTCCATAGACAATTGATGGAAGCTAATCAGGGGTGGGTTCCGAAAATTTCCGCTACCACTCTGTGGGCGTGGCTTAGGGTTATGCGCGCGCGCGCTCCCCCGGTGCAATTCTGTGTCCGCGCATGCTCAGTCACTATAATCTGCCCGAAACACAGCTGAGGAGCTGATCAGCTGTGCTTCAGGTGAAGAATAAAGGACAGCCTTAACCCGAGGGCGGGTGGGAGGGCCCTTTCCAAAGCAGCAGCAGAGCACAAACAGCCCAAAACGTAAAAAAGCTGCCAAAAATTCCCAGAAAAAAATGGCGGCGCCCACGGACCGGCACCGACCAAGGCGGGTCCACGACGCCATCATGACATCACCAGCGCCTCACTACCGGTTCGGGCGACCCAGTACGAACCGGGAGTAACCCACCCCTGAAGCTAATCAAGGAAAGATCCAACCCAGAACTAAGGAGAAATTTCCTGACAGTGAGAACAATTAACGAGTGGAATGGCTTGCCTTTAGAAGTTGTGGGTGCTCCATCATTGGAGGCTTTTAAGAAGAAACTAGAAGACAGACATTTGTCTGGAATGGTATGAGGCAGCGGTGGGTTGCTCCCGGTTTGGCCCGGTTCTTAGAACCGGTAGTGGCGGCGGTGGGAGTGTCCGCCCACCCACCCGGGATGCTTCTGCGCATGCGCAGAAGCGTTGCACGTGCGCGCGAGCGCGCGAGTGAACTGGTAGCAATGGGTTTTAGAACCCACTACTGGTATAGGGTCTTCTGCTTGTGCAGGGGGTTGGGATAGAAGACCTCTGAGGTCCCTTCCAACTCTGTTATTCTGTTAAGTGCTGGCTAGGAAAATAGCAACATCAAACTTTTTATACCAACAGAAATCTTGGTGACAAGAAAAGGGAGAAGGAAGTTAAAAAGGATTGATGTGCTAGCAGGAAGAGAAGGATTAGAACTTGTAGAAGAGGGGAAAAAGAAGAGATAGCTGACAAACCTTGTTGGATAAAGCAATTCTGGAATCATTCAAGGTGAGCTTGTTTCAAAGCAGATCCAGGACTTTTGAAGTATGCTATGGTAGCTGGAGGAAGTATTCCAAAATGAGGAGGAGGAGGAGGAAGGGGGGCAGGAGAGGGGGGAGGAGGGGGGGTGGAGGAGGAGGAGATACAGAAAAGGATATGTTCTTGTTGTGCGGTTGATCAAGATCAAATCCTGCTACCTCTGAAATTGCCAAGCAAGTGTAATTAATGCTTTTACTTACTAAGAAGAGCTTAGGTTGCTCAGCATAACATGTAAAGTACACTCCAGGCATTTACATACAAAACAGATGGACTGGCTGATTCAAGAAATTGTTTTAGCTGTAGAGAAAGCCAGCTTTTCCTGTCTTTGGTCCGGGAATCACTCCACAAACCTAGCCAAAAAATTCTCTGACCTTCTCAGAGTGATCCTCTGTGCCACCTTCGGTGACTTGAAGGCAGCTTTTCATTCAATTCCCCCAGGAGAGGCTATTGGAAAAGCTAGCTGACTCCTTTATGGTTCATTGGCTTCTGTAGTTAATTATATCGTTATACAGGAGGACACTTCCATATTCAATGAGAAGTCAATGGTATTTGCACAGCAGCCGTCCTCACAGAAAAGAGCGTCATGCAAGCACATAACCTCCCCTCTCCCATCACACTTTATCCCATATTTATGATGATGTCATTGTTCAACCACTTTCCAAATGTGAATTTTGCTTCTTATTGTAGGAAATCAAAGATTACTTTCCACACAGGTCTATGCTGATAGCACAATCATTCTCTCCCTTGCCCAAACTGGGTTGTTCCAATTCCACAACTGAATGGCTAGGCTATGTTTTTCCTTCTCGACCTATCCGTTGCATTTGGAATGCAGAGCTCATAACCCACTTCTTATCCATTGTGCAGGAAATGAAAATGATCTAGTTTGACTTGCTGAATTCTTTCCAGGGATGTCGCAAATTTTTGCTCAATTGCAATTGTTATTAGAAGACTCTTGGTTTGATTTGTATGCTGGTTAAAGGCACTGAACCTCTCTGTGTCTAATTTGAATTATTCCTAATCTTCTGTAACCTGCTTCTTGTATATTGTTGGCCTCTGGCTGTCAATGAAGACAGTAAATGCTAAGAAGGTTGTAGAAATCAGTATACATATAATAGGATAGACTTTACCAGAAAAAGAAGATTTACTTTGCCACTACGTAACTTGGAAATGCTTGAATATAAAAAGCACTGTTTTACTGCCCACTTATCACAAAAAGTGCCATTTGAAAGTGGGAGACCAGGAGGAATGATGTGTTTAAACAATTGAGTTTAAATGGTGCACAACTTTTTTTAAAAAAGTGCATTGCTGAAGGAAATACTTCTTATCTCGTTTATGCTACAAATTAAAAAAGGGGAAGATGTGAAAAAAAAGGCATTGGTGTGTTGAATGTCTGACCATTTCCCGAGAATCCAAAACCTTATGAGATCAAGCTAAAATCAATGCAAGAATGTCCATTTTGGACCTGCATCTCAATCTTGCTCCAAATTCCAAGGGAATTAATAGAATCATGGGAAGTGAGGATCATATTAGATCATATAACTGATTCAATAATAAAATTCCAGAATCCTAAGCAGAAATACTTCATATGCCTTGCCAGCTGTCTTCTAACTGGAAATGTCAGAGCTGTATGGAAAAGCTGTTTTCTCTTGTTGAGCTGTGGATCTTGTCACAAATGCAATAAATTCCAATTAATTAATAACTCAGGATGGATCTTCAGAAGACGATTTGCTTCTTGATATGACTATTTCACTCAATGAGCCATGAAACGGAATAATTGTAAATGCTTTTGTTTTTAGAGGGAAAACATGATTACGTTTAATTCCTTTACTAGTTACATGCTGCCTTTGGAAATTACTTGCAAGCAAATAACAAAACGAAGTTAAAAAGAGAGAGAGAGAGAGAGAGAGAAGGCTGCTGAAATCATTAACCAACATGAGAGAGAGAGAGAGAGAGAGAAGGATGCTGGCATCATTAACCAACATGGACACCACAAAAGCAGTTTGCAAATAGAGAGTATTTTTAGAGCAATATTAAATGTAGGTATCAGGTCTAACTGTGGAAATCTGAAAAACTATAAGAGAACAGATGATAGTTCTACTACTAAGACAGAATTTTTCAAACTTTGTTCAATAAGAACTTGATGGCTTTTTGCATGACACTAAAGGGGAAACAACCAATTTTCTATCACTAGATCTTTGGCTCTTGATCTATTTAACAACAGGTATTGCAGCCTGAAAAAATTTGAAAGTTGATCTCCATCTCACAATGACAAGCCTGTTGCTCAATCAGTTTGATTCTGAAACAGCACCCATTAGCTCAAAGGGTAGAGTAGAAAGCAAACTAACACAAAATCCCCGTGATTATGGAATGAAAAAAGCTAAGTGGCAGAGGACAACCCTGCTTACAAATTTACTTATTTACCAATGTGTATGACACCTCAGTTCTTGAAGTAACACAAAGTGCTTGCATGTTAGAATGAAAGAAATAATAGAATTATTAGCAAAGTAAAATAAATACTAGTAATACATAGTTACATGGAAAGGAGGAGGAATATCCAACCATTATAACAATTAGGGATAAATTAACAGGGAGTAGATTATTGTGGGAATGGGACAACTTGTCACAGCCAATTTGCTGTGGCAAGATGCCATATCCAAGATCATGTCACCTCTAATTATTTTTCTCCGCAACAAGCTCACCATGGCCAACTCACCACAGGACAACTTGCTACGGGACAATGTAAGAATTCTATTTAATTATTTACAATAAATAAAAATTATTTTAATTTTTGCCATTCACATTTCATTCTCTCCCTCCTTTTGCATCCTTTCTTTAATTATTCTATTCCACCATTTCTTTGATATTAGTGTAACTCTTGTCCTGCAGTGAGTTGTCCTGTGGTGAGATGGCCATGACGAGTTGTCCTGCAGCAAGCTGGCTGTGGCAAGTTGGCTGTGACACAATTGTTAAGTGAATCTGTCTTCCCCATTGATTTTGCTTGTTAATCACAAAAGGGGATCACATGACCCTGGGACACTGCAATCGTCATAAATGTGAACCAGTTGCCAATCGTCTAAATTTTGATCATGTGACTGTAGGGATGCTGCAATGGTCATAAGTGTGAAAAATGGCCATAAGTCACTTTTTTTTCAAAACCGTTGTAACTTTGAAATGGTCACTAAATGAACTGTTGTAAGTCGAGGACTACCTGTTCTGCGTTTAGCACATTCTTTATTTATTATACATATATGCCACCCAGCTCACTATCAAGTGACTCTGGGCAGCATATAAATTTAGGAACTACAAGAGTAGGACTCAGGAATCTATTTTGATCCATGTTTTCGGTAGCAGCCTATCTGAACTCTGAACAACAGGTGGAGAAACACCTTTGCTTCCCTTCTTTAGAGCAACTGCAATAGAAATTCTTTGTAATGATGGCCACAATTGTTTGGCTTCACTCAGACATATGGGAGGATCTCATCCTTTCTCCTATTCTTACCTGAAAAACTTTCCCTAAGAATGTACAAAGCTTACTTGCTCAATTGGATTGTCATATTTTTGTCCTCTATTGGCTTTTCTTTTCTTTTTGCAAAAATAATAATAATTTCTCTTATAGTTTATACAAAAATGTGAAGCATTACAGAAGGTGGTCGATATATAGCATATCTTTGACAAATACCGAATGGTGTAGTCCAGGGATCTCCAAACTCGGCCACTTTAAGACTTGTGGACTTCCACTCCCAGAATTCCCCAGCCAGCTTTGTTGGCTGGGGAATTCTGGGAGTGGAAGTCCACAAGTCTTAAAGTGACCGAGTTTGGAGACCCCTGGTGTAGTCTATATATAATAAAATATGTACAAATGTAAATATGTTAATGTAAAGGAAAGGAAAGGAAAGTGCTTAAAATACTTCTGTGCTTCACATTTTTTGGCATACGAACTGCCTCTGACAGATGCCTCTGAGTGTGCGCCTGACCCTTTTCAGAGTGCTAATAAATGAGCAGCAATAAATGATCAGAGGAAGAACATAAATCAAGCTTTTTTTTAAAAAAAAAAACCATCTCTGGGGATTATGTCAAAAGTAGATTTAAAGTTTATGAAGTTCACAAAAAGTATCCCATGGGAGCTGGGGGAGGAATTTTTTTTTTTTAAACAAGGTAATATAGAATTAGTCCTTGACCAAGTTAGCTTGGCCTATTTGAAAACTGCCTTGCTCTTCTGCTAAAATGTTCATAGTGCCTAGTCAACTGAGTGACTTTCAATAGAGATGCTGAACGCTAAGCTTACTAATTACAGTACACTTAGCAGACTTTTATTATTTATTAAATTATTTATTTTATTATTTATTAAATTTGTATGCCGCCCAACTCCCAAGGGACTCTTTTGGGTCTTAATTTGTTGGCTCAATTTTTCTCTCTTTCAAAAAAACCGAATTGAATAATTAACGCATGGCTCCAGATGTGACCAGTATTTGTTACATGATCTTTGTGATTAAAAAAAAAAAAAGCTGTTAAATCGGGCATCCCCAATGTGATATTTGCACTGATAATTCCAGAGCTATCTCTGTGTTCAATTGTTTTATAAGCTGTGTTATTTTAGAACTGGGGGGGGGGGAAACAAGAAAGTGATTCACTGGTCACCTAAAGTTGGGCCCAGGATGAGAAGCATGTCAGAATCTACCTTAAAAATTGAGTGGAAGCATGGACCTGCCACGTGTCTGCTGGAACGAGGTGGCCTGCCAGTTTCTCTGCCTAGATGGGCAAGAGAAACCAATTTCCCGTTCATTTCAGTGTCCATAGGCTGCGTCGCAATCTGCGTTGTGTCATCTGTTCCCCCCCCCCCCGGTTATTATTTTTTGAAAATATAACCTGGATCTGGGGACATTCTTTTTCCTCTCCAAAAGCAGGGTTTCTTTTTCTTTTTTTGCTGTGTTCATTTTTTAAAAACAAAAAATACAATCATAAATGATATTGATGGAAACGTTTTTAGTAAGCATTAAATCAAACCAAAGTTTCACCTATCCCTACAGATACACAAACAGGTTGGGGAGTGGGGGGGGGAGACAATCAATGTTCTTTTCAGCTCCGATGTTTTGTAACTTAGAAATCATCTGTCTCCCTGTCCTCCTCCTTCTCCACCCCCTCTCTCTCTCTCACACATACAAACACACAAAACAATAAGTAATGTGCGGCAGAAAAATTTTAACACAAGCTGGCTGTTAAGTTTCCAAACAGGAAAGAGCCTCTCAGTAACAACCACAATCTTGGAGAGGTGACCACAGAGCCATCAACTGTTATCAGGCTGATGATGAGATTGCAATTGTCTCTACAGGGGGAAAACTGAAACCTCTCATTTCAATTTGCTACTTCAGCAAAGCTTATAAAACACATTGTATTATACTACAAGTGGCCCTATAGAATACCCTTTGTCCCTTCAAGGACATTTTTTGTTTTTGTCTGCAGGGTGTGAGTGTTTGTGCGTGGCCTACAGTATTTTACTTATTTTACTTGGAATGTAAAAGGATGAAAGATATAACAGACAGTTAACTCCTCTGTGAGATTATGAAATCTGGTAATGGAGCGTTAAGTAGGTTCATTGGCCAAGCGAGATCTGTAGCTTTGCTTTCCTGAACCAAATGCATTCAGTTGTGTCAGTGCTACAAGACAACCAACATGGCTTATGGCTAGACATTCTGAAAGCTGGAGATCCAAAGTACCTGGTGCATTCCAGATGGATGAAGGATGCTGAAGTGTACCTGGGAATCATGTCAGTGTGTCACCTTTGGAACCATTTCCCCATCTGATGTTCTAGTACAGGGGTGTCAAACTGGCGGCCCACGGGCCGGATGTGTCATGCACAGGCCACGCCCACCCTAGCTCCACGAAGGGAAAAACATCACGAAACGTCATGTGACAACAACATGACGCCGCGAGTTTGACACCCGTATTCTAGTATATAACCTCATCACATAGGTCTTTCCTATCCAATTCCCAGGTACATAATTACAGCGGCAATGGAAGGAAGTAAATACCAAAAAGAAGTAAACCCAATTCTTCTGAAAGAGCCCTGGTGGTGCGGTGGTTAGAAAGCAGTATTGAAGGCTAACTCTGCCTTCCACTGCCAGGAGTTCGATCCTGATTGGCTCAAGGTTGACTCAGCCTTCCATCCTTCTGAGGTCAGTAAAATGAGGACCCAGGTTGTTGCGGGCAATATGCTGACTCTGTAAACCGCTTACAGAGGGCTGTAAAGCACTATGAAGCGGTATGTAAGTCTAAGTGCTATTGGTACTGCTATTGTATATTTGTATACAGTAGAATATAAGGACTAAATGTAATCCCAGTCTTTTTTAAACATTCCACACAGATATACTCTTTTTCGTATCAATAGTCCAGTAAATGCAATTCTCTCACTCACCATCCATATTATAATATTCTATGGCCTCTTTGCTTCAACTTATGGGCTGACATAAGTGATTATCAGGTTTAAATGGTATTGTAAGTATATGAATCTGTAATAGTCCAACTGATCGATCTCTCCAGACTAATTTATCATAGGGGCTACAGAAGTTTAAGATCCATATGTTTTATTATCTGTACAAAAAAAAAAAAACAACAACCCCCAACCCGCCAAAATCACATTCAACTGATTTTCCAGCTGGAATCCCCCCCACCCACCAATTTGTCTCTGAGTAAGAATAAAAGATCCATTCTTCAACCAAGCTTCAATAGCTAAGGTTTACCTTATAAGACTACAGGTAGTCCTTGAGTTACAACCATTTACTTAGAGACTGTTCGAAGTTAGAACAGTACTGAAAAAAGTGAGTTTTTCTTCTGCCTTCCCACCTCTTTTTCCTTCTGGTTTTTATTAATCTGTGAGAGACTGATAGACAGTTGATGGAAGTTAAGCTACAATTCAGTATTTACAGGAGCTGTCTCTGAACAGAGTAAAATTTAATCATAAGATATGACATCTGGATTTTAATATGAAACTTACTGCATAACCAAATTAACAATATGTCTGTGGGTATGTGTGTTATCCACTGACAGGTGTATGTTTATAAAGCATCAAGGCAACTTTATAAGAGCATTTTTTTCCCCTCAGTTCTGTCAAAATAGAGTTCAAACTTTGGTTTGCTAGCCACCTGCATGAAAAAAAAATGTTTAACTTTTTCTTTTCTTTTCCTTACTTTCTTCCTTTTGAGTGAAAACTAAACTAAAATCCATATTTATAAGATGACATTTTTGTTGCCAGGTATTCTGTAAATGGGTTTAGCATAAAAATAATATAAAATGCTATTTATCGTATTCTCGGAATACAATACAGTGTTAACAGAAGGTAAATAAGATTGAGCCAGTATAAAAGGCATGTGCTGATAATGTAAACCTTCATTAAATTCCTTCTTTTCTCTCAAGCTTCCCTTATATTGACATATTCCATTCAGTCAATGCTGCTACAAGGACTGGCCATTTATCTGATCTGTCTAAATGCAAAAGGCCTCTTTTCAGTGACAGCTTCCTGGATTATCATATATTGTTCTTGTGAAGGTCATTCAGTAACATTCCACCCACAGCTAACCAGAAATCAGCTGCTTCCAAACCAGACTGGTCAATGACTAACATTTTCTGCTACTTCTGAGTTGATAATTTCTGAGGGGGATCATGGTTATGAACGGCCCTTAAAATGGCACCACCACTGTAACATAATGTAAAATACCACAAGTAATGTTATGAGGGAATTACTAAAGTAGTTTTCCTGACTCTAGAATATAAATGGCCAAGTCAAGGGTTATATTTCCAAAACTGGTGGCACTATGATAAAGAAGGGGCCATTACAAAAATCAGACTTAATTTTTTCTATAATATAAAATTAATTGCAGATAATTAATATAATGACTTGTATATAGTGATTAATTTTCCCAAACTCTCTTACTAAAAACTGCCAACTTGGTGGGCCTTTCTGATAGATATTATCTGATAGAATTATTGAGTCTGTCATCTGTAGTTCAATAACTGTCTGGTTTGGTGCAGCAACTAAACAGGACAGGTACAAACTCCAATGGATAGTTAGAACTACAGAAAGAACAATTGCAACCAGCCTGCCTTCCATTAAAGACCTGTATATTGTGTGGGTCAAAAGGAGGGCTGAGAAAGTATCTACAGACCCCTCACATCCTGGATGTAATCTGTTTCAACTCCCCTCCTCGGGATGGTGCAGTAAGGCATTGCATGCCAAAACAACCTGACACAGGGACAGTTTTTTCCCTCATGCCTTCACTCTGCTGAACACCTAATCCTCACAGTATTGTTTTATGTCTAAGCATATTTACCCATGTTGTATGGCTGTAGTATTATTATAATCTTTATCATCTTCTTTATTACCTGCTCTTTTTGGTATCATATTACTCTGTTGCTTTGCATGTACATTGGGAGCTTCTGTACCGGAGACAAATTTCCTTATTTGTCTAATCACACTTGGCCAAATATGATATTCTATACAAATAGGGAGAACCACTTTGCCCTATCCTATTTAGATTTGATATGAAATTGTTATGCACAAAAATCTACGATTGACTTCTCAGTTGTGTTTCTTTCCTTTTTTCTTTCTTTCTGCTTTCTTTTTATTTTTTTGTGGGGGGGGGAGGGTGCAATTCCCCTGTTCACTATTTTTAAATGAATAGATGTGCTCCAAATTAAATAAAATGAATGATGGCTTTCGGTTTAAGGAGTTTAAGCACTGGGGGGAAAAAACGAGAAAAGTCAGGTGTGATTAGGGTTGAAGAAATCTCTCTGTTTTCATTCCATATTGCTTCTGTCTGTAGAGTATGCACTGGAATTTCATTTTGCTGGAGTTATTGAGTAGGGGACACTGGAGAACCAATGGATAGTAACATAGTGCTGATTCATAGATTAGATTCCGAGAGGTGCAGATCAAGTATTATTAGAATTGGAAAAGATCAAATTCCTAACGCATCCACACGGCCGTGAGTTGCTGCTGTCAAAATTTCACATTCATCCCAATCTAAATACCTGTGCTTAGTTCCAATTCATGCCTGGCTGCAGGACTTTTATTAGGAAGAAACTATGCTGTACGAGAGAATGAATGCAATTTGGACAGGCCTTGCTTGAAGAATAGTGTGAGCAAGGGGCCGGAAAGGAAGTTTTAAGTTATTGCCTTTAAGATGCTTTGAACCATTACTTTGGCAACTTTTTTTCTTATGATGATTTGAAATCCAGTGCTCTATGTTCTGGGTGTATGATTTGCTCTTCTGTGACATTAAGAGGGACTTTTAAAAAAGATTGTAGACTCCCTGAAAAACCCTGTTTTTCAAATTTTAAGTAAGTTTCCTGCTTAGAAAGTCAATAACCTCTAATTAATTCATCCAGTTGTCCTGGGCCACATCTCCCCTCCAGATGTGATAGTTGATAGTTCCAAGAAGCTCTGTTTTCAGTCTTACTGTAACACAGCAGTTGTAATACAGGCCTTTTCCCAAAACAACATCAATGTGCCACCTAGAACACCTGAGAACACAGCTACAACAATAATAAATGGCATTTAGAACATCAGAATGAGACATCTATGGAGATTCTCAGTCATTCAGGTCATAGTTGTCACAAAGGTGCTTTCCCCCCCCAAGAGGCAACTGGACTTTTTTTGTTGTTGTTGTTGTTGTTGTTGTTGTTGTTGTTGTTGTTGTTGTTGTTGTTGTTGTTGTTGAAGACACTTTGCTTCTCATCCAAGAAGCTTCTTCTTCTTGGATGAGAAGGGAAACATCTTCCAACCCCCCCCCCCCACAAAAAAAACCCTCCAGTTGTCTCTTGAAAAAAGCACCTTTGGGACTATCAGAGTGAGACAAAGATCCCTACAGAAGCTAAAAGGCAGCTGAAAGGGGTAATCACAAGATGCCCAAATAACAATTAGAGCATGAGAAAATAGATTTTCTGATACTGATTTAGAAGACTAAAAGATGAAAGGAAAGCATCTCTTGGATACAATTTTGGTAATGTAAGTGCTACCACAGTATGTTCTTTGATTAGGGTTCTTTGATTAGGATCATTCCTGAGAGGAAAAATCAGAGCGGGGAAAAAACTCAACACCAAAAACAATGGTAATCCAAGGAAACAGTGGGTGCTAACAATTCTGGAAAAAGAGGTCTGAATTTTTTTCCCCACTCCTCAAAAGAGCATTCATCCCACTGGTGTAACCCTAAATTGTATCTCGATCTTGCATTAATGTGTTTTCAAAACCTATGAAGTGTGTATTTGTGCCAGTCATTCTCTGTGGGTGATTATTATTGTTGGATTTCTGGGAAGCTTCTGTAAAACCAGCATGGAAGGAGGAGAGCTGAGATGCAGATGATGGATGTTTCCTCCACTAGAAATTCAGCAAGAATTAATTTTAAGAAGTGATCACCAAATACAGTTTTGTTGGCTATCTCTGCTTTGTGTATTTTTATTACTCTAACCTTATTTATATTTTAAAATCACAAATGTGTTGTTACCAATTCAAAAAGAATACTTTTGTGATACTTAGAGGAATCCAGAATGAAAATGGGTAAAAATGAACTTAACCATTTCTTTGTAATATGTATGGGTATATACGTTCTTCAATCAAAGTCTGAAATTACATGTAGTCCTCAACTTATGACCACAATTGAGCCCAAATTTCTGTTATTAAGTGAGACATTTGTTTAGTGAATTTTGTCCCATTTTACAACCTTTCTTGCCACAATTGTTAAGTGAATCAGTTAAGTGATGCAGTTAAGTTAGTAAGTGAACATTTTCCATTAACCTTGCTTGTCAGAAGGTCGCAAAAGATGATCACATGACCCTGGGACAATGCAACCATCATAAGTGTGAAGCAGTTGCCAAGGGTCGGAATTTTGATCACGTGACCATGGGGATGCTGCAATGGTCGTATGTGTGAAAAACGGTCATATGGTAAGTCGAGGATGTACCGAGCAGTGGTGGCGCAGTGGTTAGGATGCAGTACTGCAGGCTCCTTCTGCTGACTGCCCATTGTCAGCAGTTTGGAGGGCCCAGATTGTTGGGAGCAATATATTGACTCTGTAAAACCACTTAAAGAGGGCTGTAAAGCACTGTGAAGTGGTATATAAGTCTAAGTGCTATTGCTATTGCTATGTACACTTTTTCATACCAGAATCATGAACAGATAGATGTAATTGTTTCACTAAATTGCTTCCAGTCAATCTTGACTCCTGGTGACAGCTGGACAAATCTCTGTGGTTTTCTTGGCAAAATTTTCATTTTACTTTCTTCCTGGGGCTGAGAGAGAATAACTGGCCCTAAGTCACCCGGCAGGGTTTGTGACTAAGGCAGGACTAGAACTCACAGTCTCCTGATTTCAAGCCTTTAACAATTACACTAGCTCTCAACTTTCATAGTACAGTACTAGTCACAAAAACCATTATTATACAAATAACGTTTAATACTAATAATAGGTTATTAGTATAATATTGGAGCATAAAAATTTTATTTTTTAAAAAAAACATTTTTAAATAAAGCAGTGCAAGGCCTGACTCACTTATTAAATGAATGAACTCTTTTTTTAAGCAAATACAGGGCATTAAAAGAAAAGTCAAATGTCAAGCAAGCTAAGAATACACTCTTCATTAACTTTATACAGTAGAATTTGAAACTGCCAATTTAACATTCAGAAGTCTGAAACAGAAAAGAAATTAATGATCGGCGAAGAAAAAAGAAAGTTGATCCTGGAAACCTCATTAGAAATGCAGTTTTCTCCTTTTCTCCACTGAGAGCAATTTTACTTTCCCTCTCATGTCTGTTGTTTTGATGACCATGTCTAAACACTGTGCAGAGCTCACCTTATCGTCTTCATGCTTGATGTCCCAGGGCACTGATATCAAGAATTTCAATTTTTGACCGTTATAAGCCGTAGATTTTTAAATTCAGACAGAACCAGAGACATTTTTTTCTGGATGGGGGAAGCAGATTAAACTTGTAGATGAATATGATAAACATTGTTCTGGATCACACCCAAAGTTCATCTTATCCAACATTGTTGTTGTTGTTTTTAACAAAAAGAGTTGTGCTCATATAAACACTGAGGCAACATACATCAGAAATTGGAGCCTTAATTCTTTCCTTCCCACTTAAAACAATACCCAACAGTGCAGCCCACACCCAATGTTGCCTTCAGAGTTGTGATTGTTCCATTGCTTGAGGTTTTCAAAAAAGGATTGGCCAACCATTTGTCGAGGATGATATGCCTTCCTTGAGCAGAAGGTTGGAGTAGACAACCTCCAAGGTCCCTTCCAGCTCTATGATTCTATGATTCACAGACAAGGCTGGCTGGACAGACAACTATATAGCCCACAACTAACCAACAAACCTCATTTCTCCATAATCATAGCCCTGAAGACGTTGCCTTGGCAAGTAATGAAACATCTGGAAAGGAAAAGCTAGCTCAACTCGTGACTGCAACTCGTCACTCATACTTGAGCTAGATACATTCTTTGCCACTTCTATGTGTCTTGGGTTTAACTTAGTTCTTTGCAGCCTTTTAAAATAATTCTTACTTTGGCTGATAGCTAGATACTACTTCAGTCTAGCAGTACTATTCAGTTATATTTACTAATATTGTGAACCTGGGCAGGTTGAAGAAATGTTTAAAGATTTTGCTTAGACACCATTAATGTTGCTTTCTTTTTCATTGTTCCTTTCTTCTGGACTATTGAGTTAGTGGATGGAGCCTGCTCTCACAGAAGCCACTTTCCTTACCTTTCTTCCTTTTTTAAATTTTAATAAAATTAAAACATACGTACATTCAGGCAAGATAATATATCACATGCACGCTTTGTTAACTCTTGTACAATGGGCTCTGTAGCATCAATAATATGCACATTTCATTTCAGTATAAATTCACTGTTTTCCTTCCTTCCTTCCTTCCTTCCTTCCTTCCTTCCTTCCTTCCTTCCTTCCTTCCTTCCTTCCTTCCTTCCTTCCTTCCCTATTGCTCTCTATCATTGCATTCCTTTCAGATATTCTTGGAATGCCAGTCTCCTTTCAAAATGTTGCTTACTATACCCCATCCCATAAGATATTAATCATTTTTTCTTTAGTGGCTTTTAAAGTGCATTCCTAACACCACAATATTGATGGCTAAATTGGGCATTTCCATTGGTTAAAATCAATATCACTGGAGGAGGTGGGCTCCCCATGGCTAAGTCTGCCACTGACATGTCAGTTCTCCCATCAGCATTGCTAGACTGAAAGTTTCCAAAATGGTCATTTGAAAAGAAATAGGCTAGACTCAATTCTGAATATCTAGATTCAAAGTTGATCTTTCCTCACACTGATCTTCAGTGCTAGTTCTGAAGCAGCCAGCTGGTATGACTAATTTTGCCTCCCTTCCACAGGATTCAAGGATGGGGGAAATTATATATACATGAAACTTGGTGAAATTATCAACACGCAGACCTGGGCCAGACAAACAAGAATAGAAATGCAACTTGTCGCTCCCAAGCAACCTCACTTGAAATTGCATTGGTTATATGAGTCCCTTAAAATAAAGCAGAACCCAGATCCAATTATACTGTTGATATTCTCTGCACATGTACAGAACGGATGTCATTTACACCTGGTAAAAACACTATTTCCCATGCTTGACCCATATTTCTAATCTTTATTACCTGAATATTCAGGAACATGGGCATTTCAGTCTAACATATCAGAGGGCAACAGATAGCCGAAGGCTATTTTAGTTTCTCTCTGTGAGCAAACATCTCTTTTGGATGTCAGATGGCAAAGGAAGAGACTGAAGTTTGATAAGAATATTAGGAATGTTACAAGCTTGCTATCTTCGTGCAAGATATGCCCGGTCTCTCCTGCACAGCATATGGGTTCAGAAATTAATGCTGTAAACATGACCGCAGCATCTAAAAGCCTTCTGTTTTATTTTCAAGCGTGCACTATATTACTTGAACGGCTGCCAAGCAGGGGCTCAATATCATTGTCCCATTGTTTGCAAGCAAACAGAAGAAGACTCCCTTGTCAGCACCAACTAATTAATAAAACACACACGCATCAATTATTTATTTACTGCTCTATCAATATTGCCATAGACAAAACACATAACCATGTAGCCGAGGATTTTAAGGAGATTGCTGACTTCACGTCTTTAAAACGTAATGGTATTATACCGCACATCCTTCCTTCCTTCCGTATTCATATATTCTCAGCTCTAATAATAAAATAGAGAGTCCCACAGACACTCCATTCACAGTTGATTTCTAAGCACAGCAGAGAAACTGCAATAAAGCGTTGGGAAGAGCCAGCCACAATCTTTATAAGGTATATTTGCCAGGTTACAGTGTGTGTGTGTGTGTGTGTGTGTGGCAATGTTCAGAGACTCATCTTGAATGGCTACCTGCAGCACTCTAGTGGCCGTTCTTTAAAAATGCAGCATTGCAATGAGGCAGAGGGAGGGCAGATTCACACACACACACACACACCACACACACACACACACACACACACACACTACACTGCACCAAACATCTCAGTGCCAGTGAACGTTGGGATTTACAGATAAGCACAGATACATTTGGTGAAAATCCAAGAACAAAAATAAATATTAAACTGAGGTCTCCTTGCTGCTCTCTGAGCTTGGTTGTCCTCTCTGTCCAGAATGTGGGTATTTCAGTTTAAGGTATTTCAGTTTAATGAAAGTCCACATTCTGGACAGATAGGAGCACTGGTTTGAAAGAGGGGTCAAAGAGGCCATCTACCTTAAGATGGAACAGCCCTCTCTCAACAGAGTGGGAAGGATATGACACCACCAGTGGTGGGATTCAAATTTTTTTACTACCGGTTCTGTGGGCGTGGCTTGGTGGGCGTGGCATGGCTTGGTGGGCATGGCAGGGGAAGGATACTGTAAAATCTCCATTTCCTCCCAATCAGCTGGGACTCGGGAGGCAGAGAATAGATGGGGGCAGTCAGAGGTGGTATTTACCGGTTCTCTGAACTACTCAAAATTTCCGCTACCGGTTCTCCAGGACTGGTCAGAACCTGCTGAATCCCACCTCTGGACACCACCTATCTCCTGTTTATAACACAGTCCTATCAGCAGTTCCAAGAAGATGCCACACCCATTATGAGCCGTGGTGGCTCAGTGGTTAGAATGCAGTACTGCAGGCTACTTCTGCTGACTGCTGATTGCCAGCAGTTTGCCAGTTCAAGTCCCACCGGCTCAAGGTTGACTCAGCCTTCCATCCTTCTGAGGTCGGTCAAATGAGGACCCAGATTGTTGGGGGCAATATGCTCACTCTGTAAACCGCTTAGAGAGGGCTGTAAAGCACTGTAAAGTGGTATATAAGTCTAAGTGCTATTGCTATTGCTATTTGCACTATTCAGGTGACCCTGAGGGCACTTCCAAGTGGCCTCAACGACTCTCAGAAAGAGTGCTAATAACCAGATAATGCAAGGAATATAAATCCTTCCATCCTCTACCATTCAGTCAGAACTTCTTGGATGAGAAGTGAAATGTCTTCAAGAAAAAACAAAGTCCAGTTGCCTTTTGAAAAAGCACCTTTGGGATTAACATGCCATAACCCAGATTGAGGAATGTCTGCATGTGAATATACTGTGTTTATGTGAAACTGTCGATATTGAGAGTAAATGTCTACCGGGATCAAATCTGAAATATTTACTCCATGACACAGATACATAGGTCATCATTTGAAGTTAGGTTCAATGGCACACAAACTGCTATCTTTTATTCAAAGGTATTTCAGTTTAATGAAATACTGTACACAATAGCACATTTTTTTCAAGCTTAAAATAACTCAGCTATTTTTGAAGGACGATAATTCCACTTTGGTATTATTTAAGGTTTTGAAATGATGCTTCATTGAGTGAAAAATAAATTAATAGAGCATTGCAGAATGTAATGACTTGCCAAAAGTCTATATGTAATAAAATGTGCAGATTTTGGTTTATTTTAATCCCTAACAGGAAGATTAATTTCAAAACAAAACAAAAACAAAAAAACAAAATTGCAATATAATCTATGACACAAGTGGCTACAGTAAAAGATACTTTACATCTTCCTCTGGGAGGCTATTATACACCCAAATAGTTCTCTCAATCAATAAGTCTTTATATGTTCAGCTAATTTTCCCCTGTTTTAATTTTATCCCATTTCACTGTCACAGTAAAATCCCCCAAATACCGACAAGCATTCAAACTCTTATAATGAGAAAACATATTTTAAGGAGATTTAGCATCATTTTAGATGGAATCTTCAAATTACCCAGAAATGCTTTTTCTCCTTCACAACAATTTTATAGAAGTGACTCATTTAATTTCAAGTTAGTATAAGTTTAAATTGTTTAAGTTTAAATAAGGTGGCTATGAAGGAAGGGAACTCATGTATTGGTCAGATGAAAATTCTAAATGAACTGCTATATATCTATATATCTATATATCTATATATCTATATATCTATCTATCTATCTATCTATCTATCTATCTATCTATCTATCTATCTATCTATCTATCTATCTATCTATCTATCTATCTATCTATCTATCTATCTATCTATCTATCTATCTATCTATCTATCTA
>QLTV01001698.1:14109151-14132821 GCA_003457575.1 Thermophis baileyi
GAAAAGCTATGGCAAAATTAGACAGCATACTAAAAAACAGAGACATCACCCTTCCAACAAAAGTGCATATAGTCAAGGCTATGGTTTTCCCAGTTGCAATGTATGTCTGTGAAAGTTGGACCATAAGAAAGGCTGAGCACCAAAGAATTGAGGCCTTTGAACTATGGTGCTGGAGAAAACTCCTGCGAGTCCCTTGGACTGCAAGGCGATCAAACTGGTCAGTCCTAGAGGAGATCAACCCTGACTGCTCTTTAGAAGGCCAGATCCTGAAGATGAAACTCAAATACTTTGGCCACCTAATGAGAAGGAAGGACTCACTGGAGAAGAGCCTAATGCTGGGAAAAATTGAGGGAAAAAGAAGAATGGGACGACAGAGAATGAGATGGCTGGATGGAGTCACTGAAGCAGTCGGCGTGAGCTTAAATGGACTCCAGGGGATGGAAGAGGACAGGAAGGCCTGGAGGAATGTTGTCCATGGGGTCGCGATGGGTCAGACATGACTTCACAACTAACAACAACAACAAAATACAGATACTGTAAGTCTGATTGAACTCAGTGGAACTTACTTCTAGTAATTGTAGTACAGTATATATAACATCACAACTGCTTTGTTTATGTCCATTAACTTATACAGAGGTAACTCTTCCCACTTCTGGAGACCACATTGTTAAAGATCACATTCTTAAGAGGCTGGTAGTGAACGTGGATATGCCATGGTATCCTATACTATGGTTACTATACTGGACTATAGCATAAGTCTTAGGGTTTATTGGCTTTAGTCTACACCAGATTTTGCATAGCATGTCAACGGCTGCACCCCAAAAGAGCCATGGGAGAGGGTAGCTGAAGAAATAAAATGGATGTTTTAATTCACTCCTTAATTCCCTCTCCAGCCAAATTCCAAAAGAAAGGAAAAGAAAAAAAGGAAGGGAAGGGAAGGGAAGGGAAAGAAGGAAAGGGAAGGGAAGGGAAAGAAGGAAAGGAAAGGAAAGGAAAGGAAAGGAAAGGAAAGGAAAGGAAAGGAAAGGAAAGGAAAGGAAAGGAAAGGAAAGGAAAGGAAAGGTTGGTCTTACCTAGTGTGTATGGGAGTTTTGAAGCCCTGAATAAAAATACTGTCAGGCTGTATGTGACTTCTTGGTTGCACATTTGTACCCCTCCATATGCTGCTCTACGACCAGAATGAAGCTTTGATTGATGGATTGCATCCCTCCACTTCACCCCATCTTTTGAGAAGGACAGTTGTCCATGACAAGGAAATGCATATACTGTACTATAAGTGTCCAATTTGCCTGTTCATTGGAATAGATAATGGCACCTTTGCAACTGAAGGTGGACAATATTCCATTTTTGTGAGCACTCAACTGGCAACCAAAGCCCTCTCCATTTCATCCCCATCCCATCATTTTGCTCTCAGAAGCCCTCATTTCATCCCTTAAAACCCTGCAACTTCTGCCACTGTCCTGGTTGCTAAGCAACACCTATTTCTATTGAATATGTGCCAGCCATGTTTTCACAAAACTACAAATTTACGTGTTATCGGGACACACAACTGAAGGTGTGCAAAAGGTTGCAAAGAAGAAAACACATGAGCTCGTATCAGTCATTTTTCAGCATTTTGTTCCATGCCTGAGAGACCACATTAGTGTGATCCTGTCTTTGGGAGAAAACAGGTACTCAAGGAGCACTCTTTTGAATGTTGTGGCTGTTGTGAGGGTTATGATTGGATTATGACTATTTATTTTACGTATTTTACAACTTGTCCAATGTAATTGACACCAAAGGATTCTGGGCAGTTTAGCAAACCAAAGAAAGAGAATAAAAAAGAGCAGAATAATCAATAACTAAATCCAAAACAGCACTGAAAACAAACAAACCCCAAATAAAAACAGAATGCAATAATTAAAAACTCCACATAAAATCCAGGATGGGCTCCCTTAATCAGCTCCTTGGTCCAAAAATTCAGTTGAAATAAAATAGCTTTAGTTTCTTTATGAAACGGCAGCAAGGTGAGTCTCCATGTACTTTGGGGGCTAAGGAAGCCCCATTTCAAGAGCCGAGGTGGCGCAGTGGTTAGAGTGCAGTACTGCAGGCTACTTCAGCTGACTGTTCAGCAGTTCAGCGGTTCAAATCTCACCGGCTCAAGGTTGACTCAGCCTTCCATCCTTCCGAGGTGGGTAAAATGAGGACCCAGATTGTTGGGGGCAATATGCTGACTCTGTGAACCGCTTAGAGAGGGCTGTAAAGCACTGTAAAGCGGTATATAAGTCTAAGTGCTATTGCTATTGCTATTGCTATTATAATGTGGGGGGGAATCTTGGAGAGAAGAGCTACCATCTCACTAATGCGCTGTGAATCTCGTGAGAGAGGAAAAATTCAATAGCCCTTCTCTTAATGAGGGGAGAATACCACGCTGGAGGTGGTTGATGGACTAATAGTAGATTCCATCTCTCTCCCCTGGGCATCTTGATTCCTCCCCTCCCATCTTTTAATTATAATTTTGTACTGTTTTAATTGATGATGATGTTATGTATTCAGTCGTGTCCGACTCTTGGCGATTCTATGGGCCAGGTCTCTCCACATCTTCCAATCTTGCGCTATTTCTTTGAGTTGTTTTATGCTCTAGTTGGTGTCAACTTTGATGGTATCCAGCCATTGTGTTCTTTGGCTGCCTGGTTTCCTTTTACAACTAACTCTTCAGAACATAATTGCTTTCTCCAGTGATTTTCCCCACATGACCAGGCCAAAATAAGTGAGACATCATTTTTTGTTTTTGTCTTCCAGTGACATGTCTGGTGTTATGCACTCCAGTGCTTGCTTGTTGGTCACCTTTGCTGTCCAAGGAATATGCAGGAAACTTCTCCAGCATCATGGCTCAAATGAGTCGATTTTCTTCCTCTCTTTCTTTTTTAAGGTCCAACTTTCACAACCATAAGTAGCTATGGGGAACACGATAGAGCTGACTAACCTACATTTGGCTGAAACACTGGTGTCCTTGCTTTTCCATATTTGGTTCATGTTCATCATTGCTGTGTGACCCAGTGCAATCTGATGTTTTATTCTTTTAATTATAACCTTATACTATTCTTATGGTCAGGGTTTCATCTCTTTTAATGTTGTAATCTGCCCAGAGTTGACTTGCAGTGATATTGGTGGAAAATACATTTAATAAACAAACAAACAAACAAACAAACAAACAAACAAACAAACAAACAAACAAACAAACAAAATGATCAGACTGGACCGGACCAAATGGACATACAGTATTTAATCATGGTAAAAAAAGTGCTGGTGCATTTGGGCACTATTATTGTTCTTTATCGAGTTTCCAGATGGACTGGTTCCATTCTGGTTTGTAATGGTCTTAGATAGGATAAGGCAGTGGTGGGATTCAGCCGGTTGTTAAATTACCCCCTCCCCCCGCTATCAAAGTGGATCCTGGGCGCTGTGCTGCAATGGAGAAATGGGTAATGGGGCGGGCGGCGCGAGGGAAGGAGAAGTCTGCTTTCCCTCTTTCTTCTCCCTGCTCCTCCTCCTTCCCTCGTGCCGGCTGCTCCATTTCCTGTTTCTCCATTGCAGCGCAATGCCCAGGATCCACTTTGATAGTGGGGGGGGGCGTGGTAATTTAACAACTGGTTCGCCAGGGTCATGTTGGCTGTCGTCCGGTAGGTGCAGCGGAGCTGGAGGACGGGGATGGGCCATGCCTCCATGACAGCCAACCTGACCCTGGGCAAACTGGTTGTTAAATTATTTGAATCCCACCACTGGGATAAGGTATAAGGATCAGGGAGAGCATAAGAAGGGAAATCAGCAATTATTAAAACATATCTTCTCAAGACTGAGTTCCAGTCACTGAGGACAGATAGGACCCAGCATTGCAGAGAAGATTCTGGCTGGCTGATTCCAAGCAATGATGAACGTTTCTCTTAATTGCCTGCCAATGTAGCTGATTAGTTTGTTCCTTTTCTAATCCTTCGTCATGGCTGCATTCCATGTTGTGTTCTGTTTGAGCTTTTTTTTTTACAGGCAGGTCTCTATTAAATCACAGCAGGAATCCAATGGAATCAAATGAGTAAGGCAATGGTAACAGGCAGTGCTCGGTTAAGCAAGTGTTGCTAATGCTCTTGAATTTTTCAAGTGGTGCAAATACAAAGTCGATGTTGCTTGATTTGTTGAGCTTTAGGACATGTGCTGGGTGCATTCGACCTTTGCTGTTGGGTACGGTTTGAAACTGAGCTTTCAAAATGTATACTTAAAAGAGTAATGACTGTTATGCTAATTTAATAGTTGATATGCATGTGCAGTTTGTGCCTGTTTTGTGCCTTGCTGTTCATAAATGTCCAATGTTCATAATGTTCATAAATGTCCAAATCACAAATGTCCAAATAGCTGATTTGGGACAGTTTTGAAAGTGTGATGGATCAAGACTGGAGAAACATCAAAATACAATACCTACTCAGTCTATCCACCAGAACTCCTCCAATTTCCAATGGTACCTAACTAATTTTATTAGGGAATTACACTTTGCTGTGAGTAAATGCAATGTTTTTAAAGTTACTGTGTCCTACAGTCTCATCATTTAAACAAGATGCTCAGGAACTTAATAGGGGAACCTCCTAATACAACACATGCTCTGTTTATTTGGTTATGTGACATTTGTTTGAAATCCGGTATTACATCACCCTTTCACATACCAACTATGACATGCAGTGTCCTCTAGCTTGGAAATGCCATATACGCTTTGAGGAAGTCAACCTGTGCCATTTCATTTTTTAAAAAGGCTGAAGAAAGGTATCCTGTGGGTATGAAGTGGTCAGATGCCTTTGCATACAATCCAAGGATCGTTATTTTTACAGCAGAAGTCCTGATACTCTAAACTGAAGGATTCTTGGGAGTTCCAGATAGGGGTGTTACCTAGTTAATTAGGTCCAGATGACATGGATGTGTACATGTTCTCCAGGGATACTATGCTGAACCTTGGGCACTGGGCCTGGTCTAGTTAGTTCAAACATCATGCTGTTGTCCTTCTTCTACTTCTTGCTAAAGAACAAGTGCTTGACAATGGGAATTTAGTGTACCAGACAGCTCAGAGTAAATGCACTTTCATCAGGTTGGAAACAAAGGTGTTCCCTTCAGTGTTCAGGGTGGGATGGGAATGGGGAGAACCAAAACCAGGTTCCCCATCTCGCTAGACTGAGACTCAGTTGGTTAGTCCATTATCTTGTCCAAGCACTGCTTCAGAATGCCAGCTACCTCAGCTACTTTATATGAAAAAAAGAGGTAAAGATCAATTCAAGTTTGATCCTCAGCAGGGTATCATATCTGAGAGGGAGCTATAAACATTGAAGGAGTTACTTGACTTAGACCATTATCTGGAGAAAAGTATTTCATTATAGCCAATATATAGAGATGGCAAGGTTCTTCCTACAGTGTAGAGAAATCTGCATGTGGTCCACTTGTTAACATACATGGCGTATTTTAAATGCATCATTAGATTTTTTTTTATTGCCTTTAGCTCTGGACATTGTAACTCAATATGCAAAAAAAGTAAATTGCAAGAACAATATACATTTTCCATGTGTGTTATTTATGAGCATTGATTTTTAAGCCAACAAATGTGGTTATATTAAAAATGATGGATATCAGCAAAATATACCTTTGTATATGCAAGCACAAAAAGCCGTCATTGTCGTATGTCAGACTGATTCACTCTTATATAAGCATAAAAAATTAGAGCTGAAAAACTGTACTGGTGCATTAACTACCCCCTCCTTTTCTGGGGGAGGGAAACTACTCTAAATACATAATTTTCACTTGGCAATCATATATAAAATGGTCTTTCCACTAAAAATTCAGTCCATTGTCTTAATGTTAGGAGGGAGGGAGGAAAGGAGGAAGGGAGAGGGATGGAGGGATGGAGGGATGGAGGGATGGAGGGATGGAGGGAGGGAGGGAGGAAGGAAGGAAGGAAGGAAGGAAGGAAGGAAGGAAGGAAGGAAGGAAGGAAGGAAGGAAGGAAGGAAGGAAGGAAGGAAGGAAGGAAGATTTCTGATCTTTGCCACCTTCCCACAAGGAAACTCAGTGGGGAAGTCAGCAGGAAGTTTTCAGTCACTCCCACCCCTGCTGCTTTTTTTGCCCATCCGTGATAGCAATAGCACTTAGACTTATATACAGCTTCACAGTGCTTTACAGCCCTCTCTAAGTGGTTTACAGAGTCAGCATATTGCTCCCAACAATTTGGGTCCTCATTTTACCCACCTCGGAAGGATGGAAGGCTGAGTCAACCTTGAGCCTGGTGAGATTCGAACTGCCAAATGGCAGGCAGCCGACAGTCAGCAGAAGTAGCCTGCAGTACTGCACTCTAACCACTGCGCCACCGCGGCTCATTTTGTTTCTCTGTTTAGGTAAGGAAATATCTCTGAAACAATGACCCAATGGGACACTGGTTGCCTATTTTCATTTTTTAATGGAAAAAAATGTATTCGTGTATTCCTTAGCAGGAAAAGAAAAGAGAAAGGAAAGAAAAACATATTGAATAAAATGTGTAGAAAAAATATATCAATCTGAACATCAAAATCAAGTCTAATGAACAGCAGGTGATCTGAGAAGCACTATCCTTGGACTGAGGAGGCAGGATTAGGCCAGTGGCATTTTCTGACGAAATAGCATCCCATTGTTCTTTGCCTCAAAATCTTACCGAATCACCATCACCTGGCCCAAACAGGCTAATCATCCATAAGTTACCATAACACTATGATTTTTTTCATTTCAGTTGCTGGATTGACTTATATGAAATGTGCATATAGCCATTTACGTATTGCTTGAAAAATAAGAAAAATCTTTCCATCAAATTTGCATAATCTGTGCACTTAAAGGTATGGATGAAACCTTTAGAAGCAGCAACACTAATTTAAATTGTATTTGAATACAAATACTGCATATTTTACCTATCTTCAAATAGGGAACTCCTTTACATATAGAATATTCTCTGTAAAGAGCAGTGGTGCTTGCATTTGGCATGTTCAATTGTATAAATTCCTTTCATTCAAGGGGTTTAATAATAATTAAAAATTGCTATGAAAACTGAATAACAATGAGTGCTATGTTATAATTTGTAAATAAAGTAGATAACAGATCAGGAAAGACAGTCACAATCCACAACCTCCATGTTGTTCATAAAGAAGTTCCTTTGGGGCCTCTCAAGTACCTCCAGAACTTTCTAGAGTGTGTAGAACCAAAATTTTCTACCTTTTTCTTTGTGTTTTGGAGTTTGAGAGTTTTAAGGGACAAAGACAGGAGACTTACAGAAACCTTATAAATCTATTTTACCTCTGAAATCTCCTTAACTCAGAAATTTGAGCTCATGTTGTACTGAGTTTTGGATTTAAATGAGTTCCATTTCACTTCTGAACTCCACAATGCGAACTAGTCCATTAATTTTGTATGTTGCTAGCAAAAAGAAATGTCTGTCCTTTAATGCAGGGAGCGATAAAAAAAATGCATCTTTTTCATTCAATAATTAAAGTAAAAATCACAGCATCCATCCAAATCTTCCATTTAAAATATCAATGTTAAAGTATGGATTATCCCCAAAATGTTGATTTAGCATGATAAAAAGGATCAAAAGGCAATTTTCTACAAATGGCATACCACAATAATTGAGCAGCTAAAACAGTGCCAGGAGATAAGCCTAAGCCATTATATTTTGAATTTGAAACAGTCCACTTCACTAGGTGTGAATATTCCAAAACAGCCCAGGAAAGAAAACTCATATGAACTGAAACCATTCCGGATTTGGTACTAGTCAAAAGCGATTAATAATGGTATGATTCACGATTCAGAAAACTAAGCCATCATCTGACATCTGAGAACTGCATCTTTTTCAAGGGTATCTTTACTTGAAGAACCCCATGAAATGAATAACAAAAATGTCCTTGGTTTTCAGAAAAGTTTGAGAAAGAGTATGTGTATGTTTTTTGTATATACTACATATATAGAACATTTACCCTTATCCAAAGTGTAACGTTTGAGGACTCCCATCTATCAATATCCAAAGAAACCTCTTTATATATCTTATTTGTATTTAAGTAACTATTTGACAAATGCTGCAATGAAAAATAATACCTAATTAATACACTCAGTATGTACTGTATATGGACATGATGATTACTTGATGTTTCGATAAAACAGATGCCACAAGCTCCTGCATCTCTACCCTCCCCCCAAAGTACAGCTCTTGGGCATAGTAATATTGCTTGCCTTGTTTTAGAGGAAAGCAAACAATCAAAATCTCTCTTGTGGATGCCAATCTAACTCTTATAAGCCTGTATATGAAGTCAAAAGCCTAAGACTCTGTATATGTGTGTATGGGTGCACATGAATGGAGGGAGGGAGGGAGGAATACAACGCATGAGGCAGAAAACGTTTAAGGTTTCTGGAGTAGAAGGTGTAAGACTATGAGGAGGACTACTAAGCCACATCATGCATAATATACGGTAATTCCCATACCCATGCACTATAATGAATTTAATTATCTATCATGCCTCTATCTAGTGTAACAATCTTGAAACAGTTCATCACATATTGTGGCCCCAATTATAATCTTGACGTAACTTAAAATATCAAATACCTGTATATCATCAAATATAATCTTGATATAACAACATAAAAAAAGTTTGTAAAATAGGGCATGACTCATTTAACAACTGCTTTGCTTAGCAACATAAATTCTTGTCCTAATTGCAGTCATAAATCAAGGACTACATGGATTGGCTGTTTTTGTTTCTTTAAAGTTGGAATAAATTAGCCATTGTATTACAGCCATATCATGACTCATTTCTATCCCTAACAGGCAGGGTTTTGACTCAGGAATATTGTGAACTTCCTTTGTCAAGTACATTTCCATTTACTGGAAAACAACACAAATTCATTCATTATGAGGAAAATGTATTCCAGGATGTGCAGCATTGCTGGTGTTGGAAAATTACGGTGGGTAATTTCCAAGTTAGTTTGAAATCGCCATACTCTCAGTCAATCCCAAATCTAAATCAAAGCAAGTACACCAACTATTGTACTTTACTTAGCAAAAATTCAACTTGAGCTTTAATTATTAAACATCAGCAAACTTCAAAAACAGTTCCCTGGCTAAAGTAGGACAAAAAAAAAAAATCAGGCAAAAGGAAGAAGAGAGAGCTACTTGAACAACAGGCAAGAACTCATATTAACTATGCTTTTATATCCACACTACGTCAAAAGGACAAAAGTTTCCCAAACCACCAGAAAAAAAAGTTATGTTCCATCATATCATAGGCAACTCCTGATGACTCTACAATATGGGTAAAGGTTCTCCAGGCTGTTCTGTCTCTCATTGCATTGCACAATTCTTGCATGTGTATTGCTCAGTTTCCAGTACTCTATCTATCCACCTCAGGCACATTTGACCTTTTTTCCGCCTTCCATCCACCTTGTTAAGCATTATCGTCTTTGCCATACTCTTTGCATTACTCTTGCAATGTGTCCATTTGGCTCCATGATCCAGTGAGAGTTCTGGGTGGATTTCCTCCAGTATTGGAGGACTGGTTATCTTGGTTGTCCAAAGGAAGGTAAGAGCCTTCTCCAGCACCAGAGCTTAAAGGAATCAATCATCTTCCTACTGTACTTGCACAGAGTTTGGAAACAATGTTGTGAGTAATTAGCACGGATAGTCCCAAAGAGGTGACCTTTGGTTATTTCAGCTTTAACCCTTTTGATGTGGTGGAATCTGGCACTGAATTGAGGGGAGGAGTGAAACGGTTGAGTAGCCTTGGGTGGGGTGGGGGGAGGAAGAGGCTGAATGGAGAGCCTCCCTAAAACTTTGCAGTATTATGTAGTAGTTATGCAGCATGTGCTTTAATCTGGCAAGATTCCTGTCTATAGGCGAGCAACAATAAACATACTACCGTACTTTGATCAGTTCATGGTGTTGTTTTTGATTCCTTGTGCCTGACATTAATGTACAGATAGTCTTCATCATACAACCACTTGTTTATTGACAGTTCAAAGTTACAATGGCACTGAAAAAAAGTGACTTATGATCATTTTTCACACTTATGACCATCGCAGAATCCCTATAGTCATGGGATCAAACTTCAGATGCTTGGCAACTGGCATGTATTTATGACAGTTGTTGTTTCCTGGGGTCATGTGATCACTTTTTGCAACCTTCTGACAACCAAAGTCAATGGGGAAGCCAGATTCACTTAACAACCATGTTGCTAACTTAAGAACTGCAGTGATTCAATTAACAATTGTGGCAAGAAAAGTCATAAAATGGGACAAAGCTCACTTAACAACTGTCTTGCTTAGCCACAAAAATTTTGGGCTCAATTGTGGCTGTAAGTCGAGGACTACCTGTACATAATGACAGTAAAATAGAAATGGAAAGTAGGACTCCAGGTGACCTCTGTTCTATTTTGTTCCATGAAGTGAACAATTTGGTGGATGGGGATAATGTGTTTGTACTTAGTATTATAGCTGAATGTTCCTGCTCGTTTGCTCTTAATGTGGAGGCAGAGAAGCAACACAGAAGGCCCTTCCAGTGCAGAACAGGTTAAGGTGAAAATCAAATGACATCTGCCATAATGTGGTTTGATTGTTCCTTTTTCAGGATGAGTAAATGTTTTTAGCACTATGGTAAAATGCTGCTTTCACAGCAGAACCTTCATAATAATGTGATTCTTCCCAAGTCAATTTCTTGCCTTTCAGAAACTCCTGACAAAAACCCTCGGTAAAATTTCAAGGGCTTCAGAGTGTCCTCCCTCCCCTCCCCATCCCCCAAAATACAAGAATAAAATGAAATAAATAAAATATATTAAACAATGGAACAATATATAGCAGGGCAATTTGACTTGATGGCATCAACACTCTAGCCAGAATCGATGACAATAGAATAAAATTCAGTGCCTGATGCCTTCAAAAGCAGCACATTGTGAGACACTGAAATTACTGTCAGTATTCAAGACTAGCCTGCAGGCTGTTCCATAACTCTGAGAAAAAGTCAGCATGACTGGTCTAAAGAACTATGAAATATTTCGCTGAACTCTACTCTAAGGGCAGATTTAAAGCCATTGATTAAAACATTGCTCTTTTGAAATTCACTCACAATGACAATTTACAAGTGTGCTGTGTCAAAGTGAAAAAAGTTAATGCTTATCAGGGGGTGAAAATTGCAAAATAAATTCCAACTTCAGTGGCAGCAATTATATTTTTCTGTGTACTTTGAAAATAACAACAAAACTTTAAGCTCCAATAAATATGACATTTCTATTTTATGTAGAAGTTTACATAACAACTGGGAATAACACAACCAATACCCCCGTTCAAAGCATTAATCCAACAGCTTGTTGTACTTTCCAGTCCAAATTTTGCTGCATCTTTCACTGAATTTCATCTAATTCACATTTTGCCATGTTTTAAAAATAGAACATTATTTAAAGCTACAATACCAATTGCAATACTATCTTAATATTCTAATTATGTCTTGCTGCTGTTGAGATTCACAAATGGTTCATGTATTATTTCAAAGGTCAAAGGGAAATGCAGTGAGTACTTAATTTTAAGAATTTTGTCTAATAGCAGCATTTTTGAAAGCTGAAATGTTACGCACAACAGGAAATAAATCAAGCTGCTGTATGTTCATATGTATTCATGGATGAAAGGCCAAAATATCAATGCTCTTTCAACCGCTTCCCTAACCTTTCCAACCTAATCAAGAGCACTGCTTCAAAGAAAGAAGCCCACAGAATTTATTTTCTGTCTCTCTGTCTGTCTCTCTGTCTGTCTCTCTGTCTGTCTCTCTGTCTCTCTCTCTCTCTCTCTCTCTCTCTCTCTCTCTCTCTCTCTCTCTCTCTCTCTCTCTCTCTCTCTCTCTCTCTCTCTCTCTCTCTCTCTGTCTCTGTCTCTGTCTCTCTCTCTCTCTCTCTCTCTCTCTCTCTCTCTCTCTCTCTCTCTTTCTTCTATCACCATGAGACTAAAGAGAAAATGCAGGTACTCCTTGTTGAATAATCACTCCTTCAAGTGACCATTCAAAGTTCTGAAGGTGCTGAATGAGGGGGACTTCCAATGGGTCCTCATAGTTGCAGCCCACAAAGTGTCCCAGCAGTCACGTGATCATGTGCTTGGCAACTGACTCACAATTACAACGATCAAAGTGTCCCAGGGAAGAGGTGGGTTCTGCTTTTCTTCGCTGCCAGTTTGCTCAGTGATGCGACGCGCGGGCGCATGCCCGCTTTGCGTCCGCTTTGCACATGCGCAGTGCTTAAAAAAAGCTGTGCATGCGCAGAAGCAAAAAACAAGATGGTGGCACCTATGGTGCCGCCGAAAGAACCGGTTCGGGGGCGTGGCAGGCCTGGGTCACTGCTGGTTCTAGCGACCCAGGCCGCCAAGTTACTACCGGTTCTATAGAACTGGTCCGAACCGGGAGGAACCCACCTCTGTCCCAGGGTTATGTGATCACCGCTTGTGATCTTTACGGTTGGCTTCCCACAAGCAAACTCAATGTGGAAGCCAGTGGGAAGTCATAAACGGTGATCACATGATTGTGAGATAGTAACAGCAATAGCACTTAGACTTATATACCACTTCATAGTGCTTTACAATCCTCTCTAGGCGGTTTACAGTGTCAGCATATTGCCCCCAACAATCTGGGTCCTCATTTTACCGACCTCGGAAGGATGGAAAGTTGAGTTAATCTTGAGCCAGTCAGGATCAAACTCCAGGCCGTGGGCAGAGTCAGCCTGCAATACTGCATTCTAAACACTGCACCACCACGGCATGGGATTTTGCCTAATGGTTGTCATTTAGGACTGCTGCAACTGCCATTGTAAGTTGGTGCAGTCCTGTGGCATTTCACTTTACAACCTTATCACTGAGCAACTGAATTGCCTATCCCATTTACCATCCCTAAACTAAGATGGAACCTGGAGTTCCAAGATGATCTAGTTAAAGGCAACTTTTTTTCTTTAGCATAGTACTGCATATACATGACTGCATTCCCATTCATGCCAGTAATACTATTATTAAATTTGCAGATGATACAACAGTGGTGGGACTCATCTCCGGGGGGGGGGGGGGGAGTCGGCCATACTACCTGAGACTTCTCAGGAAACAACAACTGAATGAAAAACTGCTGGTGACCTTCTACTGCTGCACCATAGAGAGTATTTTAACTTACTGCACCTGAGTATGGTTTGCCAATTGCACAGTGGCAGATAGGACAGCACTCCAGAGGGTTAACGTCATTGCCCAGAGGATCATTGGTTGCCCTCTCCCCTCTTTGGAACAGCTTTATAGCTCCCGCTGCCTTAAGAAAGTTCAAAACATTCTTAAAGATCCATCTCATCCTGGGCACCCTTTTTTTGAACTATTACCATCTGGCAGATGGTACAGGACCATAAAAACAAGGACAAATAGGCTGAAAAACAGTTTCTATCCCAGAGCATAACTATATTGAATTCTACTTTATAGTGCAATATTAATGCAATATCAGGGGTTTTCAATTCAATTGTACAGAATGTGAAGGATGTGTGTTTTGTTTTATTTTTTATTTTTATGTATAATGTACACTGAAGATGGCATTTAATTTTGTTGTACGAGGTGCAATGACAATAAAGTAAACTTAAACTTAATTTTAGTCTAAAGCCTCAAATTCTTCTTAACCACTTTTGGAATAATAAACAGGATTATGTCCATGCAACATGATCAAATCATAGAATCACAGAGTCAGGCAGGACTTTTGGAGGTCTAGTCCAACCCCTTGCCCGGTGTGAGAATCCTCATGCCATTTTGGACATATGGCGGTCAAATCTTTCCTTGAAAAGAGATAATATTGCAAGGGAGAAAATGCCCAACTACTTTGTGACAGTAATTTCAAGATAAAAGTACATGTGGAAAATGAGCAAGCTGAAAATGAGCAAGACGTAAAAACACCAGGGCTTTTATGGAGTAGAATTGGTGTGAGTGATTGCTTCAGGTTCCCCTGAAAGATGCCATCCATGGCTCAGAATTTGAACTTATCATATATATTAGATTAACTTCTAATTCAAAGTAACAAAACTAATACATTACATGTAATTTTAAAAGTTATTTCAATATTTTGGGTTTCCCTACAGTCTCTTTATGAGACCATTGATGTCTATGGATAAAGAAAGGAGGAGAAGGAGATTTTGTGAGGGAGGGGGTGGAATTCAAATGTACATTCTGCATCAAGCAACTAAATGTCTGCAATCTGATAAACTAAATTATTTTAAAAATAATATTAAATATCATATTTTAACTTATCAATAACCAGGTGGAAGGAAGACTATAGAAACCTTGTTTTTAGACAGTGATCTTAAAAAAAACACTTTAAAATTCTGGAAATCTGCTATATTTCATGCTTTGGTATTTTCTATTTGCCAGATTATATTTTGGTACATAAAATGGTGCTCCATAATTTTGGATATACAAGACAGCTGTGCGAAATGGACAGAATGAAGCTGGTCCCTACTAGACATTTTCACTTGGCTTTAATGTTTAATAGCAGCTTTTGATATCCAAGAGGGTTTTTTTTAATGAGACAGATCATTTATCTTTTGCATTTTAGCACCTGCCTCCCTCACATAGAGTAATTTTTTTTTCTCACAGAGACAAAAATCTGTCAGTTATTAAACTTAAAGTTCTCTTCAGAAAGAGAAAAGTACTAATACTATACAGTATTTATATGGTCACAGACTTGTTCACATTTCAGTATAGGCAGTCCTCACAACAACTGGGACTGGAACTTCTATTGCTAAGCAAAGCAGTCATTCAGTGAGTCACATCCAATTTCCCTGCGATCATTAAGCAATTCATGAAAAGTCATGTTGAGAACAGGAGGTAAACGAACTTGTCTTCCCCCATTGAAGCCCCTTGGAAAGATCGTAAATGCCAATCACATGTTCCCAGGACATTGCAACCATTGTAAATACATGCCAGTTGTCAAGTGTCCAAATTTTGATCATGTGACTGTGGGGATGCTTTGATAGTCATAAGTGTGAGGACCGGTTGTAAGTCTCTTCAGCACGGTCGTAACTTCAAATGGTTGTTAAATAAGTGGTTGCAAATCAAGAACTACCTGTATTGGGAATAGAGACAGCATCTCCTGATTGACTTAGGGATCTGATTTTGGCAGACTTTCTCTATATACTGTATTTTAAATAATTTTCTCTGTAGAAAAATAGCAATTTTACATACAGCTTCCCGTCAGACACCAACATTCCGGCAATCTACTCACAAGAAGCAGTTGCCGGAGGACATGTGGGTAATCTCATTATCTTACTTTTTCCCAGACAGATTTCAATGACCAGAATTCACCAACAGTCCACTGTTTCCATTTCAATGCTTCCCCCACTCTTTTGGGGATGTCTAGTACACCATGAAATCTCACCAAAAATGCTGAGGCTACATTTAGGCCACTTTTTTTTTATTTTTGGCTTTTTTGTATAATATACATTGTACAATATCACAGCCGTACTAATCGGTCAGGCTAGAATGGAGCTGGAATAATGGCAAGCATCTTTGAAATATTTTGACCATAATATCCCTATTAAATTATTTTTGGACATCCTGGCTAAGGTGAACAGTCTTGATGGTAGAAGACTGCTTAAAACTGTACTAGACATTTCAGAGGGAGAAAAAAAGCCAAAAGAAAATATGTAAATTATTAAGGCATTTTTCCCCCCTGCATTGACAAAGTACTAAATACTACTCATGAAATTGTTGATATGGGAATATTTCTGGAATATACTTGTGTGCTTGTGAGTGTCTGTGTTTGGGTATAATTTATAAAACTTCCCATGTCACATAAGAGACTCTGGGCAGCTCGCAAGGATTAAAACACACACACACACACACACACACACACACACACACACACACAAACCCCAATATGTCATCCCCTGGTCCCCAAGGATAAACAATAATCCCATTCACAGAAAAAACACATTTAGCTCATCTGTCCACCTAATGCCTGTGGGACAAGGTAGATCTTCAATGTCTTGCAAAGGCTAAATGTTGCAGCTGAAGTAGGGAAACCTGAACCACAAACAGTGGTGCAATTCCTGTCATGGCCCACCTAGGCTCTGGGTTCTTTTCCATTATGATGATACTTACTTGTGTCCTGTGGTCTTGAGATTCTGGGCATATCCACCTTACCAGGTAGGCCCATCATGAGGACACGTCACCACATATTTCTGGATGATTGGAGTTCATGAAGTTATCCTCTACTTGCTGTGGTGGCGCAGTGGTTAGAATGCTGTACTGCAGGCTACTTCTTCCAATGGCCGGCTGCCTGCAGTTTGGCAGTTCAAGTCTCACCAGCTCAAGGTTGACTCAGCCTTCCATCCTTCCGAGGTGGGTAAAATGAGGACCCAGATTGTTGGGGGGGGGGCAATATGCTGACTCTGCAAACTGCTTAAAGATGGCTGTAAAGCACTGTGAAGCAGTATATAAGTCTAAGTCAGGGGTGTCAAACTCAAGATCCGGCTGGCGAGGTGCTTAGATCTGGCCCGCGGGGCTGCCCTGGAAACAGCAAAGGACTGGCCCACGGTGCCTGTGCCAGCGAAAACGGAGCTCAGGAGCCCATTTTCGCTAGCAGAGCGCTCGGGTCACCACAGGCACCCCGACACGAGTGACATCGAGCTGGCCCCACCCACCCTGGCCATGCCCACCCTGGTCCCCTGAGGTCAAACACAACCCTGATGCAGCCCTCAATGAAATCGAGTTTGACACCCCTGGTCTAAGTGCTATTGCTATTGCCCTGAACTAGCGGTGGGTTGCTCCCGGTTCAGCCCGGTTCTGCGAACCGGTAGCGGCAGTGGTAGGAGGGTGCGCGTGAACCGGTAGCAACAGGTTTTAGAACCCACTACTTCCCTGAACCCACTATGAATGCAATATCTAGAATTGTTTCCCTGGTCTGTGATGAAAGTAATGCTTTCTGTCTTATGCTAGCTCAAGTATCATTGTCTAGTTTGCCCACCATGCTTTACTTTCTTCTGGACAAACTTTTGCATTTTGATTGACTACTATGACACTGGCAAGAACACCTTGCCCTGGCCTGTTTACTATCTTGCAACTCTCTAATCTCTGCTGCAGATACCATTACTAATGGAGTTTCAGTAGCATGGTAGTTCTAACAAGTGCCTGATATGTAGAGGATCCCAATAGATTTTTTTTAAATTACTAAATCCTCTCAGGAAAAGAGGATTAATTTTATTAATCCTCTTTCCCTGAGCTATCCACTTTTCTTCTAGACTTTTTGTTGTTTTTGTTGTTAAATAATCCACTGGCACAACACCGAAACATCAGAGCTCTCCTTTTCTTTTTTTCTAGCCAGCTTCAGATCAATGCAGTGGTAAGTCCTTTGCGGTACTTTTTTAAAATTATTATTGGGGCTGTTGGGAGCTGAAGTGAAACTACCTTACGTGACTGCAGAAACTGATATATAAGGTTTGGATCTTTAAAAAAAAATAAGGTGGATAGCTAGGGAAAAGAAAAAGGTAATTAAAAAAAGAAAATCTTTTTACCAGCTTTTGAACCAGTGGCCTTCTGCCTGTTAGGTATATGTTACAACCACTGTGCTTTTGAGAATACCATTGAAAATGATAGCTGAGCAGACACAAGAGCACTAAGCTTGGGAAACTTTAAGAAAGTTATCATCTTATTTTGAAGATGATTGTTCTGCCTGCATATAGGTATATTTTTATGCTTTCACTTGTAAACTGCATTACGTTTTTCAAAGAGTATACCTAATATCTCTTTCCAGTTGGATGAGCACTCTTTAAGTGTAATTTCTAAGCCAGCTGGGATCCTCCTATTAGATGCTATCCAGCCTATTCTTAACTAGTTTCCTAAACAGAATGTCATGGGATATTTTCTCAAATGGTTTGCTGAAGACAGATTATAGCATTCCCAGAACCTATTTGGAAATCAACATTCTGTATCAAAAAAATGAAATAAGATTAACAATCCATATTGATATCTGGAAACCACATTGTTTTCAAAGTTTGACTGGTAATTGTATCGAATTGTTCTTGAATTTTCCAAATATTGGTGTCAAGTGACACCTCTGGGTGATCTTTTCCTCTCTCTCTTTTTTTTCTGTAAAAGGGACAGTATATACTTTTTTCTAGTCCAGGGCTGTCAAACTCCTGGCCCATGGGCCAGATGCGTCACGCGCTGGCCACGGCCATGCCCGGTTTAAGGGGAAAAAAGTCCTGATACATCACGTGACGCTGCCGTGATGACATGAGTTTGACACCCCTATTCTAGTCTGATTCTTTCCAGGACTTCTCTAGAAGACAATGGATCAGGGTTTTGACAGCATCATTTTCATCTTCATCATAAGATTCACACGATTCGTAAGATAATCATAAGATTTTCATCAATCATAAGATTCATCCTTTCTTTCCTTGACTATTTGAATTCACGCAAGGTCAGTAGGTATTCCCTGCCTATATTCAGCTCATACATTATTCCTTTTCTCTTCCTTTTATTTTAAATCTATCTGAAGAAGTCTAACAATCCTTTACTAACTTTAGCTCATTCTGAGGTTTAATTTTCCTCACTCTGTCTCTAGAATTCTGGGCACCTGTATGTACTCTGCTATGGTGATCTTTTTTCCCCAACCTCCTACAGCTAATCCTCAGTTTGTGACAGAAATTGGGACAAGAAGTTCTGTCGCTAAACGATGTGGTTGCAAAGTGTAGTGTCATTAGAACATGCTGCTTACATGAAGTCCTGGCTGCTGTTATTAAGTGAAGACCATGTGGCTCATTAACAAGGACCTCACATTATTGTGATTTCCAATTTCCTATCAGCTTCCCCTTTGACTTTGATTGTGAGAAGTCAACAGGAAATGTTGTAATCACAATCATGTAATTGTTGGAATGCTGTGACAGATGGAACTTGTGGACCAGTCATAAATTTTCTTTATTGGCCAAGTGTGATTGGACACCCGAGGAATTTGTCTCTGGTGCATAAGCTCTCAGTGTACATACAAGCAACAAGTGATAAATCATGATCATAATCATAAAATATGTTCATCATAAATCATAAGATACAACAGTCAGTGATAGTCATAGGATACCAAATAAGCAATCAACGTAAGTCATAGTAGGATACTAAATAAAACAGTTAATATAGATTGTAAACTACAAGCAACAAAGTTATAGTCATAAGAAGAGAAGGAAATAGGTAATAGGAAAGATGAGAAGGATAATAGTAATACAGCCGTACTTATGTAGTTTGATAGCGTTGTGGGAATTAGTTGTTTAGCAGAGTGATGGCATGTGGGAAAAAACTGTCCTTGTGTCTAGTTGTTTTGGCGTGCAATGCCTTCACTTGTTCAGCACTGTCATAACTCTTGAATGGTCGTTGAACAAATGATCGTAAGCCAAAGACTCCCATTATATGTATAATATCATTTTTAGTTGCCAGAATTTCATTACGTTTTTTGCTATTGGCTATTTCTGCTCTTTTCCTCCCCCCACCTTTAAACTGGAATTGTTTGCTTTTGTGCTTTTTTAGCAGCTCTTACCTAGATCAGCTTCTTTCCTTTTTCCCATTAACTTCTCCTGCCATAGGATACTTCTTATCATTGCTCTAAGTCAGGGCTAGCTGAAGGATACGCGGTGCCTCTAGGCCACATTTTCTATGGTTCTACTTCCTGCCAATGCAAAGATTTGCATTCTTAGAATGATTTGCAAGGAGGGGTTGTGTTGGTATTTCTTACATTTTAGCACCCTAGGCCAGTGCCCACTCAGTCTTAGCTTAATGTTAGTCCTGCTCGTTTATTAAAATCTACTTGCTTGAAGTCCCAGGTATGCATTTATTATATTCAAATTAATATTCCCTTAATATCAATAATTCCAGCATTACATAGCCTTCTTTGCTCAGAGACTTCACTTTCCATTCTGTTATTAAGTCTTCCTTGATGGTTAGTATCAGAACTAATTATCCCATTCTTTCTTCTTCCCCTCTTTGAAAGACAGAATTGTAAGTCAGATAGCTCAGGAATTTCCTGGACAAACTATGCTGGATTCCCTTCAATTTTTGTGCTATGTCCCCCCCCCCTTCTTTTTAATCATATGGTACAACTACTTATACATTTGAATTGCCTCTGTTACTTTTGAGCAGGCTGTATTCTTCAATGGCGTTTTTCCATTCATCCTAAGTCTCAGATATGTCTACTACATCAAATTTGTCTTTCTGTAACAGGCGTTTGAGCTCATCTTGTTTATTTTCCATTCAATGATCATTACTGAATTACTGAACTGTGACAGTCAGCATTCTTGCTGAGTTTTTTATGGAGTAGTAATTCTGTTACTGTTCATCTTGTGCTCAACCATATTTATACTGCAGATGTGCTGTCTAGCTCCAGGAAATCAAATCTTGGGTAAGAATTCTCTTCTTCTTCTTCTTCCTTCTCCTCCCCCCCCCACTACTTCCTCCTCTTTTACTGCTTTGGTGTCGGAGGAGAAAAGGGGTAAGAATTGGCACAGCAAAATTCCTCATTACTTAGAAGTGGGATTCATACCTACAATACAGTGGTGGTTTTCAATTTTTTTTATTACCGGTTCTGTGGGCGTGGTATGGCTTGGTGGGCATGGCAGGGGAAGGATACTGCAAAATCTCCATTCCCTCCCCACTCCAGGGGAAGGTTACTGCAAAATCCCCATTTCCTCCCGATCAGCTGGGAGGCAGAGAATAGATGGGGGCGGGGGCCAGTCAGAGGTGGTATTTACCGGTCCTCCGAACGACGGTTACTGCAAAATCCCCATTTCCTCCCGATCAGCTGGGAGGCAGAGAATAGATGGGGGCGGGGCCAGTCAGAGGTGGTATTTACCGGTTCTCCGAACTACTCAAAATTTCTGCTACCGGTTCTCCAGAACTGGTCAGAACCTGCTGAAACCCACCTCTGCTACAATAACAATGTATAACATGAAGCTAAATCTTATTCCATAATAAGTGCTTCATACATCCAATTCAGATCAAGATTCTGTGCTTTTCTGCATAGTTCTAGTTCAGTCCTTCCCAATTTTTAACTACATAGGGAAAATGCCATCTTTGCCAACTTCATAGGGAAAATGCCATCTTTGCCAACTTCATAGGGAAAATGCCATCATTTGCTGGCAGAGGCAAATGGATTCCCAGTTATGGTTCCAACCCACCTATCAGAGTGCCTCAATTAAACCCTAGATTTTGGCTTAACCTTTCTTCAATAATGAGGTGACCTGGGTTGGTGAAGGTAAGAGTTGGGCAATGAAGCCTTCTGAGTTCCAGCTTAAATGCCTGTATAGCTATTCAAACCAAGTTCAACAATTTTGATAGAGGTTGGTGAAGTATTGTTTTGAATGTGTACATCATTCAGTTCTATGTTGAATTCATTGTCTAATTTATACAATATTTTCCCTTGCCACTTTCTAAAAAAGATACTAATAATATATATCTTTCATTATGCAACTGTAGCTGTGTGGTTGACTAAACCTTCTGTTCTGCTATTTGAGCAATAGCTTTAATCTTTACTTTGGTTCATCTGCTTGTCTGTGCTAATATTATGACCTTGTTTTTCAGCAATGTAATGTTATAACACTTTTATCAAAGGGACTGATGCTGTTTCATTTTGAGAAGCAATATGCACTATGTTATGAGCAAAGCTATGGTCGGGAAGAGTGGAGATTGTCAGTTGGTTCTTTATTATTTCATCCTGGAATACAAAATAATATTTTAACTGTGATTAAAAAGTCTCAAAACAGTAAAACTATTTTTATAGATAAGGCAATTTCTTTTTCATAATTCTTTGGAATGTTCCTGCCTTTAAAATTTTACAAAGCCAGAAGAGCAATATAAAGCAGGAGTTCGAAGAAATTCTGTGCCATTAAGTTATAGCAATAGCAATAGCACTTAGACTTATATACCGCTTCATAGTGCTTTTACAGCCCTCTCTAAGCGGTTCACAGAGTCAGCATATTGCCCCCAACAATCTGGGTCCTCATTTTACCCACCTCAGCAGGATGGAAGGCTGAGTCAACCTTGAGCCGGTGAGATTTGAACTGCCGAACTGCAGCTAGCAGCCAGCTGAAGTAGCCTGCAGTGCTGCACTCTAACCACTGCGCCACCTCGGCTCTGCGCCACCTCAGTTATGCACCAGAACAAGGACCTTCTCACTCACCTTAACTCTGGGTGGTGAACAGTGCATTCTAAAACAATAAGTAACTATTGTATATTGTATAGGTAACTAACCACTAGTCTTCAAATATATCTCAATTATGGAAAATCTTTTCAAAAATCTGGTTGAATCTGTTGGAAGGAAAATCCATCCGGTTCAGTTCCAAGCTGGGACAAAGACACTGGAAACATGGAGGCTGATTGGAAAGAAAGGTTTATTGAGGAAGCAGAACCACCAACCACATGTGATTCTGGGCAGCTGACAAAATGGTTGAATGAGTGGATGGGCTTGTGTTCTGAAAGGGTGTTGGGCAATTCCTATTGTGGCTAATGGCTTTCATCCTGTGTTGGATCTTGGGTGAGGGGCTGCTTTCTAATCCTACCATTCTGCCAAGGAGTTTCAAAATATCCTGTCTTGAATGGATTACCAAATCTGCATTTCTAAAATCTGGACTCCTCAGTTTCTGCTTGGGGGAAGGGAGACTGGGGCTGGTTTCTGTCTCCCTTAAGAGCATGTTTCTCCATTTCTCCCTTTGGGGAAATATAATATCCTGCCTTTTTAATATTTCTCAAAATATTTCATTCTTCTAGGGGAGGGGGCTTCCCACAAATCTTTGGATCATCTTTTTGTACAGACTAAAACCTAACCCTTTCACAGAAAAATATTGAGACAACCTGGTTTAATATCTGCAGGCTAACTCCTAGCCCTTCAGTTATATGTTTTTGCTCGGTTGATACAGTTGGATTATTTTAATAGGAAAAAATTAATCAGTGAGAATTCTGCAGGTTAGACCGTGTCAGGAAAAGAAAGCCTCCCCCCCTCCTTTATATGTGAAGAGAAAGTAGTTTAATTTATGTGCCTCTTTCATCTTGCATCGAAAAAAGAAAAGTTTAAAGAAGACAACTGAAGACAGCCCATGAATCAAGCATTATTACAATAGCAGACAAGCTGTGGTTCTCCAGGTATTTCTGAACTACAGCTCTTGACAACTTTCACTGTTCAGTAGGTTTGGTCAAAGCGCTCCTATTCTTAACAGCATCTTGATACAATGAGAGGAGAAGCTGTCATTTGGAAAGCTGCAGAAAGAAAACTATATACTGTAACTTCTCCAACTAATAATTCCCTGTTCTATAGATGCTGATGTTTAGATACCCACAAGGGCAAAGAACAGTATGGATGGAGGAACAAGACTTCCCATCTCCCATCTGTTTCTATATCACAGTCTCCTGGCTGGTACCTTCTTACCGATGCTCTTGTTGAACATACGAAAGAGAGAAAGAGGGAGAAAGAGAGGGAGGGAGAGGGGGGGAGGGAGAGAGATGAATGGAATGGAATGGAATGGAATGGATATCAGCAAGGATTCTCTTCCGTACCCCTATTTGCTCTTCTAGGAGAGGGAAAGAGAGAGGCAGGGAGGGCGGGTGAGAGAGGGAGTTAGATAGAGGGGGGGG
>QLTV01001698.1:14132922-14165289 GCA_003457575.1 Thermophis baileyi
GAGAGAGAGAGAGAGAGAGAGAGAGAGAGAGAGAGAGAGAGAGAGAGAGAGAGAGAGAGAGAGAGAGAGGTTATGGTCACTTTAAAGAAAGTGATTTTTCAAACCCATACCTTCAAATAGACTGGGCTGCTTTAAATATTGCTGTCTGTATTAAACATGAAGACTGACTTGATCAATTAATACACTTTTCCTTGGATTTTATTCATGCCGCAGAGGTGGGTTAAGACTGTATGTCAAAAGGAATCAACAACATTCAATTTTTTTAAAAAAATTTCCTTCAGGAAGCAAAGTGTGGTTGGCTACTGCTTAACATATAGTATTGATTATCTTTAGGAATTAGATCTAATTTTATTTTTGCAAATAAGCATTTTCACTGTAGAACTTAACAGTGCTTGCTTGCTAAAGCAATGATTATTTAGTGGCTATGGATGAAATAAAAGCTTTGCAAGTGGTGACAGAAACAGATTGCTTGCTATATTGGAGTACTGTACAAGCTAACTGGCCTTAGGCACTTTGAAGTCCCATTGATTTAACTGGAAAATCTCACTTTCCCATTAAAATCAATGCCTCCTAAAAGTGCCTAACAGTGCCTAGATCAATTCAGTCAATTTTATTTATGGCCATAAGGGCCCAAAGGCTTAGATAATATCCTTGATTTTTTTTTTTTTAGTTACCATCTGCCAGCAAGTTTTAATATAATTGATTCTGGCCTCCAAAATGAACTTCTAAGGAAAACTTAAACCCATGCTAAGTTTCATTTAGGGATCCTAGAATTCTAGGGTGAATCAGTTCATTTGGAACAAGTTTGAATCTAGCAACTGCTGGGGAGATTAAATGACTCTAAATAAATCAGTTTACAACCTGTAGCAAGAGATTAAAATAGTTGTTAAATGCCTTATATTAATTTATTTAAAAATGTCAGTAAATTACAACAATTATCTTTCCTAGCTAAATCAATCAAATTCATATAATATACATATATGTGTGTGTGTTTTTTTGAAGTTTTAAACACACACACACACACACACACACACACACACACACACACACACACACACACACACACACACATGCACTCATACCAGCATATATTAAGAAGGATATATAATAAACCTCTGAGGAGGATTGCATCCATAGAGTTTTACTTTGAGAAATAAATCATGGAGATTTGAATGATATATTTTAATCCTGAAAATTAGCCTAGTAATATCACTTTTTTTGTTTTTATAATTTCTCCAATATTGAGACCTTCCATACATGGAGAAAACCCCAGGCCATGAACTTCCCTGCAAAGAGATGGCTACTTGTGGCCGGCAGTCTAATACTTCATTCTGCAATTGCTGGAAAACAGGTTCCTTCCGTTCTGTACACTTCTGCATCAGGGGAAAGCATTTTCTGGGGGCATATTTGCCATCCTTCACTTCTCTCTTCCAAACCCCGACTCCCTGCCATGCCCTCTGCCATCCAGCAAGCTTTGAAGCTTTGCAAACTACTTTTTTTTGGGGGGGGGGGTTATTAATGCAAGCTGTTTTAGCCTTCCATCAGCACATCATGCAGTGCTTTGTCAATGCAGTAGATGATAGTATGGCTGCTGTCCTACCTGCTATATTTTGCACCAGCTTTTGTTTCTGATCGGTATTAGTTTTGGACCGACTGTGCGGAAGTAATTACATCTGCAACATAATAAGCTACCAGACCGAGGCTGCAAATATCTGGTTGACCACTAGGTGGTGGAATTACAGTTTTCCAGATCTGTTTGCTGCCATTTCAGCAGTTCAAATCATAAAATCCTAAAGTGGAAAGGGCCCGTTTAGAGCAGACATTTTCCTTCATTATCTAAAATCGCTTATCAGAAAGTATTTTTTACAGCTTATCAGAAAGCCTAATTTAAATGTCCCTTTTGTGATTGGGTAATGGGTTCATGTGTCATTACCTAGAGAAAAAACACTTTTAGCCAATTTGAGGTAATCTACCCTGGTTTGGGAAGCTCTGATTTAGAACATCAAGCCTTTGGGAGTGGGAAAATGCCCACGTCTGAGTATTCTTGAGAATAAGAATCCAGCCTGAACAATGGTTATCGAAGCAATAACAAGAAAATGATTTATTCAAGGTAACACATGTTAGTGTGTATGAAAGCTTAGCATCTAGCTAACTATATCCTATCAGGAGTCAGAAAACAGGAGCTCCATGAATGCGTTCTTGAGAACAAAGGCATAAGAAATCAATCTGCAATCAGTCATTTCATAAACAAAGAGCAGGCAGAAAGAGAGGATACAGGAATCATTCTCTGTCAACATCCCATTGCCCCTGTCAATAAATTGTGCGGGGCTGAAGATTCAATGCTACTATAGTCAGACTTCCAAGAATCCAACCCTCTGGTCAATGGAGGAATCCAAAAATTATACCTTCAAGACATACCTGTCTATTTGAACGTGTTCAGTGAAGTTTGACTGTATTGACGTTTGAATTTATGCAGCCAAATCTGCCCGCCTCTGAATCGGCTAGGAAGGATAATTGTACTAACTCTCTGACATTTTAAATAAGCAAATATCAGTTGCTTACAACTATTTTAATCTCTTGTTACAGGATGTAAACAGATTATTTAGAGTCCTTTGATCTTGCCAACAGTTGCTCGGTTTCTGGTCCCTTAAGCCATCCGTTCCGTTCTTCTCTGAACTGATTACCATTTATCAGATTCCTTTTGAAAGTGTGTGCCAAATTGTACATGATACCTGAGGAAAGGTGTGACTATTGCAGAATAAAGTAGAATGGCTATTTCCTTCATATATATTTTTTTTAAAAAGTATTTCTGTTGAGAGTGAGACAGACTAAAACTACATTTGCTCTTCTTTGAAGGTATAGCATACTGCTGACACCTGTCATCTAAGATTGTAATTAACCAGTGTACGAAACAGACATACTGTAGTAAAACATACTCTTACGTATAGGCACCATCTGAGCATTTCAGCACTGTCTAGCCAAGGAACAGATTTTTGGGGGATGTACAATGTAACCGAATATCATCATCATCATCATCATCATCATCACCATCATCCAGTAATTATTATAATCATGGAATTATTATAATCATGGAATTATAATGTTCTCAATTTGCACAAAACATTAACTCCAAAGAAACAAAAGATGACCTTGTATTTGTGCAATCTTCTTCTTCTTGTGCCATATCCGTCATCGGACATTGGCGATCATGTTGGCAATCCTATTTTTATCAACAGCCGCATGAAAAAGTGCTGCTGAGTTTTGTCCAAACCAGTCCCTTAGGTTTTGAAGCCATGATGTCCTTCTTCTGCCTGGACCTTGTTTGCCTTCAATCTTTCCCTGGAGGATTAAGTGAAGTATGGCATATTTTTCCAGGTGTCTCATCACATGTCCAAAATATTTGTACAATACAAGGCCAAAAGTTCACCAAAGTTAAAAACTAAGCTTAACATGTACTGATAATGTTAATGTTAAAACTCTTTAACTAATCTGATTAAGTACATGATGCAAATGAAGTCACTGGGTTATCAACTTCATAATGCAAATTGTAATGTACATTATTTCTGAGGGGTCCTTGGTAGTCTCTGAACTTGGTTGTTTTCTTGCAGATGTTTCATTACCCAATCAAGGTAACATCACTAGTGCTAGTGACTAGCACTGATGATGTTACCTAGTTTGGGTAACGAAATATCTGTAAAACAAACCCAACCAATCTCAAAGAGCACCAAGGACCCTTCATTTCAACCTTGAGCTATAAATATTCTCCTTTATTGATACTACATATGAGCATCAAATGCTTCAGAAAGCACGCAAATGGGGAAAAATTGCCTGTAGGTACACTTCCACCCACTAGCACTGATGATGTTACCTAGTGTGGGTAATGAAATGCCTGCAAGAAAACAACCAAGCTCCGAGAGCACCTTTTCAACCCTGAGCTACAAATATTCTCCTTGATCGATACACCGTTTTAATCAATCGATCACCTAGTTCAAACAATATCTCATGAATTACCCTCAACCCAGTCTGCTTTCCAGATTGTGCAGTTAATGTTTCAGTGCCAGCATGAAGAATTCTAGCAATTCTTGTGGTAACGAGGAGGTACCTCTGCAGAGAATATGCTCTGCAGCAGTCTTGCTACTGAGCTAACAACTACTAAGTTGTTACTACTCTTGTGGTAACGAGGAGGTACCTCTGCAGAGAATATGCTCTGCAGCAATCTTGCTACTGAGCTAACAACTACTAAGCTGAATATGTCAGGCAAGAACCTGAGCAATAAGGCCGGGGACAGCAAGGCAATGTGGCTGAAACCTTCCCTTGCAAGGGAAGCACTGGGGCAAGTGCAATACTCATCATTTGGGAGATTTAAATAGATCTTTGATAGCCATTTATTGTAGTGCATCCACCAAGAGCATCCTGTAGATGGGGTGGAATTCTTGTCTTCAGGAATTCAGTGAGTAGCAGATCCAAATATCAATATGTATGTATCCATAGATCCAGAGCTAGTGAAAGAATCCATGGCAGCAGTCCTACTCAACTTAACCAAACATACTAAGGTTTAAATACCCAGAATCATGGACTACATCAACCTCTGCCTCACTACCAAGGAGAAAAACCACATTCCCACCAACACTGGTAAGGCAAGCTACTGTATATAAACAAGGAGCAAACCCCCACACTCACTAGTGCTGATGATGTTACCTAGTTTAGTCATGAAATGTCTGCGAGCAAACAACCAAGCTTGGGGAGCACCAAGGATTCCACAGCTCAACCCTCAGCCTCATATATTTTCCTCTATTGGTAATAATAATTCAGTTTAAGCTCTTAAATAATGCCCCTTATTCCATAACATTCTCATCAAAAGCATAATAATAAATATTCATAGTGCAACATGGCGTACACATTCTGTATAAATCTTAAAAGTGTGAAATAATCAGAAATGGAGATTTTACAATATAACCCATAAATCCAGACCATCTTTCATTACAAATCCTTATTTCCTTTCTATGAGTTATCAGTTCCTTTACCGCTTGCTCAGCAACTTGAGCTAGCCACACATAAACCTCTTGAATGTTTATATCATTCATCGCTGCAATATCTTTTTCTTGCAAAATGAAATCAGCTTGTTGGACAATTTATTTAGGAAACCTAAAATTATTGCTTTATATATAATGCAGAGCCTACTGTAGTATCAAAATTGAACTATAAGCTCACACGATCACAGCTGAATTATAAAACCTGATCATTCAGTTTGCACCAAGATTTTCTCTTAAATGGATGTAAAAGTATCTGAGTTAGTCACCTCAGAGGGTCTGTAAATGGACGTTTCATCATTTCGATCATTCTTTCATGTGCAATCAGGGTATACCTGGTGGGGAAATTTGAAAAGCCTTTTTACTTTGCTAGAATAATTTTGTTTGATTCCTTTTAAATCAACATCAGTATTTCAAGAAAAACATGGTCTGTACATTTCCCTTGAGGCATAATTTGTGGATTTGTGGCCAATTTTAAGTATAAATTTGCAGAACAACAGGGTAATTAAATGTAGACACAAGTAGTTCTTGAATTACGAGCACAACTGAGCCCAAAATTCCTGTTGCTAAGCAAGACTTAAGTTGTTAAGTGAGTTTTGCCCCATTTTATGACCTTTCTTGCCATGATCGTTAAGTGAATCATTGTAGTGGTTAAAGTTAATAACAAGGTTGTTAAGGGAAACTGGCTCAATCCATACACATTATTTCCCCTGTGATTCAAGCAAAGATATATCAAGAGATAATCTTCCAAATATAAGGCTTTTGGCTCTTGAGACTAGAGACTAACTTAACAGCCAATCAAATACATTGCTCATATTATTGTTGCAATTAACATATGATCAACTAGTCAGTTTGAAACTTTCATCTAATGTGCTTTTTTTCTTCAATGTATGCAGCCATAGGAGTCAATGATCCTATATGATTGCACATTGGAAATATATATGCATCATTTAATTTTTTAAAAATATTTAAGTATTTCTGAATATATGTGCATGGGTAATGAAATTTCTACAATATTATTTGCCTGCCACTGCTGAACTCTTTTTTTTACATTCTGATTCCCGGTTAGGATTGCTATCATTGTCAGAGTTAGTTTGCTAACATTTTAAAGTAGGGAAAATAGGAAATATGTAACATGGCCTTAAAATAGATCTAACATCCAAAAGCCTCAAAAATCCAACTAGCCTCAAAAAATCAAGAAAATCAGAAAACCCTACAGGGCGTGACCCTTTCCTTTATGTTCCATTGTTCCATATATTGTAATCTTTATGATCACCCAATCATTGCCTGTTCTTGGTATAGCTAACATTCTTCTCTGTGCTTAGTGTTCTCTGCTCTTTCCATGATAAGCCCATAAGGTACCACAATAACATTTATGCTCAAAACTGTTATGGGCAGAGTTAATGGGTATCATTGACTCGCTGACTGTGGGCATTTTACGTTCCTAACAGCCATTTTGTTTATGAAATTGGATTTTAAAATACGAAAAATCACGACAGCCTGAGGCGGAAAAAAATGAGACAGCAAATCACATCCAATAAATTCTTGGGCCTTCTTCACCAGAGGTTTTGAAAACTCCAGGGCACTGAGAGAGAATGGATCTACTCTTCTGCTGCCCCATCATTGATCGGAAGGTACCTTCTTGTGGCCTGACCATTAGTGATCCCTCTACCAAACCATCTGGTTATGATCTGCCTCACTTTGTCTGGTAGAAATTGAACAGAATTAGATGTGATACAGGAAGAAGTGCCTCTGTCCTGTACCAGTGGGGATGGGAAGATTCCCTTTGTTGCAGTTGTGGTGCTGATGTGCAAACTATTAAACATATTGTGCAACATTGCCCATGATGTGTGTTCTCTGGTTCCCTAGAAGATCTGCATGAAGCAACGCCAGAGATGATAGATGGATAGCTGAATTGGATATCCAGTTATTAGGCCACTGCCCTACCCCCATACATACATACATATATACATACATACATACATACATACATATGTATATAGGTATGTACATACATACATACATACATACATATACAGACACAGAGACACACAGAGACACACACATGTATATGTATGTGTATATGTGTGTATATATATACGTGTGTGTGTGTGTGTGAATAATATATATATATATTAGAGAAGTAAACTATATATACATATACATACATACATACATACATACATACATACATACATACATATATATATATATATATATATATATACATACATACATACATACATACATACCAGACCAAATCAATCCACTGAAGGATAAAGTCTCTTCATTGAAGGTGATATAGTTCGATGAGATATGAGATGATATATCACAGCTCTCTGTGTGTATACATACATACATACATACATACATACATACATACCGGTATATATATAAAGTTTACTTCTCTTCTGTCATGTTCTCATAATACGCCAAATAAGTATTAATAATTGATCTGATGAGCAAAGTCCCTTTTACAATTCCTGCAGAGAAAACCAAGATTTACTACAGCATTAGTAGGGAGGAGGGGGAAAAGAGAATAAAACGCACAGGGCTCCCTCTCTTCTAATGTTAGAATTTTTTAAAAAAGGCAACTCCCAGGTAAAAACCTGGTAATCCAGTATCTTGGTCTCATTCTCCAGGTAGCAAGAATATATATAGCACTGGAGTGGGAAGGTATAAGATTATGATGAAACATCACTTAACCTTATGGCATTTTCCCCCTTATAAATTCCCCTGTACAGACGTGGGTATAACTCAGCAGAAAATTAGCATTTGAAACAATCACCACCCTCTCTATGATATATTTTAGAGAAGTTGTTCAAGGAAAGCTGGCAACATCCTATATCCATCTCTGCTCTGTTGATGGAAAAGGCCATGTTATGCCCTATAAATAAGCTTCATTTAAGCTCTGGCTCACAAGTTTTCGACTTTTGTCATTTCCCATAAAATCTGCCGTCTACATATGTAGACTGTAAAAATGGTTTAACCATCACATCATCTTAGAGAAGATGGCAAGGTCATCTCTGTTCTCTGCTGAAATAAATCCCATCTAAGAGAAAGGTTTTGAGCTATAGTGATATCACTTTTTCATGACACTATAAAAATTTATGAAGGCAAAGTTATATTTCAGAATCTCATTTCAAAACTTTAGCAATTGTTTAGAGTTTTCAGTTAATGCCACTGGTTTCCAGGGCCTTCAGCACCATAATATGATCTGATTCAGTGTATTCTTTAAGCGGTTTCCTTGCTTTAAAACTCAACGCTTAGATATATATATATATAATCCATCATTTGGAGATGCACACTTTCTTTGCATATAATCTCAGAATATTTGAACCTCTGAAGAGCTGAATTACCTGACAGTACTCATTAAAGAATCTCCTTGCAGAGTATAAAATCCTGTGTAACACTCCAATTTTCAACCAAAGCACCTTTAAGCTCTTAAGTATTTTAAACATAATTGGATGCCAGAAGAAGACCAAAGTGCACATTCTTCTTGTTTATTCAACTTGTTTGATTTATTCTCTAGATGTATCATCTGCCTTTAAATCAGATGCTCAAAGTAGTAAGTTCAGCCAGTCTCCTTCTTCCAATTTCCCCTTGGGCAAGTTGGACTGAGAGATAACGAAGGACACAAAGTCATTTGGAAGGTTCCATGGGCGGGAGAAGACTTAGTATACCTGAATCTGAATCATAATGATAGAAATCTTCTTTTTATTAATAGGTACACATAAATCATTTTCATAGAATTTTAATCCACCTTTTCTGTAAAAGTAGTAATGTTACAGTAAAAACAATGTGTAAAAATAGTTGAGGATATTGCTTGAATACTGAACAGATTCAATTTCAAGAATGAAGGCAAATATACGTGTCCCAGGATAATGTTGCAGGAGCCAATCTGAGTCAGTCACCGGGACCAGAGGTTTAGTCTTCCGAGCTTTCAAATTCATGCTGGAGCCCATCCTCAGGGAACGTCTCTTTCACCAGAACATTCTCTCACATTCTGGTGAGAGAGAGAGAAGTTCGCTGAGGATGGGCTCCAGCACGAGACTGAAAACTTGGAAGACTAAACCTCTGGTCCTGGTGACCGACTCGGATTGGATCCTAGAGACTCAATTTCAAGTCCACACGTAGACATGGAATCTCAGAAAGTGACTTTCAGCAAGTCACTATTTTTCAGCCCAGTTCATCTCACAGATTTCTATTAATAGAGATAAAATTTAAGATTTTATAAATTTCGCTTTCATGAAGATGATATCACAGCTAACTTTAGAGAGATCAAGGTTATAAATCATTTGTTTGACATCCTTCTGTTTTAAAGGTGAGTTCATATATTCAAAAGAAGCACAGATCTAATCATGATTATGTTCGGAAAAGTTAATGGTAAAAGGAAACCAGGCTGCTCAAGAACAAGGTGGCTGGACACCATGAAAGCTGACACCAGACAGAGCATAGAACAGTGATGGCGAACCTTTTTTGGTTTGCGTGCCAAAAGGGGGGGTGAGCGTGGGGGGGGGTCATGCGCGTGCGTGCCCACACCCATAATTTCATGCGCGCCCCCCCACGCGCGCCCCCCCGGCACGTGATGGCACGCCCATTTTTCACTCTCACCAGGCTTCAGAGCCTTTCTAGGAGCCTGGGGAGGGCAAAAATGGCCTTCCCCACCCCCACAGAGGTCCTCCGGAGGCCGGAAACGTTCCGTTTGCTGACTTCTGGTTGGACCAGAAGTCCCATTTTTTTTGCTCTCCCCAGGCTTCAGAGCCTTTCTAGGAGCCTGGGGGGGTGAAAACGGCCTTCCCCACCTCCCTGGAGGCCCTCCGGAGGCTGGAAATGGGCCATTTCTGGCCTCCGGAGGGCCTCCGGGGGGGTGGGGAAGGCCGTTTTCACACACACCCCAGGCTCCTAGAAAGGCTCTGGAGCTTGGGGAGAGCAAAAAACGGGCCTTCCCCACCCTCTCTGGAGGTTGGAAACATCCTGTTTCCTGACACCCAGTGGCCCAGAAAGCCCAAAAATCAGCTGCCGGATCTGAGCTTGCGTGCCCACCGATATGGCTCCGCGTGCCACTTGTGGCACGCATGCCATAGGTTTGCCATTACGGGCATAGAAGAACTCAAAGTAGTGCACAATCAGAAGACATTGTGAGACCTGGCCAAACAATTGTCAATAGTCGTACATGACTGAATGGACAACATCATCATCATACATGCTGTGCATGTTTTACAATATGAAGTTTAATATGTCTTTCCCAGGAATTCATCTCAGCGTTGTGTTGTTCCTGACTTTCCCTTAAGCTAAATGTAGTTGCAATGTTCTGCTACTTGCTTTCTCCAAAAACAGTAAATGGAACAAGTCTGAGATGTGCAGTTTCGTTTCTTTTTCTCTGCCAATGGCAACATTCTTAGTGATATGATCACCCGCTTTAAGAAGTGATGGGAGAGTTCATTTTCTCTTCTAACAATAAACAAATCTAAAGGCTCAGAGCAGTTGTTAAGCTTGAAGAAAGTAAAAGTGCAGCAAAGACCGTAGCCTTATAAAATTGGATTTTTAACAAAGCCTCTCCAAAGCATTACCTTCATATTAACAATGAACAAAACAGAACAAATTATTTTTCTACACCTGTTCCATTACATTGATTTTAATACCAGACTGTATCAGTTCACTGAAGGAATCACAATATCATATCATATATATATATATTCCAATCAATTTTACAATATTAGACTACTTAAAGCATAGCAACAGACCACATTTACTCTTCAGACCCACAACTGCTGGCTGAATGTCTGTGATACCACAAATGTTTATGCTTGTTTTAGTGCCAAGAGAAGGAATATGTCATCAGCAGTAGTAGTAGATTATATCAAGAATACAGTAGGTTAAGAGTTGAGAAACAATCACAAGACTTCTATTTCTAAAAACTATGGGGGAATCAAAACTGGTTCGTGGCATCAGGAAATATAGGCTTTAATTCTGTGTCCCCATCACCATGTTGATCTCCAGGACAACTAGTCACCTACCTATGGCAGAGATGGCATCATCACTCCAAAACATCAAGTTGTGGGTGCTCCAACACTGGAGGTTTTTAAGAAGAGACTGGACAACCATTTGTCTGAAATGGTACAGAATCTCATGCTTTGAGCAGGGGGTTGGACTAGAATACCTCCACGATCCCTTCCAACTCTGTTATTCTGAGATCCATCCCTTAACCTTTTGGCCTTCTGAAAGATCCTGAAAACTTGGCTCTGCCGATTTGCTTGGAGCCCCGATGGGGCTGACCCATTTTGGAAGTGGCTAGGGGATTAGTAGAAGATCTCATCCCCACCCGTCTACACAATGGTTCAATACCCAATATTTTAGTATTTTTAATGTTTTAATTGTTTTATTCTATTGTTTATGGCATGTAAGCCACCCAGAGTCGCTTAATAGTACGATAGGTGGCATATCAATTTAATTAATAAATAAAAAGAAAGAAAGAAAGAGAAAGAAAGAAAGAGAAAGAAAAAAAGAAAGAAAGAAAGAAAGAAAGGAAGATGGAAGGGAGGAAAGAAAAAAAGGAAGGAAAGGAAGGAAAAAGAAAGGGAGGAAGGGAGGGAGGGAAGGAAGAAAGAAAAAGAAAGAAAGGGAAGGAAGGAAGGAAGGAGAAAGAAAGAAAGAAAGAAAGAAAGAAAGAGAGAGAGAGAGAGAGAGAGAGAAAGAAAGACAACTGCCTCATACTTTTGGTCCATTTGTTTCAGTATCAGTAGAAATGATGGTAGGAGATCTCTAAAGTTTTCTCAGTCCTACCCTGAAGATGACAATGAACCCGATGGAATCCTTCACACAAGGTACATCTTCTGCTACTGAGCTGTGGCTTTTCTTCTCATGCTGAAATCTTGATTTTAATCCCCCAAATTTGACTTAGCCTTGGAAGACAGTGTAATTATTCCTTTTTCTTACATTAGCAATTGCACAGTGATAATGCTTCTGCTAAAAACAAATATAGCTTCCCATCAACCCACTTTAAAATTGTTCTGTTATAGAATACAATTTGAAGTCTATGATCTTCTCTTAATGCATTGGAAAGAAATTCATGTACTAGCAGGCAACCCGATGTCCTATACATGTTTTAGGTCGCAACTCCAACAGTTATCTGTGCTGCTAAGGTTAACGGAAGCCGCAGTCCAATGCATAAAGGAGGTACCAGGTCTCCTACATCTGATTTAGGCCAATTTTAAAATGCGGTAAAATTTACTGAACGTTTTCTATTGATTTTTTTTTTCTGCAATAATAATATTCACCTGATTTCAGACCAGTTATTTCTTCTAGCCCCAAATAGCTAATTTTGAAAACTACAAATTAAGGCATGAAATAGCATCTCAGGTGCATCTCCATGGGGTTAAACAACTAGTAATTTACTCTAGTTGCGAGACACTTTACGATCGTACATAGAGGTAAGGTAAGATAAGTAGAGAAGAATTTATTAGTGTTTTTTTTTTATTTCTTTTCACTTTTGGAACTTTAGAGCTCCTGGTTAACTTATAGTCTATAACTGTCCTTAAAATTCACCATTGGGCTTTTAGATATGTGGAATGGCAGCCAGACATTCTCAGAGGATGTGATATGGAAGCAAACCAACCAACCCATGCTCTTCATTTAGTACAAATAAGTTCTTCCTTTGGACTTCCTTTCCTTTCTGGTTCCTTTCAACATTCCCTTAATGTCCATTGTCTCCAGTTTTCTTTATTAGTGTTTTCACTGGCTCTGTCACTATGCTACACAGTAATCCCTTTATGGCCAGCCTGATTAGAACAGAGATTGGCTTCTGGACAGCTTCATCTTCTTAATTCATCAACGTTGTGACTGGGTTTTTTTTTTCCTCCATTTATTCCTTACCAAAATAGAAATGATTCATGAAAATTTCTATCCTAAGTAGCAAGATGGAAATTTAGTTTTTGATGAAAGTAGAAAGGAATATTAACTTGGAGTCATGTTTTCAGCAAAAACAACTCATTTCTAAAGCCAGGACAATATATTGCATGCGCATAACCGGCAGTAACAAAGATGCACGTTCCATAGAAATTTACTACAGTTTGCAGCACATTTTATTTATTCTGCATTTTCATGTGGATGAATATACCACCCATCTGCCACCAAAGATTTAGAGATTTCAGCATATTAAATAGCAGGACTGTCTGACTTTAGTCATAAATTATACAGAAATCTACGTGCTGGAAGCAAGGTATCGGAATGAGGTCTCGAGATATTCTCAGTTTTCCTTTTTTTAAAAAAGTCATGCACAATGGAATATCATGCACAATGCATTATTTGAGCTGCGATATAATGTCAAAAGAGATAATCATATTTAATAAGGTGAGTATACAATGCTGTATGTTTGTACATACATATCTTTATAACTGTCCAACATGTACTAGTTATTAAAATACTTTCATAACTATACATAGAACTTAAAGTGAGATAACAGTTTGTAAAATAAATAAACCTGAACACAGAAAAGTATACTAGAATATAAAACATAGTTATGTTACAATGAGTAGCTTCCTCTTGTGTGAGTTGTGTATACCATGGACAGCCAGAAAAACCAGAGAGGTGCTGAATTGTATAAAACCAGACACATCACTAGAAGCCAAAATCACAAGACTACACCTGATTTACTATGGCCATGTCATGCGTGCAAATTCATTGGAGAAATCAATGATGCTAGGAATGCTTAGTGGAACAAGAAGAAGGGGCAAGAAAAAAAACCTCACTGGTTTGATACCATCAAAGCTGGTACAAAGATCCAAACATCCAACAACTGAAAGAAGCTGTGCTTGACAGGGTAGCATGGAGAGCACTTGCCTATAAAGTCACCAAGTGTCAGACATGACTGAGTAGATTGACAACAACCTTTGTGAGACAATAGCCAGGTCTTGTCCATGAATAAAGCAGCCATTAGCACCAACTATTGTGCTTGGTGAGGATCTGAGGAACTGCATACCCAGCACAAAAATTTATATAGAATTCATTATCCCCAACAAAAGAGAAAGAAGAAAGGGTCCTTGGTAGACCTCAGTATGCAATACTCATGAAAGTTATTTAGCAAGATTAGTTCTCAGAAGCCTCTTGCTTAGAAATAGATTGCAAATTCATAAGCTAGGGCAATTAAGATGATTGCTTTTGACAGAAATTAGCCACTGCATTTTGAAATAGCTGCAGATGGCAAGTAGCTGCATCTTCAAGAGCAGCCCCCTTATAAAATACAATGCAGTAAAACTTAGATGAGAATTTACTAGAGCATAGATTGCTCTGTCTAAACTCATACAGGATCAACCAAGTTAGCAGAATGTTATTCAAACTAACCAAGTTACTCAGTGACAAAGATCTCTAGAGATACAATAGTTATTCCCTAAAGTCACAAACCTAATGGTGGAGTTCTTGATGTTCTCTGGGCTTGATCATTTGCTTGCATATGGACTTGAGTGTGCATCACCCCACTAACTTCTACAGCGTAATAGCCACAGCACTTAGACTTATATACCACTTCATAGTAGTTTACAGCCCTCTCTAAGTGGTTTACGGGGTCAGCATATTGCCCCCAACCTTGGAAGGATGGAATGCTGAGTCAACCTTGAGCCGGTGAGAATCGAACTGCTGGCAGTCAGCAGAGTTAGCCTGCAATACTGCATCCTAACCACTGCGCCATCACAGGCTTTTATATGGAAAGCCTGTGTTCATATGATGCTCCAGTTCATTAACAAAAGTCTGTAAAATTCACCTTTAGATCTCTTTGGACTCTAGTCTTATTTTCATTTATCTATTTCTTGTATTTTTCCAAAATAGGCCTATTCATTTTGAAGTTCAGCTAAATCTGATACATCTGCAATGCTGAATTTTTCCCCAAACGGGTTAACCCCTAAAGTTTTTATGGTCCTGTTCGGTGTCATTAGGCCAGCTACTGCCCACCAACATCAGCATGCAATTCACTATTTGCACAATGGGAAAATATTGGCCTATCAACCCATTATTAGGTTTTAAACCTTAAAATATAAGGCCAGACAAAATTGAAATTGAAAATTGAAAGGTGTTATTTCAAAGCCATTGTTTGAAAAATAGAATTGACAGTTCAGCTTCCCATGCCCCAGTTTAGCAGATCACAAAATGAGCCTCCACCAGTTATGCAGGACAAAATAAATGCATTTTTAAGGTGAAACTTCTAGCATTTTAATTTACATCTGAACCTCCCAAGTTTTCTCTTTTTTAGAGTTGAAGTAAAACATTAAAAGTTCGCCAAGTCTGTGCTGTCCAAGGGGACTTGTTAGTAGAAAGCAAGCCCTCAAGTGCTACCTTTCTGATTAAGATAGCACTCTGCGGGAAATCTGTTGTGAATCCACATGCTGGGGAAAATGAGATGCCAGGAGAAGAATGTGCTGTGCCCTTGATAAGCAAATGCAGAGCAAGTTTCAGAATCAGTCTGCATACACAAGTCAAAAGAAAACCCAGCAAGAGTAGCGTGACTTAAGAATCCATAAGTAATAAATGAACAACCTCCACATCAGACTATTAACCAGCTCAACTACCACATCCAATAAACATTTCTGTCCCAGGGCTAATCGCCTTTGTGGGGGTGGACAGTTTTTATCAATATAACAGGGATAGAAATAACTTAATTTTCATACTGAATCAGTAGCTATACTGATATCAGCTGTTGCCCACTTGATGATATTTGTTAGAAATGATATTAACAGGTTCTGCACAATGGGCATAACATAATCAGGCTATTACATTAAGGAGGATTTTCTTTTAGGTCAAAAGGAGTGAGTAGATCAGCGGTCCCCAACCTTTGCGGCTTAGCGGCCCAGCTGGGGTGGGGGGAGAGGGGAACTGGGCCACATGAATGGCAGGCTGGTACGCAGGCACACATCTCAATTCACACGAACGGCGAGCCAGCACGCACGTGCATACACACACAGCTCAACTACAAGTTGAATCGTATGCGTGTGTGTGCCGGCCCGCCATTCATGCGAGTTGAGTTGCAAACATGTGTGAGCTGGCCCGCCGCTCTTGCGAGTCGTGCTGCATGCACACATGTGCGCACTGGTCCACGGCCTGATTGTGAATAGACCGCGGCCCAGTAGTGAGCTGCAGCCCTGGGGTTGGGGATCCCTGAGCTAGATGACCTGAATTCATCATGGCTACCACTTATTTATTCTACCGTACAACCAATTGGGCTGCCCAAGAGTGCAGGCACTAAACTCAACAGAACAAATCAGATCTAATAGAGCAAGCATAGGATTACTTATGTTAGATGTAGGTAGTTTTTGACTTACAACCACAATTGAGCCCAAAATTTCTATCGCTAAGCAAGACTGGTATGACGTGAGCTTTGCCCCATTTTATGACCTTCCTTGCCACAGTTGTTAAGTGAATCACTGCAATTAAGTTGTTCAATGAACAGTTGTTAAGTGTTCCCCACTGACTTTGCTTCTCAGACTGTCATAAAAAGTGATCACATGACCCGGCACACTGCAACAGTCATGAATATGAACCAGTTGTCAAGCATCTAAATTTTGATCATTTGACTATGGGGATGCTGCAATGGTCGTAAGTGTGAAAAATGGTCATAAGTCACTTTTTTCAAGGCTGTTGTAACTTCAAATGGTCACTAAACGAAAGGTTGTAAATCGAGGGCTACCTATACATACATACCTGTGCTGTGAAGTTCAAGATAATCTGTCGATGGCAGCAAAGAGATTTGCTCCCCATCTAGTAGTTTGCAGACTAGATATGATACTGCTAGGCAAAAAAAATATTACTTTTAACAGTGGAACATATGGCTTTAGGCTGCCTCCATGATCATCTGGGGAATGAGACTTCAGCCTTGCCATGAGGATATATCCTTTAAAAATAGTTAGCAAGGTATTTAAATATTGGTTAAACGCTCATAAATTGGGATTAGAAGGTTGTCAGAAACTTAATAGGGAATTCTACATAATTCCCCTTCTCTCTTCCCATCAATGGGAGGTGAGGATGAGTTCTGTTTCTATTGCTACCTCAATCTTACTGCCCTGAGGCCTTCCTAGTTGGTCATCTTCCCCATCTATCTTCTCCAACTGGTGTCTATGAGTTGGCCTTCCTCTCCTCTCTTCTGTATAACTCCTGGTATGTTTTGGTTTGGTTCCCAATATCAATGCTCAGCTGGAGGAATAAAAAAACTGTAAAAAAATCACACAGAGAGAAATTTTACATCTCCTGACTCCACATCTATAGCCTCTTTTGACCATTTTCACACCCACTCTGCATCCAAATTTTGCTTAACCTGCCAATAGGTCATACTTACATTTAAAGATGGACTCAGCAGTTGCGTCCCATCCTTTGGTCTTTAATGGACTCAAAGTTCAATTTTCATTTTCCACCCTGCTTTGAGGGGAAAGAACTCTGCAGGCAAGAGCTGGAAGCCAGATGAAATGTGGTCACCATTAAGGCTGAACTGACACCTGCAATTGATTGATAACTTTCTTGATCATGCTATATATCCAATCAACCTTGTTTGGGTGTCACTTAATTGTCAGCACACATTCTTATATAGAGAAAACTTCATACAGTTAATTCATGGGTTTTGACATTATCAATCTTTATGCTTTAATTATCTTCACTTAAAGGATTCCCAGTGTTTTAATTGGTGATTCCCCAGAACTTTTTCTTTGGTTTTTTTGCAGCTTAGTAAAATGCTCATTAAATTGGACTGGGAGATTGTGAGAGCTTATAGAAAGCTCTAGGATATGTTCTCTTCTCTCTTTTCCCTGTGTCCCAAAAATATATCCACTCAGTTGATTTCTGGGTTGGCAACTCAAGCTTAAAGTCAGCTATAACTTTCCCCCCCCCCCTGCTACTTGCTTGTTGTTAGACAAATTGTGTTGGTCTTCCTATGATCTCACACTCCCTGTTTCTAGTTACTGTAGGATGTTACGACAAACTTTACAAATTTGGACAAATTTTGAACTGAAATGCTATTGAAACATAGCTTCACTTGGTAGCCACAAATTCTCTCTATAATGAAACACAATATGTAACTCCTCTGCCTGTTGTGGCATTTAGGAACATATTTTCTAGCTGCTTAAGATGGGAAATTTTGTGCAAGGTTTCAGATGAGATAGAGGATAACTTTCAGTTTGCATAGGCATATAGGAGCCGAGGTGGCGCAGTGGTTAGAGTGCAGTACTGCAGGCTACTTCAGCTGACTGCTAGCTGCAGTTCGGCGGTTCAAATCTCACCGGCTCAAGGTTGACTCAGCCTTCCATCCTTCCAAGGTGGGTAAAATGAGGACCCAGATTGTTGGGGGCAATATGCTGACTCTGTGAACCGCTTAGAGAGGGCTGTAAAGCACTATGAAGCGGTATATAAGTCTAACTGCTATTGCTATTGCTATTCTAGGATCCAATCTGGGTCAGTCACCAGAAGCAGAGGTTTTGTCTTCTGAGCTTTCGGACTCATGCTGGAGCCCATCTTCAGGGAACTTCGCTGGAGAGATGGGCTCCAGGACGAGTCCGAAAGCTCGGAAGACAAAACCTCTGGTCCTGGTGACTGACCCAGACTGGATCCTGCAACATTATTCTGGGACATATTCGCCTTCATTTATAAATACTGTTAGATAGGGAGCGTGGGAAGAAGAGGCAGGACGCGGGAGTATTTCAGCACCTTTATTTCCTAAGCCGCTAGCAATACGAACTGCCGGCAGGCTGCCGGAGCTCTCTATTTAACAAGCTCCGGCAAGCCAGCTGGCCACTGACAGCGGGTTATTTTTCCTGCCTCCAGTTAAACCAATCAGGACTGTCCATGCAAATTTCCATCACGTCCGTCCGTACGTTAACAGATACGTTCTGCCTTATACACAAAATACCAGATTCCGCTATGTTCCTTCTTTATTCTTTATTCTGTTACATTTTTCTTTCTTTGTTTCGTCTTTCTTTTTTTCTGTTACTCCTTTTCTATTATTATGTTATTTTATTTGTTTATATTATTATATTATCATATCATCATAACATATATCATATTGGATTAGATTAATGTTTTGCATTTTTGAAACCATATTCCTACAGAAGAAAAATGAAATGCACATTGGGATAAATACCAGAGGTGTGTACCGACAGTCTTGGGTTATTTGTTTAAATGAAGCAAATCTGAATTCTTAGCAGGAAACCTTGGCATAAGTGGTTCAGAAAAGTTAATAACTTTGAGCTTGATGTGTTAATTAATGCTGATAAATTCATTCTTTGTACTGGAAGATTGGTATGAAACAGGTTTTCAGTGACCTACAGGATGAAAATGATTTAGAATCCAGAGTTTCAATGTAGCATGCTCTAGGGTCTTAAATAAATGCAATCACCCATAAATATATGAAATGTTTAAAACATGCACAGGCTTTCTAGAAGTCTCTGCATTGAATATTAAAGTCTAAAAGTTAATGACACTAACTAGAATTGCACTTAATGTTCTGGTGTAGGGGGGTGGATTAATTTTGTTACAAAAATGAATTCTTAATTAAAGAAACAGATGCCTTGAAATTAAAAAGGAAAGGGGGAAGGAAACAACAGGTGAACTGGATTGCCGCAGTAAACTTTAAAGGATCATTTTATTCTGTCAGCTCTTATTTATTATACATGGTGCCTCCCAAGAAGGCTTACATTCTCATTTGGATAAGTTGTAGAATATTTAACACTAAACTTAGTTAATTATTTTTTACCTGTAAGCCATCTCTTCTCTCTACCCCCTCCATTTTTAAAATCTATTCTTTAAGACAAATGCATTTAAAAATATTTTGTTTATTATGAAAAGCTCACTGTACAGTAAGGAAAAAAAATATGATAAGAAAGAATAGAGCAAGGCAGGGGTGTCAAACTCACGGCATCACTTTGTCGACATGTGATGTATCGTGACTTCCCCCCCTTCGCTAAACCGGGGGTGGGCGTGGCCAGCGCATGATGCATCCGGCCCGTGGGCCATGAGTTTGACACCACTGGCATAGAGGAATATATTCTACAGCTCTTTGACAAACTCAAGACTTACATCACTCTTTGAAATAATTATTTTCTAACAGCCAAATTTCCTCTCCAAGGGATGATGCCTGCTTTGAGTCAACTTTGATACCTGTGAATGTCGTAAATCACTCTTTTCACTGGCATTGTAACTTTGAACAGTCCCTAAACCAATGGTTGAAAGTCGAGGACTATCTGTATTAATAACTTCTGAATTCACTTGGCTTTCTGTTATTGGTCAAGGTCAGCTAGATATTCTTAAGTGCTTTCTTTAATGTATCTCTGAAAATGAACTGGGGTAATATCCAAAATTTCAAAAAGCTTTAAAAGCCAAATGTTGGATATAGTCATTAAAAAGAAAATCTTAGGATTGGAATCAATAGGGCTATGCACAGATAAGTCATCTCTTATGTTCATTACCTGACAATAAACAGACATAAAAAGAAATGCACACTATATTTCTATATAAGGTTTACTGCTACAGTCCAGCCTTAGATCAAGTATAAAGTAACCTACTTTCACCCACAGCTGGCTCTTTTAATTCACTCACCCACACCAATTATAATTCAATCCTAAGAAGTACAACTCATAACGCTTTCCATTATCATTAAAGTAGCTCTCTCTCTTTTTTTTCCAAGGGAGGCTGCTTTAAGGCACAATCAAGTTAATGTGGGTACTAAAGCAGTTGTACCTTTTTTAAAGACTCACATGGGAGCCCTTTCTTTTAGGAAGAGTAAAAAGTAGGAATTAATTACTTTTGTGCTGTAAGGTGAATTGAAACTACGTCTTTGGTGTCCTAATTGTCTGAACATTTCCAAACCAACCAGAGGTGAAATCCAATTTTTTTTACTACCGGTTCTGTGGGCGTGGCTTGGTGGGCGTGGTGTGGCTTGGTGGGTGTGGCTTGGTGGGCCTGGCAGGGGAAGGATATTGCAAAATCCCCATTCCCACCCCACTCTGGGGCCAGTCAGAGGTGGTATTTGCCGGTTCTCCAAACTACTCAAAATTTCTGCTACCGGTTCTCTGAACTACTCAAAATCTCCACTACCGGTTCTCCAGAACCTGTCAGAACCTTCTGGATTTCACCCCTGAAACCAACCCATTTCCATAGCTTACCTCTGGCCCTTTGGTTTACATTGGTTTTGTCTGCTGGTTTTCTTGGTTATATTTTACCTCTGCTCTGCTTCCAAAGATGGGCAGATGGTTAACGTGATTTTTATCACCCTAATCATCATAGTAGGCTTCAAGGCAGAGGCTGATTTTATATGATTTGATGAGCTATTTAACTAAGCAAAGTTAGGTTATTGTTTTTCTGTGGTCACACCCACACACACCCACATAGACATTTTCCTGAAGTAGGACAAGCTCCAACCTCGTATAAATTAATGACACACAAACCTTTTGATGTTTTTTTAAATTTTTTGGGACTCACTAAATGGATTCACCTAGTGTGCTACGCCATACTAGTGTCAATTGTTTGCAAGCCACAAAGGCTTGATTCACCAATTCCCTAACATATCTCATTATGGCTTCGTATGACATGTGAAGCAAACAACTTACTAGGTCAGTCACTGCTCAGCTTGACAAAAAATGTTGTAGTTTTGCCCCATTCTTGCCTCCTTCACTTTCACAAACTATCCCTGTATATATTTTTGGTTCAGATTCAGAAGTATATTCAGTCTCAAAATTGCTGATAAATAACAGAGTTGGAATGGACCTTGGAAGTCTTCTGGTCCAACCTCTGCTCAAGTAGGAGATACTATATCATTTCAGACAAATGGTTGTCCATTCTCTAAAATGGTTTAGAGAAGGGTGGTCCATTCTCTAAACATCTCCAGTAATGTGAAAACCTACACAACTTCTGAAGGCAAGCCATTCCACTAATTAATTGTTCTAACTGTCAGGACATGCCTCCTTATTTTTAAGTTGGTTATCTCCGTGATTAGTTTCCACCCATTGCTTCTTGTCCTGCCTTCAGGTGCTTTGGAGAATAAGTTGATTCCCTCTTCTTTGTGGCAACCCCTGAGATATTGGAACTGCTACATGTCACCCCTAGTCCTTCTTTTCATTAGACTAGACATATGCAATTCCTGCAAGCATTCTTCATATGTTTTGTGTGTCAAAATATTAGATATATTGGTGAGGAGAAACTTTTCCTTTTGAAATCTCTACAAAAATCTCTACTATGAAAACATAGTAACTCAATAGCTGGATACAATGGTCTACTTTTCCAAGAGCAAGATAATTTGCTATGGCAAATCTAGTTGAAATGCCTACTTGCCATATTTAAACAACATTTCACTGCACATTGTATAATTTAAAAATAAGCAGAAAAAGCAATAGAAAGGCACATTAAAAACTGTTAACTGTTTACATACAGAGCAGTGCAAAATTATTTTATTGATCAAAAATATAGTTTGGAAGCCAACCAGCTCTTTATTATTAGTGAATTCAATGAATATAAATACGTAATATCTGAAAAGTGTATCTAACAATAGTGACCTATGCTAAACTTGATCTCAATTCTTGTTAACCATATTATAAAGGTACCACAGTAGCTGTTTTTGTAGAACATGAAATAGTCTTCATCTCATCTCTCATCCCATAATGGAGGCAACATGCATTCCAATTTAACGGTTCCATTAAATAGTATGTTTTTTCCCACTTCCATCCTAGAATAAGTGGAATATTCAGATTTCCAAATCAAGGATCAGGGTTAGAATTAAATCAGGCAGGTGGGCTTTACAAGCAGTTTGGAGTAGATTCTTTTCTGTATGCTCAAATTGAGATCCAAGAGTAATCCTGGGGTCAGTTTACATCCTTAGCAGCATTTCTATGTCTAAGTCAATCAATCAGAATAGAGCTGGAAAGGAACTTAGAGGTCTTCTAGTCCAACCCCCTGCTCAAGCAGGAGATCATATACCATTTCAGATGTGGTTGACTGGTCTCTTCTTAAAAACCTCCAGTTATAAAGCACCCAGAACTTCTGAAGGCAAGCTGTTCCACTGGTTAATTGTTCTCACTGTTAGGAAATTTTTCCTTAATTCCAGGTTGCTTTTCTCCTTGATTAGTTTCCATCAGGGGTGGGTTCCTCCCGGTTTGGACCGGTTCTCCTGAACCGGTAGCGGCCCGCTGGTAACATCACGATGTCGTCACCGAACCGGATCGGTCAGTGCCGGTCCGTGGGGGCCACCATCTTTTTATTATAATTTTTTTTTAATTTTTTTTTTTAAAAAATTATTATTTTTTTCCTTCTGAGCATGAGCAGAAGCCGACTTCCAGCACTGTGCATGCGGTCGCCATCTGTTTTTCGGCTTTGTTTTTTTTTTCCTGGATTTTTTGTTACTGTGCATGGGTGGCGGGCAATTGTCCGCAATGTTGTGAAGTTTCTCCTTAAGTCCAGGTTGCTTCTCTCTTTGATGAGCTGGTTTCCATACATTCTTTCTTGTCTTGCCTTCTGGTGCTTTGGAAAATAGCAATAGCAATAGCAATAGCACTTAGACTTATATACCGCTTTACAGTGCTTTACAGCACTCTCTAAGCGGTTCACAGAGTCAGCATATTGCCCCCAACAATCTGGGTCCTCATTTTACCCACCTCGGAAGGATGGAAGGCTGAGTCAACCTTGAGCCGGTGAGATTTGAACCGCTGAACTGCTGAACAGTCAGCTGAAGTAGCCTGCAGTACTGCACTCTAACCACTGCGCCACCTCGGCTCTATAAGTTGACCCCCTCTTCTTTGTGGCAGTCCCTCAAATATTGGAATACTGTTATCATGTCACCCCAAGTCCTTCTTTTCATTAGACTAGGCATACCCAGTTCCTGCAATCGTTCTTCATAAGTTTTAGTTTTCAGGCCTTTAATCATTTTAGTTGCTCTTCTCTGCACTTTTTCCAAAGTCTCAACATCATTTTTGTAATGGGGTGACCAAAACTGGATGCAGTATTCCAGGTGTGGTCTTATATAATTAAACATGTGAAATGAGTGTATTGATATCAGGTTGATAGTCAAAGTGATTTTGGGTTGGAAATCATGATCTCTGTTCAAAGCACAAATAATTAAGCCATAGATGAGGATTTATGCCTTGAGATGGAAGTCAAGTGGGAATAAAACAGTGCAACAGGAGGCAACCATATAAGTCCTTTCTCTGCTCTGAAATGAGAAATCTTATTAATCAATGAACAATTCAAATGGCAGCAGCTATCAGGACTGAACAATAAGAGATACAACAGATTTATAGTCAGGGCACGAAGAACCTTTCAGCAGGTACTTCTTTATATAGAAAGAAGAAAGGGGATCCCATAGAAAAAAGCATAATACATTTTGTAAAATATTGATGGACACTGAAAATCTCATTAGAGGCTAGCAAAACCTTATTAGAAACCAGAAGCGGTGGGTGGGTTATATGATAAGACATAATAACAGCAACTGGCAATTCACATCCCTTGGGAAAAGAGGTCACATTTTAAGTCTAATGCTGACACAAAGAGCCTGCCCATAGACTTGCGAAAACTGATAAAGACGATGAGCAGTTATGAGAAAAACAGAGTCTTCTGTATGTACTTCAATGAGTCGTATTAAGTTTATGATCCATCAAATCAAATACACCCTACCAGTACTTCTGGGCAATCAAAAATAACAAGTCAGGGGCTGGCCAATGTTTTAGGTAGCAAATTGGCTTGTACAATGGAAGGGACGCATGGAGAGACAAGCACAAAATTTAGGTGCATTGCTTCTGTAATAAAATATTCTGGAGGCTGGCACTTCCACAAAAGAAAAAGTTAAGTTTTATTTAGGAAATCAAATGAATCAAATGTCTGAGTTAATTACACCTCTCTCCTCAGTTACGAGACTATAGTCTGCTCTCCTCTACTCCATCATCTGTGTCTGTCTGTCTGTCTGTCTGTCTGTCTGTCTGTCTGTCTATCTATCTATCTATCTATCTATCTATCTATCTATCTATCTATCTATCTATCTATCTATCATCTGTCTATCTTCATCATCATCATCATCTATTCTTTCTATCTATCTATCTATCTATCTATCTATCTATCTATCTATCTATCCATCTATCTATCATCTGTGTGTCTGTGTGTCTGTCTGTCTGTCTGTCTGTCTGTCTATCTATCTATCTATCTATCTATCTATCTATCTATCTATCTATCTATCTATCTATCTATCTATCATCTGTCTGTGTGTCTGTCTGTGTGTCTGTCTATCTATCTATCTATCTATCTATCTATCTATCTATCTATCTATCTATCATCTATCTATCTATCGTCTGTCTATCTCTCTATCTATCTATCTATCTATCTATCTATCTATCTATCTATCTATCTATCTATCTATCTATCTATCTATCTATCATCTATCTATCGTCTATCGTCTATCATCTATCTATCATCATACATTTAGGAACCACCCAACTCATAACTCATCCAGTTATGGTGGATGAGTGAGTCAAGAAAACATATGGACTTCACAGGTCAAGGAAGGAAGGAAGGAAGGAAGGAAGGAAGGAAGGAAGGAAGGAAGGAAGGAAGGAAGGAAGGAAGGAAGGAAGGAAGGAAGGAAGGAAGGAAGGAAGGAAGGAAGGAAGGAAGGTCCCGAGAATATCAGTCTAACCAATAGCAGGCACATGTTCACACATGAAGAAAGTCTTTAGACAAGCAAAGGAAATCAAAGCGCTGAGGTCTTCTGCTAACTATCTCTACTGCTATTGCCCAGGCTTATAAGTGCAGAAAGTTAGTGCATGCCAAGTTGAATTCCAGCCCAGTAAAAACCTTTGGGTTTTAGTATGACTGAGGTTAAGACTAGTTATTTGTGGATGGTTTTTATTTGGGTTATGATGGTTCTTTCTTTTTGTTCTAATTTCTTTGTTGTACACTCCACAGAGACTTGTGTTTGGTGCAATATCTAAATATGATCAATTCACTCTGCCTATCATCACATGTTCCAATATTTGCACAATTACTCAAACTCTAAAAAGACACTTAAAGACTTCATACTATCATGCTGGATGTCTAGACTTGTATCTGAACCTGATCTGAATATGATTCTAGCATATCTTGCTTTATTGTACTTGACAGTAGCTCTCTACCCACACAAACTATTCTTCAGGAAGCAGAATACTAGAGTTTCAACTACGAGAGTTGAATGGAAAGTTATGTTTGATGCTTAATTTCTGTGTCATACTGACGAGCCGATGTTTTGTCAGCTGTCATGATGCTGTGAGGAAATTCCTCACTTTTGTTCATGTAGCAGGACAATAACTACTGGCAAATTTCAATTCTTAAAGTTTTCATTGCAGCTGTTAGCCTGCGAGGAACTCATCTTGCACAAACCTTCTGATATACAGTCACTAATGTTGCTCCTATGAAATGCCAAACTTGACAGCAATTTCCCTCTCAGTAATCCTTTTGATCAGTTGATCATCTTTTCTCATGTGAAACTGATCAGTTGCATCTACCTCCTTCACAACCAAACTGAATTTCTATCGGAGGCATTCCAGCATTCAAAAAATTAGACACAGGTCATTACTGTAAGAGCACTGGTGAATTGTTAATGTAGGCTTCCATTTCACAAGCAACAAAAGCATTCCTCATGCCAAGTTCCCTCCAACAGAAGTGAAAGAACCAATGATCAAAAACACATGAGCAGGGGGTTGGACTAGAAGGCCTTCAAGGTCCTTTCCAATTCTTCTTCTGTTGTTGTTGTTGTTGTTGTTGTTGTTGTTGTTGTTGTTGTTGTTGTTGTTGTTGTTGTTGTTGTTGTTATTATTATTATTATTATTATTATTATTATTATTATTATTATTATTATTATTATTATTATTATGATTATTATTATTATTATTATTATTATTAACATCAGAGCTCCTAGCACATCAGTAGTGACCTTTATTGATGACCTATTACATTGAAGGCATTCCATTCATTCAACCCTAAAACTAATTATATCTAAAATCCTCACCAAGACTGCCTGTGTTAATTAACACGGTTTAATTGCATTGTACTTGCATTGGTTCACTTTTCTTGTTGGATGGGGGATTGTTTCAAACATTGCTTCTTTTTTGGTGCATCCCTTTTCAAAACCTTCACAAATAAGAGTGTCATAAAAATAAATAATACAGTTGGTCCTCGACTTTCGACCACTATTGAGTCAAAATTTTCTGTGGTTAAGTGAGACATTGTTAAGTGAGTTTGGCCCCATTTTATGACCTTTCTTGCCTCAGTTGTTAAGTGAATCACTGCAGTTGATAACTTAGTAATTGTTAAGTGAACCTGTCTTGCCCATTGACTTTGTTGGCCCGGAAGGTCACAAAAGGGGGTCACGTGACCTTGAGACACAGCAAAGGTCATAAATATGAACCACTTGCTAAGCATCTGAATTTTGATCACATGATCATGGGGATGCTGCAAAGATGGGTAACTGTGAGAAATGGTCATGTCACTTTTTTCAGTGCCGTTGTAACTATGAACAGTCACTAAATGAACTGTTGTAAGTTGAAGACTACCTGTAGACTGACACATACAATAAATAAGGTGACATACCTCTTTCATCTATTTTTTTCAGTAACCTGTCTTACAAGCATTTTATTACCTATCACTCTCAATTGATTCAGCTCATCCCCATTAGTCAGCTTTTAATAGGTTAATATCTATTGGGTCCAACAGATTACAGATTCTTCCATCTTCTTAACCAGTTGGCAGTTGGAAATAAAAGCAGGTGCAGTGATGAAATACAATTTTTTTACTACCGGTTCTGTGGATGTGGCTTGGTGGGCATGGTGTGGCTTGGTGGGTGTGGCTTGGTGGGCCTGGCAGGGGAAGGATACTGCAAAATCCCCATTCCCTCCCCACTCCTGGGGGAAGGATATTGCAAAATCTCCATTCCCTCCCCACTCTGGGGCCAGCCAGAGGTGGTATTTGCCAGTTCTCCGAACTACTCAAAATTTCCGCTACCAGTTCTCCAGAACCTGTCAGAACCTGCTGGATTTTACCTCTGAGCAGGTGCCCGAGAAGACATGCAAGTCCTTTATGGCAGGGGTCCAGGATAATTGAGGAACCATTTTGCTCCAATGGGACTGGGTTGGCCCACACATTCTGGCAGGAGAGACCCCCTCTCAAGCCCGTGGGTTTTTTAGTCTGTATTTAATTCCTCCACAATTTTTATTGTTTCTATATAATTTTCATAGTGTTATTTTTTAATAAGCTGCCCGTCAACCATGCAAGCTGTGCCTTATACTGGATAGGCAAGGAAAACCTCCATCTTTAACCCAAAGTATAATGGAATTCATATCACGAAACAACCACAAAAGGTCAAAGCTCCTTAATCATGAAGTTTATTTGATTCTGAAGCTGCCACTAGTCAGTTTCAAATTGAAATGAATGCAAAGTAATACCTTATGCATCATAAGAAGCACTTTCGTTTAACTGATGTGAAGAGCACAACCTAATTATTAATTACACTTCACCATGTAGTATTTCGTGTTAGGTAAAGGAACTTAATGATGTTTGATGGCAATGTCTGACCATTGAATGTTCACTAAGAAGTGGGAAAATGACAATACCTTCATACAAATAACCTTTTCTTTTACTAAGCTACTACAGGTAGTCCTTGACTTACACCCACAGTTTAGAATCAGATTTCTCTGGCTAAGCAAGGCAATTGTTAAGTGACTCGCATCTGATTTTACAACCTCTTTTGCCACAGTTATTAAGTGCTCACTGCCATTATTAAGTGAATCATGTGGTTGTTAAGCAAATCCAACTTTCTCCTTTGACTTTACTTGTTGGAAACCAGCTGGGAAGGTCACAAATGGAGATCACATGACTCCACTATACTGTAACCATTGTACATATATGCTGGTTGCCAAATGCTTGAATATTGATCTTGTGACTGTGGGGAGGCTTCAACTGTCATAAGTGCGAGGATTGGTTGTAAGTTAATTTTCTCAGTGCCATTTAACTTTGAACACTCGCTAAATGAATGTAAGTCAAGGACTTTCTGTACTGTATTTTCATTCTAGGAATGCCAGTTAATTGAAACGCATTTTCCCCTGCAAATGATCCATTTTCTATGATGTAATGCTGGCAAAAGGAGATATGAAATCTATAACAGTGCACATACCTGCAGGCATAATAAACAATTTTTTTTGTTTGTTATGCCTGCAGGTATGTGCATTCCAGGGGTGGGTTCTAACTTACCTCGCTGCCAGTTCGCTTCCTCCCACGCTGCATGGCTGCGCCTCATGGGCGTGCACATGCGCAGTGCCGAAAAATCAAAATAAATTTTTTAAAAAGCCAAAATCAAGATGGCGATGCATGTGCAGTGCTGGAAACTCGGCTTCTGCGCATGCGCAGAATAAAAAAAATAAAAAAATGTTTTTTTTTTAAAAAAATCCCAAAAAATATGGCGGCGCCCACGGATCGGCACCGACCAAACCGGCTCTGTGACATCACTGTGACATCACTAGCGGGTCACTACCGGTTCGGGCAAACTGGTCCGAACCGGGAGGAACCCACCTCTGGTGCATCTGATGTTTTCATGTTTGATATTGTATATCATTTCAGTTTAACATAGGCTCTCTCTTCCTCTCTCTTTCTTTGTATACATACATACAGTACATACATACACTTCAATGTATAAAACTACATACCGTATTTTTCGGAGTATAAGATGCACTGGAGTATAAGACGCACCTTAGTTTTTGGGGAGGAAAATAGGGGGGAAAATCTGCCTACCAGGTATTCATCTGGCTAGCGTCCTTAGTCTGGTCAGCTTCAGCACATTATTTTATCCCCTGGTTAGGGCTTAAAAAAACCTTCTTCGGAGGGAATAGCAATGAAAAAAGCCTGCAAAGACTTAGGGCTGGAAAAAACCTTCGGAGGGAGTAGCAATGAAAAAAGTGTGCAAAGACTTAGGGCTGGAAAAAACGTTCGGAGGGAGTAGCCATGAAAAAAACAGGCAAAGGGAAGATCACTTAGCTAGCAAAGCACAGAAGATCGCTTCAGTTAGGGCTGAAAAAAAGCTGAGTAAAAGCTACATTCGGAGGATANNNNGGGGGGAGGCCGATAATCAGTTGCTGGTGCTAATCAGGCTATTTGCTGTTTGCTGCAAGGAGGCAAATTGCTGGGTGGCAGAAGCCAAAGGGTGGGGGTGGCTGGCTGGGCTACATTCGGTGTATAAGACGCACCCAAGTTTTCACCCTCTTTTTGGGAGTAAAAAGGTATGTCTTATACTCCGAAAAATACGAGTATGTCCAGGAAGACCCGCCACACCACAGGAAGGAGAGTGGTTGGCAATTGCTTTCCTAGGAGAAAACGTTAGGAGGGTACAGCAGTAGATGAATTGTCCAATTGGAAGATAACAGAGTTGGAAGAGACCTTGGAGGCCTTCTAGTCCAGCCCCCTGCACAAACTATACCATTTCAGACAAAAAGGTGTCCAGTCTCTTCTTTAAAACCTGCAGTGTTGGAGCACCCAAAACTTCTGGAGTCAAGTCGTTCCACTGATTAATTGTTCGAAAATGTCAGCAAATTTCTCTTTAGTTCTTGATTGGTTCTCTCCTTGATTAGTTTCTCTCCAACCATTGCTTCTTGTCCTTTCCTCAAGTGCTTTGGAGAATAGGTTGACCCCCTCTTCTCTGGGGCAGCCCTTCAAATATTGGAACACTGCTATCATGTTACCCCTTGTCCTTATTTTCATTAGACTAGACATACTCAATTCCTGCAACTGTTCTTCATATATTTTAGCCATATGATTACCTTGAAAAGTTATTGCAAAATTGTCTCAGTCCAGACAGGATTTTCTTAAGCCATTTTAGAGCCAATCTGGTATGATCACAGGGCATCAGAAGCTGAAATGGACAGTAGAGACATATCCTTAATCTTATTGCAGAGGCTACTCCTACAGACACCTCATTGGAATTCAGAAAATTTAAACAACTAGAGACAATTTTCTTACATCTCTTTCCTGGCCACAGTTGTTGAAGTGGATGATAATTAATGAACTCCAGGCACTATGAATGAAATTAGTTTGCTAGATTCATTTTAATCCCATTTCATACTTAGTTTGACAAAGTGCCAGGGAGATGGAGAATACGACCCTTTTGCTATTTGGCACAACTTTTGATTTCATTAACATGACATCTTTTTGGATAGATTTCCAGTTGGTGTTGTATTGCTATTTTTTGGATTACTTATTTTGGAAAGTGATGCTGGGGAATTATTGCTTGTTCCATGAGAATTGTGCTATTGATATAAATCAACTTCTGGGCTAATAGGGATCCCTTGACAACTCTTGAATCCCATCTTGATGTCATTCCCAATCAAATAAATACTTCCAGAACTACTGAAATTCTTCCTTCTTGGCTCTCGTGGTTTCTATCAGCCTTTACATAATTAGGACTATGATCTGACTTACTTTTGGTTCGGCCAGATTGTTGACAGATTGAGGTTTTCTTTTGCCTTTAGACCTATTATTCTTACTCTGGACATTGGACATTGCACTTCACATTTTTCCTTTCCTCCCTATCCATAGCAGCTGGTCACCTCAGAAGAATGATGACTCCTGAAGGGACTACAGTTTTTTCTCAAACTCTGGAAAAGACTGCCTCACAAATACAATTATCTCATTGGTGAGCTTCCAAGGAAAAATTGAGGATTAGTAGTTTTCCTACTAAGGGTAGTCCTTGACTTGCAACTATTTATTTGTGATTGTTTGAAATTACAATGGCAATGAAAAAAGCCATTTTTCACACATACAACTGTTGCAGCATCCCTGTGGTCACATGATCAAACTTTGGATAGAATAGAATAGAATAGAATAGAATAGAGTAGAGTAGAGTAGAGTAGAGTAGAGTAGAGTAGAGTAGAGTAGAGTAGAGTAGAATAGAATAGAATAGAATAGAATAGAATAGAATAGAATAGAATAGAATAGAATAGAATAGAATAGAATAGAATAGAATAGAATTTTTTTTATTGGCCAAGTGTAATTGGACACACAAGGAATTTGTCTAGGTGCATATGCTCTCAGTGTACATAAAAGAAAAGATTCTATCGTGTAATTGGACACACAAGGAATTTGTCTAGGTGCATATGCTCTAGTGTACATAAAAGAAAAGATAAGTTCATCAAGAATCATAAGGTACAACACTTAATGATAGTCTGGGTACAAATAAGCAATCAAATCATATTAGGAAACAATCAATGTAAATCATAAGGATACAAGCAACAAGTTACAGTCATATAGTCATTTGTGGGAGGAGATGTGATGGGAACGATGAGAAGATTAATAGTAGTGCAGACTTAGTAAATAGTTT
>QLTV01001698.1:14186251-14203733 GCA_003457575.1 Thermophis baileyi
CTGGAAACACATACTGTGGCGGTAAGACACCGCTAGCACCCCTAGGGGTGTGTGTGTGTGTGTGTGTGTGTTGTTAAGGAATTGTGCAGAGTAACCTCTGGGCCCTGAAGGCTTGCACAGTGAACCGTAATGTTGCAGTAGATATAAGTAATGATTCAGTCAATAAGCAGATACGTTAAAGTGTATAAAAATTGTTTATTCAAAGAAATAGCACAGTCCAAATAACAGTCTGAATCATACACGTTCAGTCAGTCAGTGTTTAGAAGTACAGCAGTCTCCTTACCAGCCTTTCTTTGTCTTAATCAGCAAACAAAGATTCTCTACTATCACAGATAGCTAGCTGCACACAGAGCTTACTTTCAGACACAAAGTCACTCAGCAATGAATCAGCAAAAGAGAGAGAACTAACCATGTTCTCTAGCTCCCTCTTATGGCCGTTACTGCCAGTCAGAATGCAACAATGCATTTAAAGCAATATTACATATATACATTAAACAGTGATTTGTGGCTTGTTTATATTAACCAACCCAACCGTTTGGACAGAGTCCTAACAGGAGGGATCGTTTCTTGCCCTGCTCCAAAAGTGTGTTCTAACTTACCTCGCTGCCAGTTCACTTCCTCCCGCATCGCGTGGCCACACCTCGTGGGTGCACACATGCGCAGTGCTGAAAAATCCAAAAAAAATCCAAAAAATAAAAGAGCTGAAAACAAGATGGTGACGCATGTGCAATGCTGGAAACTCGGCTTCTGCGCATGCACAGAAGGAAAAAAACCAGAAAAAAATTCAAAAAAAAAATTCCCCAAAAAAAATTCAAAAAAAAAAAAAAGATGGTGGAACCCACGGACCGGCACCAACCAAACCGGTTCCTTGAAGTCATCGTGACGTCACCAGCGGTTTGCTACCGGTTCGGGTGAACCGATGCGAACCAGGAGGAACCCACCTCTGCCTGGACCTATCCACAATAGTATTGCACATTTCAGGCTTTTGAACAGTGCTTATTTCAGTTGATTGTATGATATAGTGTGTCCCTTTTGCAGATGCATTCCTTTCTCCTTTCTATTTCAGTTTCCAGTGCTTTTATTCAGGGTTTTTTTGCACCTGATAAATTAGATTCTTATGAAAGCTTGTACAGCAATAAATGTATTAGTCCTTAAGGTGCTGTTGGATGCTGCCTTTTCAATCCATCTATTAATCATTTTCTCTCTCTTGCTTTCAAACAGAATGCAACCAATCTAGTGGCCCTTTGGTTTGGGGCAAATTTTAGGACAATACTCTATTTTTGCAAATAGTCTCTTTTGACTCTTAGCTAGATAGAATAAGTAATGAGAAGGGGGAGGGTGTGAAATCCTGTTCAGAGTTGTAAAATATAGCGAATTAGATTGCAGGTCCCCATTCTTAGGTCTTCGTTCCCTTCCTAGTGGATCAATTAATGTCTTCTCCCAAGTTTATTATTGCGTTTGTCAAAGCCCACATTCTTGCTGGATTCTTCCTTAGATTGTCAGAATCAACATTTAACACTGTTTTTAGTTTTAAACATTTCTTTTGCTAATAGGGATCTTTAGTCAGAGAGCCCCCACAAGGAACTTTGTGTAGCATGTTGTTAAAAATAATCCTTCCATGAATGATTCATAACATAATGAACATTATGTATCTTGAAGGTACATAAACTACAAAATGTCAGAAAAACCAATTCAGTCCATTTGACTAAATTGCAAGGATAGATTCAAAGGACTCACATCCTATACACCCAGGAAAGTTTTATTAAAAGGGATTCGTGTTTTTATACATATGAGGGACACTGCCAGGGTCCAGCTCTAATTTAGAAGCAAATGACCATGATTACACTGTAAGCCTTTTCCATGATTTATAGACTAATAAAATGGTTGCTGCTTTAGGGATGCTTTCAAAAGAAAGAAATGAGGGACATTACTAGAAAGAATAAGCAGCTCTGGATCTTGTGGTTGTTTTGTTTGTTTCAAAATGAGTTGCCCATTGAAGGGATATGTTGCCTCTGTATACTATCTATACATCATAGATGGCCCAACTTTGTTCTTGAGGGCATGGCATTTTATGAGGTGGAGACATGTTGTATTAGCACTTGATTGCCTTCTTTCAATCGATCTGACATTTCATGCCTTCAAAAAGCATTATTAAAGAGCCGTCTCATACAATACTACATTTTGTAGTACTCTCTCTTCTCACAATTGATTTAGTGAATCTGAAAAGGGCTTGAATAGGGGCTTGAGTGGGTACAACTCTTTAGAGATTTGGGGGGGATTTTTTTTTTTTGCAGTTTTCTGAGTTTTCAGGCAATTATAAGAAGCAAAACATAGAGTCACACTATGAGGCAGATGGATAGTCTCTAAATATGTTTGTTTGTTTGTTTGTTTGATATTTTTACAAATAACTTAAAGCAGGGAACATATTTAACACGCCTTCTTCCTCCTCCTATTTTTCCCAGAACAACAACCCTATGAGGTGAGTTGGGCTGGGAGACAGTGATTGGCCCTAGATCACCCAACCAGCTTTCATGCCTAAAACAGGATTAGAACTCATGGTCTCCTGCTTCCTAGCCTGGTGCCTTAACCATTAGACCAGGGGTGTCAAACTCAATTTCATTGAGGGCCACATCAGGGTTGTGTTTGACCTTGGGGGGCTGGGGTAGGTGTGGCTGGAGTGGGTGTGGCCAGCTCGACATCACTCATGTCGGGGGCACCTGTGGTGGCCCGAGTGCTCTGCCAGCGAAAACGGGCTCCCAAGCTCCATTTTCGGCTGCGACGTCCTCCTGCAACCCTCTGCCAGGGCCGCATGCAGCCCTCCCGAGCTCTGTTTTCGCTCACTGCTGGTCCTTCACTGTTTCCAGGGCAGCCCCGCAGGCCAGATCTAAGCACTCCGCCAGCCGGATCCAGCCCCTGGGCCTTGAGTTTGACACCCCTGCGTTAGACCAAACTGGCTATATATAATACATACATGTATACTTATATACTACTGTCTTAACTTTTCAGAATTTTAAGGCATCCATTATCTTAACCTTATAACTCTCATGGCAAAAATCAGCCTAAATGGCTCAGAGTTTTTCAGAAGTGGAAGGAGGGCCTTTGCTCTCTGAAAGTCTTAGGACATCCTCTTTACCTCTTAACATCCCAACACCAAAAAAGCAGAAAATAATAATAATCATGTTTGGCTTCACAAACTTTGAGAGCTAGACATGAAGTGCTTGCAAGTGATGGATTATCCTTGATAAACTAAGTAATTACTTAATATACTCTTGCTATGGGAATAAATAATAATAGAAAACAAGACAAAGACTAGTGAATATATTAAAAAACAATCTAATACAGGATCAATAATATTACCAGGAACAGCAAAATGGAGACAGGTAGGAACATTTTTTTAAAAAGGGGGATTTCTAGTGAAAGAAGGGGGGAGGAAGCAATTATATAATAATTCTCTTAAAACTTACTCCACTTAGGAAAGATCTTTTTAATTGTTAATCCAAAAGTATTATGAATTTGGAAACAAAGGAACAGAAGGATTTCTACTAGACTCTGAAGGTCTGGGATGCATCTCCCAGAGCCTCAAAAGTCATTACCAAATTGCAATTTTTAATGTGACAGAAAGGGGAAATTATTAAATACACGACTGGTGAGTAATTACAGTTAACATAAAATGTGCATAAAATGAAATCAAATGTGTTGCTCCCACCCATTCTTTTTTGGGGTCCCTCAGCCTAAACTCTGCAGAAAGTGGGTCCTCCAATTTTCAACAATGTCAGATTAGATTGATGCTCAATGGATGCTAATGTACATTGAGATCAGGTGGTTTTAGTTCTCCTGGTGATTTCATAGATCCATGCACTTTCTTGGCAATAATAAGAAAATGATTTGCCCTCGCTTTTTTCTGGGATGTTTTTCACCTTTCCAATGTAGCCTATAACTGTGGTATTTCCTGGTGGTCTCCTCTCCAAATACAATACTAACAAGGATAATCTAAGTAAATCACCCAGCAGGTTGACCTTACTTAATTTTTTTTCAAAATAAGCCAAGCTCAGGTTGGTGCTGCTTTCAGCTTTTTTCTTTTCTTTAAATAATCCTAAATATGCTTCTCTTCAATCTTAAACAAGTTGGTATTTGTGTTTCTTTCTCTGTTTATGTTTGTGTGGTGTGATTATATATAATAATGCAATATATTGAAAATCTTATTCTAGGTTATGTAGTTTAGGAAATTACTACAAGTCCACCATGAAAACTGAAGAACAATGTTTTTGAGCCAGTAATAGAGTAAAATAACAAGGTAGAGCATTGGGGTAGGGGAGTGGGGAGATCTCTTTGTCTATTGCCAGAGTTGCACTATCACCATCTCTACTCTTATCTGGTGACTTAAAATATATGGAAGGGACAGCACTCAATAGCATTGAAAATCACAATGCCTGGTGGGCTTTATGATTTTAAAAACAAGATAAAAGCTTTTTGACTCAAAGAAAGCAATCAAATGGCTTTCTGTAGCCACAAGCGTCATATTTACTTAAAGGATTGTGACTATGAAAGCAAATATCTCTTACAGGAAGGCAGGACAAAAGCTGTCAGAGAACTGGGAAGTAAATAGCTTTGAAACTGTTTTCTCTGCTTCATTTCAAAAGCTGAAGGCTACGAATGTTTGACCTTTTACAAATGGAAGGCTTCCCTGCAGGTCACTCGGCTGTGCCAAACTATGACGGTGACAAGGAACTAGATGCGGCAATCCCCAAAGGAAAACGGCTGACAGCATTGGGGACCCTGTCGATTTCCATCACTCAGAGATTTTGTCCCTGTATTGGTACTGATCCTGAAATGGTATATTATTGTATTGTGAGTTTTGTAAGTGTCTTCATCGGGAAGTTACCTGGCCTAATTTAAAAATCCAAACTAGGAAGAGATTATTCTCAGTATGTAAAAAATTTATTTGTCGGTGAAAATCTAAAACCAGCCAGATTTTTAACTAGGACTATAAAAACAAGGCTTTTAGAAACAAGTCAATACGTTGGGTTTTAAGTCTATTATGTAATTCTCGTTAAATATTTTACTTGTAAAACTGTTTTTATCTATTTTATCAAGTTTAGATTACATTTGTAATTTGCTATTGGGCTTTTTGGTCATAAATACAATGGGATGGGATGGGATGGAATTCAACCTTGCCAATAGAGTGACTTTTCCTGATTTTATCCACAAAAATATCTAAAGCTTCCTAGTTGCACAAAAATATTGTACATGTCTTGATTAAAACAGTGCAATTGTTCAGAAAGGACTTCCACCACTGGGGAAAAAAATCAAGAAGGTGAGTTAAATTAGGCCCAAACTGTCGCTTTATGAATAAGTATTTTCAATACAATTGAAAAAATGCTGTTTAAAAAACAGAAATAATAAAATGTTAATAGCTGTGTTTCACATTCTATTTGAACACATTTTTTTCAATTTGTTTCCAGGCTATGGAAAACCCATAGCTCTATTCTCTGCCTCTGCTGCCACCATCAAAACTGGCATTCGTTTCTTTTACTAATATACCATCTAAAGTCTTCTATGGTTCTCATTAAGCTATTGAATAAAAAGAAAAACTCTCATCTTTTACAAGTTATGCACACATCTACCAGCAGATCCTTTCCACTAAATCCTGCCTTGCCCTTGCATCAAAAATAGAGAGGAGTATATATTTCTAATTATCAGTTTGAGATCTACTCAGAAATAACATTACTGAATTCCAAGGATATATACTTAGAGAATTGCAGCCCATTAACCTAAAAGATTATTGGGACTGGGATTGCTGTTGCTAAGCAATACAATCATAAAATGCAATGTCATCTAACTTGGGGGTGAAATCCAGCATGTTCTAATAGGTTCTGGAGAACTGGTAGCGGAAATTTTGAGTAGTTCGGAGAACTGGCAAATACCACCTCTGGCTGGCCCCAGAGTGGGGAGGGAATGGAGATTTTGCAATATCCTTCCCCCAGGAGTGGGCAGGGAATGGGGATTTTGCAGTATCCTTCCCCTGCCACGCCCACCAAGCCACACCACACCCACCAAGCCACGCCCACAGAACCAGTAGTAAAAAAAAAATTGTATTTCACCACTGATCTAACTGCATTGCTTAGCGATGACAATCCCAGCAGTCCCAGTTGCTGTCATAATCCGAGATGTTGTTAAGCAGGAAGGGTCGGGAGCCCTAGTTATGCTAATTTGTTATGCTAATTCCATGCAAATTCCTTGATTTAAAAGTAATGCTGCAAGAAGAGATAAATTGAGATCTACCTGTAGTAGGGGGGGGGAAAGGACACACAAATGAGAGATGGATGGAAATCTTAAAGTTACATGAAATTAAGAATATTGGTTGTTGGTGAACATAAGATAGAGGCACACAAGAATTGCACTGAGCCTTTTGGTGGGATTGCTACAGATATCCACATTGATAATGTCCTAATGTTCTCTTTTATTCGTATCCATTTCATGTATTCATAGTTATGTTTATACTTATATCTGTTATCTAATACATGCTTGACAAAATAAATAAATAAATAAATAAATTGAGCCATAACGACACCAAAATGAGCACTGTAGCACCACAATGCCCTTTTCTACTTGCATCAAAATAGGTGGAATTTGTGTCATGGTATTGCAATGCACGTTTTATAACTTGACATCCACACCCTTTGCATCTTCTGTGGATGCTTCTAGGTTCACACTCCCACATCAATGCCATTTAATTTTTTTTTTTAATTGATAAAATAAATATGCTTTCTTCCTTTCCCTTTCAATCACATTTGAAATTATTAAACCTGTACAAAGTGACTTGAATTTGCTTCGACTGTAAGATTTGTTCCCTGGATGTGCCATGATTCACTTGAAATCAAAAGATAAAATGATTTGCCCTGATAAAGCAATTCAAGGTAACTTAAACTGATTTAACTCCTCTCAACATCCCTCAGTGTTGGTTGAATTGCTCCATGACTGGGCAGCCTAGGAAGCTGTGTGCTATAGGAGTTCCTGCAAAGTTCACTGAAGCCCCCTGGTCTACCACACCTTCAGAATCTGCTGAAGCGGCTACAGCAGAGGTGGGTTCCTCCCGGTCCGGACCGGTTCTCCCAAACTGGTAGCAACCCGCTGGTGACATCACAGTGACATCACGGATCCAGTTCGGTTGGTGCCGGCCCGTGGGTGCCGCCATCTTCTTTTTTTTTTTTGATTTTTTTGAATTATTTTTTAATTTTTTTGATTTTTTTTTTAATTTTTTTTTTGAATTTTTCCCTGGGTTTTTTTCTTCTGCGCATGTGCAGAAGCCGAGTTTCTGGCACTGTGCATGTGTCGCCATCTTGTTTTTGCCTTTTTTGGGGGGTTAATTTTTTTTATTTTTAGGCACTGTGCATGCACGCGCCCACGAGGCGCGCCCACGCGGCACGGGAGGAAGTGAACCGGCAGCAAGGTAAGTTAGAACCCACCCCTGGGCTACAGGCTAACCACTTTCAGACAATGCTGGCAGATACCAGGTAGCATTTTTCAAAGTCACTTAGCTAAGATCTTCTATGGTCAAATAAGGCTCTCCTCTGCCTTCTCCTGCAAAACCCGATGAAGAAAATTCTCAGATTTCTCCCACAGTACAGGATCTGCAGGAGAAGGCTGAGAAGGAGAGTAAGGTGACACAAAACGGTTGCTTCACATTGTGTCCAAAAGTGATAGGTTCATGTTCCTTTGCAAAGCATATTCGAAATGATTTTGGAACCTCCATTTCACTCCTTTGAAACTGTGCAAGTTTTAGGAACTACATCAGTAATTTATGGAGATTTCTGGAGGCAGATTCAAGACTCAGGGTGTGTGCATGTTTGAAACAAGATGAGAAGGGGGAAAAATACTTCACACTTTACGTTACATTAGTTTATGTGTTTTGTTTCCGAATGGAGTCTATGTAGCACCAGATGTAGCAATTCTAGTAGAAATAATCTAAAGCATTTGGGGCTTAATGGTGGCCATCACTCTACCTCTGCTTCCAGTAACCTTCCCAATGGAAACCAGTATCGACCCATTTTCACTCATGTTATTCTACATTGCAACAAAATCAGCTGGAATCCACTTCATTAAACTCATGAAGTAATAAATTCCTCTGTCTTTCAGGGGGTGTCTGAAATTCTTTGTCATTTCAGTTTTGATTAACTTTCCAAGCTTGATAAGTTAATACTTTCAAAGCAATCCTTTAATTGGGGAGCAAGATAAGCTGAATAAAAGGAAAGTATGGCAAAAATGTGGGTAGATGAATGATTTCCCAGTTAAGCTAAAAGACATTGGGATTCTTTCCCACTTAACAGAATGCCATCATAATGCAAGGGACTATGGAGGAGGTAGGGAGAAGCATTCATTTAGTATATATTGCGGTACTAATTTTTTAAAGTAGAAAGTTATTAGATGCCTGCTGTTTGTCATAACATTGTAGAGTTTGGCATTCTCAAAAGCAATTCCAGAAATAGCACTTATTTGCAAGCTGCATGACTATGATGCATGATGACCAATATCAGAAACTTATTAAAATGCTCTTGGCTAAATACAGTTATACAACCATATTAATTAAAGTATTCTTATCAATAGTAATAATAATAATAATAAATAATAGGCCTGTTCTCTCTTTTCCAGTTTTAACACTCCGGCGTTAAAACTGCTGGCCGAGGGCCAGGACAAATAAATATTAGCTGGCATGCCAGCAAGAATCTCAATTACTTTATGTGTTCTTTCAGAGGGAGATAATTAACATTTCAAATAAATTGCATGACCGTTGGAGGTAAGTTAGTTGCTTTGAAATGGATCTGGTATGCCCATTTAGATCAGCTGAGATTACAGCCCAAATTATTTATTTAAAATACATATTTCTCTACAGTATTCTACTAATTATGTTGACTTTCTTGTAAAGTAACACATGTCCCTTCTTAAATACATTTTAAAAAAGAGGGCATAGCACTGAATCCAATACGAATTTAAAGTATATACACCCAGGTATTTTAGGATATAGTGAATATAATTGGAGCTAATCTTTTATGACTTCCTTGGTTGACCATATATATGAGTAACTTACACACCTACCTAATTTAAGCATTCTAGCTTTCATGATCTTTAGAATCACATGAGGGAGAAAAGAAATTGGCATTGTAGCTCCATGTTCCTTCTTATCACTCCTTCTTTGTTGAAGCAAGTATCTGCAGACAACATCCTAATACTAGACCAACAATCAAGCAGTAAAAAATACCCCAATCAAGGAAAAACTAACTCAGACAAACAATCAAACAGTAAACAACAGCTTAATCAAGGAACCACCAAGAAAACTCTCCCCAACTCTGACAGGGCAAGTGACTAGTATATAAAATAATGGCAAATCCCACTCCCTTCTAGCACTAATGAGGTTACCTAGATGGGTAATGAAACATCTGCAAGAAAACCACCAAAGTCAGAGAACATCAAGGACCCCACAGTTCAATCCTGAGCTACAAATATTTTCTTTTGTTGGAGCTTCCTCTGTCTATAGAGCAGGGGTGTCAAACTCATATCGTCACGGCATCATCAAGTGACGTATCGTGACTTTTTTCCCCTTTGCTAAACCGTCCCTGTCCTACTGTCCTACCGTCCCTGTCCTACTGTCCTATTGTCTTCATCTATCTGTATTCACTTTGATTATGTTTATGATTATACCTATACCTGCTATCTTGTACATGTTTGACAAATAAATAAATAGAAATAGAAATAAACCGGACATGGACATGGCCAGCATGTGACACATCCAGCCTGCAGGCCACAAGTTTGACAGCCCTGCTATAGAGGCATTCCCCAAAATTGGAGGAGCCTCCTTTCCCAGGGTTCCAACATTTCAAGGAGAGTCCCATGGGTAGGAATATGTTATGTCTTGCAAATAGTCACCTCCCATGGATGTAGAGATACATATATAGCAAAGGAATGTATTTTGCATTTATTTTCATTTCTTGTCCTTTGATATGTAATTCCTATCCTTGGGGATAATATGTTCCTATAGGAACGGGTAATATGTTCCTATAGCAGTGTTTCTCAACCTTGGCAATTTTAAGAGAGGTGGACTTCAACTCCCACAATTCCCCAGCCTGCTAAGCTGGCTGGGGAATTGTGGGAGTTGAAGTCCACCTCTCTTAAAATTGCCAAGGTTGAGAAACACTGTCCTATAGGAACAGCTACATAAAGCTAGAGGTATTTCTGGAAAGCAGAAATTCAGTTATAATGATAAGCACAGAATCTCTAGGATATGAGCAGGCTGAACCCGAGGGAGGGGTCAAGTGCATCATCAGTTTAGAGTCATGCCCACAACTAGGACACAGAAATAATTCCTTTCAATGTGTACGTATCTTAGTTGCCTTGAATATCATGCCCACCATATAGAGGAGAGACACCTATAAACCTATGTGTATCCTGCTTGCTTCTTTTCATTTACAATTCCCACCCCCCACTATTTTAATTTGACACATGGAAAGTACATGAGGACACACATGTTCCACAGAAGATGAATCTAGGAAAGCCAAGCCCCACTAGCTGCTAGAAAGAGTTAAGGTTACCAAATCCAGTTGCATTTTGTGGTTTGTGTTGTACATATGGGACACTTCCAATCCATTCACTTAAATTCATAAAACTGTTCTTTAGGAGTAGTCCCATAATAAAAGACAATCTGGGCTGTTCAGAGTAACATGGTGATTTTTTTACCCAATGTGCTACTTTGAAGAGAGGCAGACTGATGCCATTGTCTTTTTCATGTATATTTTAATTTTCTCAGCAGAATTAAAAATAGTTGTGAAATTGCTGGGGCAACAGAAGAATGATATTTCTTGTCTACAGGAAAACCTATAACTGCTTTTAACTTTAAGAACAGTCAAAAAATCCCAGGGGTCTTTAATCTTCCTTAAATCTTGTTTCTACTATTTCTGCTCTGAACACTTGAAGTAACAGCAGCACTTGGAGAAATAAAAATTCTCCACTTGTGCCCTACAAAAATGTAGGGAGTAAACACATTCTTTTAATGAATGACAATTATATAGCTGTTGTTATTACTGTTTAGCTTTGTCCCTTGGGAAAAAAACCATAGTTTAGGGATTGAGAGCACATGAGCTCTTATCAGAATGTCCCAGATTCAACCACTGCCATTTCTTATTTGTGACTAGGAAAGTCTCTGGAGATAGCAGTGAGAGCCACGAATGGTGCACTCCTTATTCCTTCAATGTTTAGAAGTAGCCCAGGTGATACATAACTCATGCTTTGGGAAAATTACAAAGAACACTGTCACACTGAATGCCTCCTTCTCAAGGAAACTGGTGAAACTCACTTTTTTTATATCTGCATCTATAGTCTTTAACAGTCTTCTTCTTTGTTGGAAGAAAGTCTTTTGGTAACTGCCTATTTTTGAAGTAAGTCTGCATAGACACCATCCAGTTGGAAGAAGCATGCAAGAGAGATCATTTAACTAAAGAATAGTTAAGAACTACACACCTCAGAGTGAACCTGAACCTAAAAATACTTGTAAATGCACATGCCTTCAAGCAAGGAGTTGACTATATAAATTGGATAATAAGTAAATAAATATAATTTTAGTGAGAAACCACATAGTGAAAACACAGGAAGGAAATATCAATGAAAGAGAAAATAGCAGTCATTAGAGAAATAGCATTCAGTGGAGAAATACCCTTTAAAATGATGAGCAGAGCTGAGAGAATAGCAGTGAAAACAAGACAAACATTTCCAAAGCATAAAAGTAATCAGTGGGAAATAACCATCATCAAGGAAATAACTGAATGCTAAGAAGAGTTTTGAGCAATAGGCAGGAGAAGCAAAAACATCAACAACAACAACAATCACTGGGGGCTAGCAATGGGACTGGATATATAAGAAGAGAAGAAGAGAGCAGGATTTTGTTCATGGGCTTTGAGCAACCACAATTCCCAGAATCCTTCAGCATTGGCCATGATTCCTGGGACTGCCAATTGTTATAATTTTGGTTCTTCATCTCTGCTGCAGATACATCATTCCCAATGATCACTTCATATCAGTAGAACTTTCTTGTCTGAATGTGTGATCAAATACTGAATGTGGGCATTCCCAAGAAGTGGATATTTTCAATTTTCAGAAGCGTTGTTCCTTGTTAAAAAGCCCTGGTGGTGCATGCGCAGAGGGTAAAAGAACCCAAATGGTGGCATCCGGGCGGGTGGGCGGAGCCTCACGCTACCTTGGCGACCGGCTCTACGGTGACCGACAGGCATGAGCGAACCGGGAGCATTTCACCCCTGTCCAGATTGTTGGGAGTAATATGCTGACATTGTAAACTGCTCAGAGTAAAACACTATGGAGTGGTATATAAGTCTAAATGCTATTGCTATTGCTATTAAATAATAGCTAATATTATTTTGAGAACATAGTGAGTTTCATGATTGACCCTCGTTAATATTTGGATGAAGAACATAGGAACTCCCAGGGTTAGGAAATCTCAGACCTGTAGGCTGGACTGGAAAATGAAAATGATTGTTGATGAAGGCAATGGCTAATGACTTCCATATGGTTCCCTAGAGTGCACCATGGAGTCACCAGGAGTCATGTTCAACTCAGTGGAGAGTATTCTTTTACATTAAAGAATAAAGGATTCCAGGAAGCTACTGGTGGCCCTGGCCTCGTGGCCCTGACAATACACTCCTGTTGTAAAATAATGAAGTCCTTTTTAAATAGTTCATAGTTTTTTTTTCTCTATAGCTCCAAATCCTATTGAATGTTCTAAAAAGAATGGTGACTTTAGCAGATTCAAGTATATTGGATTATAGTTAATTAAATTTTGTCATGCCATTTGATTTAAGTGAGAAGTTAATTAACAATAAATTATTCTAGACATAATACTCGGACTAATAGAACTTCCCCCTATCCTTCCAAACCACAATTTTTACCCATTTAAGATCATTTTGATCTGAGGTATTTTTCATATTACCTGCAGGCCCAAATTTTGAACACTAAAATTCAATGATTGGTTTTGGACTCCTAAAGAAGGTGAGGACAGCCTTTTATAATATTGGAAGACTGTTAGACTCATAGTCCTTCTCTTTATTAGATTAGATATACCTAGTTCCTGCAATGGTGTTGTCTCACATGAGTGATCTCGATTGAGTTCCCCATATTTGGATACTGAAAACAGAAATCATTTGTTGAAATAACAGATGTGACATTTACTTCATAACTCTTCCATATCTGGAGCCATTCATCAACAGCAATTCAGAAGATGTAAACAGAAACCATTTCCAAAGAGCAGCCACTAATATTAATCTGCTCAATGACAGTTATGTCCTAGAAGGCGATATTCCATATTATCCACCTCAGTTTTAAAGTGTAAAACACTATTTAGAAGAAAAAAATAAACCTCAACAGGACTCTTGTTACTCTACTCAGATTATTTTAATGAGGCTTGGCTAACAAAAGTCCCAGGAAATTTAGAAGATGAACCTCAGTGAACTTCCACTTTCGGTTTTATAGGCTTCAGTGAACCTGGGCCAGGGGTGACATTCAAAATTTTACCCTACCGGTTCTGTGGGCGTAGCTTGGTGGTCATGGCCAAGCCACGCCCACCAAGCCACACCCACAGAACCAACAGAAAAGTTCGGCCAAGTCTTCTAGCATTCAACCTGGCTGCTTCTCGCCTCCTTCTCATGTTTGCTCTGTGTGTATGAGCCCAAGAAGGAGGAGAGAAGGAGTGAGTGGGAGGGGCGGGGCGGGGCCAGTCAGTGGTGCAATTTACCGGTTCTCCGAACTGCGCATAATCGCCACCACCGGTTCTATAGAACCTGTCCGAACCTGCTGAATTTCACCCCTGAACCTGGCCGACTCATCTTCCCTACCTGGTAGGAAGACTCTGGCATCTGATCAGGAGCAGAGCTCTGCTTCCATTTTCTACCAGTGGCCCAGCATTTACAATATGCTGCACGAAATGGAATAATCACCCAGAAGTCTCTGACAGCGACTTTCTGAACTCTCCCAATAAATTATTATAATAAATATACAGAAAGGAGCATATACAGTGGAAAAAAAGTCATTGCAATGAAGGATATCAACTTTAACAAAGCCCTTATATTGTAGTTCTAATCTGGTTCCCTCCCCATAGATTCCCAGGATTAACTTTGAATTCAATAGGAGTTTTTCCTAATAAGCCTATTGGATAATAGTGACTCACTCAAGCCCTTCCTTACCTGGTGGTCTCCAGATGTATGGTGCTCACAACTGCCAGGATCCTGAGCTAGTGAGTATAATAGGAATTACTGTGCAATACTTCTGGAAAACACCAGGTTAAGGGCCACCCCAGCATTTCATCCATGTGACATTTCAGATGCTGCTTGATGTAGGTTAGGATGGTTTTTATTAGAGAAGACAAAGTTTATCTAGCTGCAAAAGGGCAGTCTTCATGATAGTAAATTTAAGGGGAAAATCTCTAGTGATTGCCTTTAAAACACTTGAATATAGAGCATTATCAGGGAAAAATAATCAAACAGAAACCCTGGAGTGATTTGTGCCTTGAGTATTCCATCTTAACTCTTAGAAAATGTTAGTTTTAAAGAAGAGTCTGTCTTGTTTAAAAAAAAAACACCTTTACTTGCACAAAAAGAATATCTTTTATATCCTACTGAAGTTCCAAAGAACTTCTATGACATATATATATATAATATGGACCATCATCACTACATGAATAATATGAAGATGTTCAACATGAGAATGATTTATCTCATGGAAGAGAGTTTTCCTTTTCTGTCTAAAAAAAATTCCACTGCATGTTTAAAAACACATCTGCGTTTGGTATTCGATGAAATGACACAAGCAACCAAACTATTCCACGACAAAAGAATTCAGAATGCTTTGATCACCTATATGTTTCCTCAGCATCAACTCACCAAGGGGCAGAGGGAGGTTGCAATCAAGCAGAAAAAGATTCAAAATCAACCAGACATGTGAAGTCGCCCATTTCAAGCCTACGAAAATGGCCAAGTTGTTCCAGTTGTGGTTTGGCTTTTAATAATATTCTGATAGCCTCACTGACTCTGTATGCCCAGACTGAGAACCAGGTTAACCTAATAGCAATAGCACTTAGACTTATGTACCACTTCATGGTGCTTTACAGCCCTCTGTAAAGCAGTTTACAGAGTCAGCATATTGTCCTCAACTATCTGGGTTCTCATTTTACCAACCTCGGAAGGATGGAAGGCTGAGTCAACCTTGAGCCGGTCAGAGTTGAACTCCTGGCAGTGGGCAGAGGCAGCCTGTGATATTGCATTTTAATCATTGCACCATCGCGGCTCTAACCTAATGGTCTATTCTTCCTGGTGGCAAACTACATTCAATGTAGGCACCATTTAAAGGGTCTTAGTAGGGAAATAGGGAAGGACTGATGAGTTTGTGCCTTAGACAATGTAGCCTATGTAGTTTTATTGTTGAGTCTCTAACAGCGGTCATCGTCCTGCTGGCCTTTAAAATTATAAACTCAACTGCAGCATTCACATGAATTTTTGATGATTTTTTTTTCCATTTTAGTTTAATTTAAACTAAAAGGGTCTGTCTAATACTTAAAATTTAGGAACTTTCCACTCAAAGATTCAAACTAATGTGCGTTAGCCTTCCCAAGAACTAGCAAAGAGATGAATGATTAAAAATTGCAGATTCTTGCCTGTTATAACTATGTTTCTCTGCTTTCCAGGTACCGCGATTTATATGCTTGCCTTAGTAAAATCCAAACCATCGCTAAGGTCTTGATCAAGTTTTCTGCTTATTATAACTGAAAGAGGGGATTTTTTTTTTTAAAAAAAGGGGGGGAACAACATATCTAATCTTCTCTTCAGAACTCTTTTCTCTTGAAATCAGTTTTGGTCTGATTAGCAGAGTAGACAAAGAACACCAGTGACAGATTAAAAAATAATCTTTCACTGGCTCTAAATCAGGGGTGGGTTCTAACTTACCTTGCTGCCAGTTCGCTTCCTCCCGAGCCACGTGGCCATGCCTCGTGGGCGCGCACGCGCCTTGTGGGCGTGCGCACATGCACAGTGCAAAAAAAATAAAAAAAATATTTTTTTAAAAAAAGCCGAAAACAAGATGGCGATGCATGTGCAGTGCCAGAAACTTGGCTTCTGCACATGCACAGAAGAAAAAAAATTCAAAAAAAAAAATTCAATTTTTTTTTTAAAAAAAAGATGGCGGCGCCCACGGACCAGCACCGACTGAACCGGATCCGTGACATCATCGTGACATCACCAGAGGGTCGCTACCGGTTTGGGCAAACCGGTCTGAACTGGGAGGAACCCACATCTGCTCTAAATGAGCAAGTGAAAATGGGTTCACACTGAAGCAAGACACAAATCAGAGAGCTAAAGAACCCGTAGACAAAGCACCTGTCCATTTTCAGATCAAAACCCTGCCTATTTTATAAAGCAGATGATGCTTTCTTCATACATCCAGTCAGTGGCCCATAGGATATAAGCACTCCTCGGAAAAAATGAAGGCCAAGGAAACAGAGAGACAAATGCTTGGAGTTAAACTAAAAGTCCCAAAGTCCATGTTCAACTAGAACAGGGGTGTCAAACTTGCGATAACACGTCATCACGTGACGTGTCACAACTTTTTTCCCCTTCACTAAACTGGGAGTGGGCATGGCCAGTGTGTGATGTATCCAGCCCGCGGGCCGCGAATTTGACACCCCTGAACTAGAACAAAGGTTTGTGATGTGATTAACAAGAAAAGCAGGAAGTGTAGTGAATCTCCTATCAGCATTATTTTTCATTTTCAGACACAATGAGTGGGATTCTTTACTATAAGCCTAAACAAGTCCATGAACTCACAACATAGTTCATTGCACAAACACACACATCCCCAAATCCCAAAGTTACAGTTGGCATACATTTAATTTACATTTATTTATTAGATTTTTTTATTCTGCCTATATTGCTTTATAGGTAACGCAAGGTGGTGAACATGCATAATATTCCTTCTTCCTCCTATTAACTAAGTATTAACTAAATAATGGTTATTTACTAAAACACATCTTCAGTCTTTGACACACTTTATGTATGAACTCATGCTTTAAAACAACAGAAACAACGATGCATCATGGAAAACAGAATAAGCAGAAACAAGATATTTATAATGATAATAAGCCCTATTATTCAAAGCAATGTAGTTTTCACATATTTGAAGATAATGTCTAAAGAGAGCTAAATATTTTATTTGTCTGTGTGTGTGTGTGTGTGTGTGTGTGTGTGTGTGTGTGTGTGTGTGTGTATCAATGATTTGGACAAGGGGATAGATGGGGAACTCACCAAATTTGCAGATGACACCAAACTGGCAGGAATAGCCAACACTCCAGAAGATAGGCTCAAGATACAGAAGGATCTTGACAGACTTGAACATTGGGCGCTATCTAACAAAATGAAATTCAATGGTGAAAAAAGTAAGG
>QLTV01001698.1:14223955-14281784 GCA_003457575.1 Thermophis baileyi
TATATATATATATATATAACTAGACTTGTTGTTTCTTCAGTTCATATTTTCTTCCAATGAAAAAAAATCTTAAAGGTTGTTATCTGTCTGATGGTTCCAGACATTGTTCAGTTAGCTTCATGTGCTCAGAAGCCAGTTTTTTTTCTGTTAAATAGTACTCTGAGACAGTTCTTCTCCAGTAGCAAGAAGACCCGTGAAACCAAAATGAATGGATGGATAGATGGATGGATGGATGGGTTCTATCATCCATCAAAAAACAGGCTTATTTTATGATTAGGTTTTATTTACCATTCACTAATGGTAGATTGGTCATCTTTAGCTTTTCACTTAAAAAGGTAAAGATAAAGGTTCCCCCACACATGCGTCCTAGTCGTTTCCGGCTCTAGGGGCGGTGCTCATCTCCGTTTCTAAGCCGAAGAGCCATAGCTGTCCGAAGACGTCTCCGTGGTCATGTGGCCAGCATGACTAAATGCTGAAGGCACACAGAGCGCTGTTACCTTCCCACCAAAATGGTCCCTATTTTTCTACTTGCATTTTTTACGTGCTTTCAAACTGCTAGGTTGGTAGAAGCTGGGACAAATAACGGGAGCTCACTCTGTTACGCGGCGCTAGGGATTCGAACTGCTGAACTGCCGATCTTCTGATCGACAAGCTCAGCATCTTAGCCACTGAGCCACCGCGTCCCCCTAGTAAGCTTTTCACTTACTAGCCAACAAAAAAATGTTTTCAATTGTAAATTTTACAAATCTAGACTAAAGGATAATATATTGAAATTTAGTAGTATTAAACTATTTTTTCTAATATTGATTTTCACTACCAAAGACATCCAAAAGATTATATACGGCATACGGTATCTATAAAAAAAATCCAACCCCTTGTTAAGGAAATCACCAGAGAGTGCTTTTGTGCATGATGAATGCTTTGGATGGATCACCATCTAGTCAAACCTCCTCCAAGCTGAATTCTTCACTTTGCCTTTGCAGGTGAGAAATGAGTGAAGCCAATATGTAACTTATCTGGCTTATATGTGCAAAAACAGAGCCCTGCCAGAAGTCACTCTGGGCTTTGTTTCTCAGCTCAACTATGCAACTGGTCTCCCTATAGATCCGTGATGGCGAACCTATGACACGCGTGCCACAGGCAACGTTCCCTCTAAGCTGCGCGGCTGCGCGGCCGCACAGTGAAAAGAAAACTCCGCGCAGCAGTTTCCAACTGCCGCGCAGTGATTTGAAACGGGATGCAAAGTATTCTCCTCCAGGAAGGCAGCGCTCACTCTCTGGCTGAAGCTCAGCCCTTCTGGGCTCCCGGTTCACTTTATAGCCCAGCGGTTCAGTGGCTCAGCATCAACACCACGTGGGGAACAGACGCCCAGCGCTCTTCCCTGCCTCTGTCTCTCAGCCGCTCCTCCGGCAGAGAGGAGCTCTTTTCAGCCGGGCGCCTGAGGCTCCGGTTCCCCCCCCCAAAGCCGATGGTCATGTTTACGTCAGACGGTGCATCTGTGATGCTGGGTAAGAATAATGGTGTGGCTGCTCAGCTTCGTCGAGATGTACCCCATTTGCTTGAACAGCACTGTGTGGCACATCGAGAAGACCTGGGGATTGATGACGCGTGTAAGCACGTCTCACTGATGAAGGACATCGAGACTTTACTACGAACTGTCTACACTCTGTTCTGCCGCTCTTCTGTGAAGAAAACGGCATTTGCAGAACTAGCAGAAGTTCTCGAGTGTGAATCGGTAGCCTTCAGACCGTTGAATGAAGTACGATGGCTTTCCAGACATTTTGCATTGCGAGCATTGATGAGAAACATTACAGTTTTGGTTGAGTACTGTAAAGAGCAAGCAGAAACACACAGTGACCCAGTCTGCAAATATTGTTACAGAAAGTTGAAGGATCCACAGGTTCGTGCTGCATTGATTGTGTTTGACGACGTTGTTCGCGAATTAGCCGAGTTGAACAAGCTGTTGCAAAGAAGCAACCTGACACCAATCGAAGCCGTTCAGTTTGTGAAGGCCAGAATAGCCAAGCTTCGCCTGCAGTATTTAGGCGAAACGGCTTACTGGAATGATGAAGCTCGCGAATATATGCAGAGCAACCCAGACATTGACATGGCTCCCATACTCGGATTTATTGAACGTTTGTGCTTGCATCTTGACAGTCGTTTTCCAGACAACGAGCTGACAGATTGGAATATATTCGAAACTGCTGCTCTGTCGAATGTGATCTCTTTTAATTTTGGGGAAACTGAGATTGCAACTCTGGTTGGAAAATACCAGCATTTCTTTGACAGTTTGGATGAAGTCAGCATCACATCAGCTGTACAGTCACAATATCGTGACTTCAGATTTCTGATGTCGGAGAAATTCAAGTCTGGATTAATGCACTCATTCACTGATGTAGTTCAGTTTGTACTAAGAGACCAACAGTTTGGATTGCTGTCACGTCTGCTGGATATTTGCGCAACATTCCAAGCATCAAGCGCCGATTGCGAGCAAGGTTTCAGCCTGATGAATGCCATCAAGACTAAAGCTCGCAATCGGCTACAAACTGAGCACTTGGATATGCTGATGCGAATCCGATCTTACCAGACTTCAGCGGTGCAGATTGATCTCGACAAAGTGTACTTGGAATGGTCGTTAAAGAAAGACAGACGTGAGAAACTGTAAGATTAGACAGACTTTCAGTGACTAACAGTGTACATTACCGAAAACACTATAAAAGTATTTTAATATTGCAGACTTGCAGTATTATAAGTGATACTGATATATAACACTTTTAATTAAGTGGGTACATTGAATAAACATAACTTTTGAGTTTCAAATAACACTGATTTCGTTGTTGTCTTGGGTGACATCTGTGAAAAAATTCAGGTGCTCAGGCATGAAAATGTGCTGCTCAAACACTATACTTTCCCGCACACAGTGAAAAAAAATTAGAGGGAACATTGGCCACAGGTGGCACGCGGAGCCATATATGAGGGCACGCGGGGTGTTGCCCTATATCAGCTCCAGCGCGCATGTGTACACTGGCCAGCTGATTTTCAGCCTTCCGGAGGGCGGGGGGGCATTTTCGCCTTCCCCAGGCTTCAGGAAAGCCTCTGGAGCCTGTGGATGGCAAAAAACGGGCCCAACGGGCCTACCGGAAGTTCGGAAATGAACTTCTGGTAGGCCCATTGGGCCTGTTTTTCGCCATCCACAGGCTCTGGAGCCTCCAGAGGCCCCACGCCCAAGCCCTTTTGGCACCCGAGCAAAAAAAGGTTCGCCATCACTGCTATAGATACACTTTATGGTCATCTATGCTGTCCCTATTTAGAAAATTTAGACAAAAGAAAATGCATTTCCCTCCATTACCATAATCTGCACAAATCTACAATTGTCCATTTCAATTTTGTCCTCCTCCCATTTTACAGATAGAAAAATCCCTAGTCTTTTATACAATGTGTTCTATTCATATGAGAGCTCACTGAGCATGTAGTATCTTTTTGTTGTCCATGTCAGCAATTATCCTGGTGGTGCAGGAGGGTAATGCCATGGTGGCCAGGAGCGCTGGTGATGCAGTGGTTAGAATGCAGTATTGCAGGCTAACTCTGCCCACAACCAGGAGTTCGATCCTGACCGGCTCAATGTTGACTCAGCCTTCCATCCTTGCGAGGTTGGTAAAAGGAGGACTCCAGGTTGTTGGGGGCAATATGCTGACTCTGTAAACTGCTTAGAGAGTGCTATAAAGCACTATGGAGCAGTATATAAGTCTAAGTGCTATTGCTATTGCTACCTGCCTACCTTAACATACAGCAGTCATCCTTCATTTTCAAGAAGTAATATCTAAAATAATATTTAAACATTTCTAGCATAAGTTAATCCCAATAGCCACTGCCAACTGAGTGGTATATAATTTTGAGTGGGAAGGTCAAATCTTTTGCAAAGCTACATCTGGGTCCCCAATTAATAACCGAGATAAAAACAGACCAGACTTTATAATGTCTGCAATATGCATATGAGAAAGGGAAAGGGAATGAGGAAGGGCCAAGAAAATACCCAGTTCCAGGCAGTGGCATGACTCTTATCAGTGCCTTTGACTTGGTCCCAGGAGTGAAATTAAAGTAGTTCTTGAGATATGCCATGTAGTTAGAAAGCAGCAGCAACGTTTCCAGAAACTCTGTTCATTTCATTACCAGATTTCTTATTCATGAAGTTGCTCCTAATTGCATTAGCATGAATGTATATTATACTTATTGACGATAATACTAGATGAAAAGTAATTATATTAGTGATTTCACTGTATTAGCAAAAGGATGTTAATCTATGTTATACACAAAAAGGGAGTGAAAGGGAAAAGTTGCCCCTCCCGTTTCTCATTGTATTTTCTGCAATCAGAATTTAGATTACCAATTTCTGGAGGACAAGAACCTATCAGTTTTGCTGATGAAACTGGGTTTAGGGTATAAAACACTGATAACATTGATTAAATAAAGGACCAATCCAGATAAATGCTACTACAACCCTTTAATCATAATAATAAATGTAAAGTACCTTGAATCAAATTGAACTGATGGGGACTACGTGAGTATAAACATACCATTTTTTTCAAGGGGTGGGAAGGTTTGCCTTGTTTTCTTCTGTTCCCCCCCCCCCAACTTCTCAGACTAGTGTACAGCCCTGGGGTTTCCTGATGTCATCCCATTCAAGTACTAACCAGGCAGAACTAGCCTAGCTTAGCTCTTTCAAGACTAGCCAAGATTGGGTAGGCATTGCTACCTACTATGTCAATACAAAAGCTAAATGAATTTGGAGCTAAATCTCTTTTACTGAAGTGAAACAGAGTTTCAATCATTTGTACCTTATCCAAGATGCTTAAGTGATATTCTTGGCTTAAAAGTAGCATGACTTGCATGCAATAATGACCACTGTTTATTTGTTTACTTTCATACAGACATAAGAATTTGCAGAGAAAGTCAATAAACTTGTAAACTTGGTGTCTGGACAGACAGACAGACAGAATTTTTACTTTAGAGTTCTTTGAGCATAGCTCATACACCTAACATTAAGGCTTGCTTTACTTTTCTAAAACTTTAGATTTACGACGGCTAATTATAATGAGAAAATCATCCAACCTTTTTGCTTTTGAGAGGAAGAATCAAAGTGTTTAAATAGCGCCAAGACATATGAGCAAATAAATCCTGCCAAATAGCAGAGCAACAAATGCAAAATGCAACAAATGTGTGGAGAAGCAGAAATCTGATTTGCTTTGTGGCCTTCTCTTCAGGTCAGAGCAATTCTTCAGCAGATTAATGTCCAACGTTTCAGAAGCAGAAAGGTGCTGTTTTCCATACCAATATGTACTTATGTGAATGGGACTTATGACTTTGTGTTCCTTTTTCCAGTACAAAATCCATGGCTGCTTCTACACGGCACTTCTAGGACTGACCGTGAAACTTCACAAGATCGGTGATGGCCACAGTAATTCCAGAAGTGCTGTAAAGGAGAAGCAGACTCAAGCAAGAACTGTTCAGTACTATGAGCACATAGGATATTCTTCCTGTGGAGAAAAAAAAGCTAAACAGCCTCAGTTGCTTCATACATTACAGGTAGTCCTCGACTTACGACCATCATGGAGCCTATCCATCACAGTTGCAAGTTGGTAAACAGGTGGTAAAGTGGTACAGTGGTAAAACCAACTTTACAAGCTTTTTTGTAGTGGTCATTAGGCTACATTAGGCCATGTGGTGGCTGTAATGTGATCGTGAAGGTTGTTAAATGAACCACTGGGCACTCTAAGTGACAGGTCATAAGATGAGGACTACCTGTAGTTGAATATTTTCTGGCAAATGCTTGTTGGAGACATGCCACTATAGATATATTGGGAGTGAAAAACTCACTCTCTGCAGGATACATGCTGACATTCATATTAGTCTCTAACAGGAGAAACCTTAATTGATAAGTTTTCTTCAAAATTCTAGTAGACAATACTATACATATTATTCAAATGTAAGGCCAACTATATGGGAAACAAACTTTTCCTCTTAGTTCCTTCCAGATTGCCTCGATTTAAATAAATTATGCCTGAGCAAGACTTCTACCTCTTTGATTTATGATCCTACCACAGTGAAGAAAAAGTATTGTAAAGTAATCTCTGCTGCCAATATTCCAATACTATCTCAATGCAGCTGATTCTCTCCCGCCATTTTCTATCGATATAAGTCCCATTATCGTATGTTTCTATATGATAAATTAACCATGCCATGTAAGAATTATTGCAATGCTTAATTACTGGCTTTGAGGTATATTTGTGGGGGAAATATCCATTCTCTCCTTACATACTGTAGATCTCGTTAAGAGAGTAAAAGAGTTCAAATACTAAATTTTGCTGGTGCATTACAGGAACAATATTTCAACTGCTAATTCCCAGCAGGCAAAGAAATGGCGATTAAATCAGTAATTTACCTGAGTTGGGAGACAGGAAAACTGGGACTGTCCTAGTAACAAGGGAGAGAATAAAGCATACAAAAGCCCTATTTTGATGATGCAAAGGTTTGGATTTCAGATCTTTATTGTAACGTATATTGTCAGTATTATATTAGCACCATAGTATGAAATATTGGTAATTGCAATGAAATTATTACTGGGGACAGAAGGAAGCCAGAAAACTAAGTCCAAATTAAAATCAATAGCAGAGTAGTTTGAAGTGCAATTGAATATCAGGACTTTGAAGCTGAATTATTATTATTTTCCCTCTGATGCTGAAGTGGAGTCCTTTTTTTATGAAGCACAAAACCATAAAGTCACTGCCTCATTGCAAAATGGCACTGCGTTTAAATAATACTTTTTAAACCCGAGCGCTCGCCTCACTTCCTTCATTTTTATATCTCCATTAACGCGGCACAAGCAAAATACCATTTTGCATGAAATATGTTTATCCTGACTCTATTTAAATTGGAGCAAGCATGATGAAACAGTGTTCTTTTTACGTATTCCTAATCAAAATGAACTTTAATTAAAACTAAAGCTGTAACAACTGAGCCTCCGGGCAAGCATCACTACCTTTCAGAAATAATTTCTAACATGCTGTTGACGACAGTACCTAAAAGCTATGTATTGAGTGTATTTGTTTTGTATGTGTGTACGTGTGTGTGTATTTATGCTTATTGGAAAGTTTAGTTTGGGCTCAAAAGGACTAAGTCTGCTGCTAGATCTCTAAGTCTGCTGCAGATCTCTATGTTAAATCATGTTTATATCTTGTTAATTTGAATAAACAAGCAAGCAAATCTGATAGAATGATAGTGATCCAGCAACAACTAAGAAGCTCCATTATTGGATATCAACTTTAATTTTGAATTGACGCAACATCCCAGTTCATATTGCACTGAGGAATCGTTATTCTCTTTGGGCCAGATTCTCCCTGTCAGTTTACACTCTGCATTTCTTTGGTATGATGTTCAGTTGTTATGGAGTACATTGTTATATTTGTTATTTTCCTTCTGATTGATGAACTATTTTGCATTCTGTCATTTTATTGAGGGTGTTTTATGGTGCTTTATCTTATAAGCTGCCAGGAAAGATTTGGCAGAATACAAATTGAAACAACAACAACAACAACTTTACAACTTTGGGACAGCAGATTTTATAAAGATTATCACAGGAGAACTTTAGTCTGGGACCCCGCCTACCAAAATGGACAGAATATACAGCTGGTTCTCTTATTTGAAGCAAGGAAATAATGCACAGTTCAATATAAGGAGCATATCTTTCTTATATGTCATTCACACGCTAAGATTTCAGTCCAGGGTTTAAATCAGATTAATTTTCCCACTGATACAACTGATTTGAATATATTATCAAGTTATTAGAGAAGTTTTGGCTTGCTTCTTTTTCTTCCAAAGGATTGTCTATCAATAAAGTCTTATTGAGCCTTCAATCATTGCATTTGTCTAATCACATCAGGGGGAAAGTTCTCTGAATGGTATATACACCCACTTTCCCTTATGCTCTCAGAATGGAGATAAACAAATGTTATATATTATGTCATGGGCAGGGGTGGGTTCCTCCCAGTTCGGACCAGTTCGCCCGAACTGGTAGTGACCTGCTGGTGACACCACGATGATGTCACCGAACCGGATTGGTCAGTGCCGGTCCGTGGACGCCGCCATCTTTTTTCAATTTTTTTTCCTGGATTTTTTTAATTTTATTTTTCTTCTGCGCATGCGCAGAAGCCGAGTTTCCGGCACTGCGCATGCGTCGCCATTTTGTTTTCAGTGTGTGGTGTTTTTTTAAAAAAAAAATTTCAGGGGTTTTGCACTGCGCATGCATGCGTGCACCCACGAGGTGCGGCCACGTGGCGTGGGAGGAAGAGAACCGGCAGCGAGGTAAGTTGGAATCCACCCCTGGTCATGGGGATGTTTGGGTTTTATTTCTTTATTTATTGGATTCTTATCCCAGCTTTATTATTTTATAAATAAGTCAAGGAGATGAACATACCTAATATACAGTACCTTCCTCCTCCTATTTTCCCTACAACCACAACTCTGTGACGTGGGTTGGGCACTGTGAGAGTGACCGGCTCATGGTCACCCAGCTGACTTTCATTGTTAAGGTGGGAGTAGAACTCAGAGTTTCCTGGTTTCTAGGCCAGCACCTTAACCACTACACCAAACTGGCTCTCGTGACTTTACATGACTTCTACTCATGCCTCTTCCCTAATGGTCCAATTTTAACACTTGCTACATGGCATGACATTTATAACTCAAGTTGTTCAGATTCCAAATCATACAAATAGCCTACCTATGCGGAGGATGTTCTCCAGGCCTTGTTCCTCCAGCAAAGGTGGGTGAAACCACTAAGGACAGTTCTATTTTTTCTAGCTGAACAACTGAAAAAAGCCATAGGCATTTTCATTGGCAAATATACAATATATCTAAGTGCTGCTTCTTATAGATCACTCTTGCAGAGGCTATACTTACAATCGCAATGCTTATTCATATATAAATATAATGGAAATTAGAGAGGCTACTCCAGATATGTTCGCTATTTCTGCCCTTTTTAAAAGCCCACCTGCTTCTCATTCCTACAATTAGAATTGCATGATGGCCTTCAAGATAAATGTACCTTCCTATTTATATTGCATAAAAGCATCTTATGAGTTCAGTAAAGCCCACCTAAACACTATTTCATATATAATTTGGCAATTAAGTAGGACTTCTCTATCTGAGCTACAGATACCCAGACAGCAACTAAATGGTGGCAACAAGTACCAATTTGATGCCATCAAATGGTCATCCAGATTTTTGCATGCTAAATACAGCAGTCCTAAATATTCCCAGGGTTGCTACCCCCTGAGATCCGGACAATAATAATAATAATAATAATAATAATAATAATAATAATAATAATAATAATAATAATAATATGCTTAAGTCAGGCTGTCTGAAAGCATAAATCTTGCAAATATGCATTACATTTTTCAAAATAGACATTCAGTTAAGCATATTAAACACACACCTGAAATATTTGTCATATTATATGATACTTGTTTAAACCTGGAGATCTCTTTGTTAGTTAGGAAAGTTTATATTTCCTTTACTATCCTTTATCCATGTCTTAGTAGGGTTTGAGCCTGGGCAGCTATTTTTTTAACTCTTTAGTGCCTGTCTGAGTTTGTTATCATCCCTCTTGCTCTAATAGTTTGGACACCCCAATATACTCTATTCAACACTACTTTTTTTTTACAGAATTCTATAGTATGCATTTGTGCTTGCTGTGATGTAGTGTGTCTAGGTTGTGGGGTCTAATTGTTTTGCCTCACCATTTCTCTCTCACATGACTGACCTTGTCTGGTCTCAAAAGCTAAGCAGCAACAGACCTGGGTTAGCACTTATATGGGAGTTCTTCAGGAGATACCAGGGCTAGGCTGGGAAATTTTTAAAAAAATATCCTAGAAGAAGATTACAGCAAGCCACATCTATTCAGTTGCCAAGAGAATGGCATGAAACTATCCATGAAGTTTCCACAGAGTTCAACTTGGAGAAATCATCTAACTTAGTTGTATTGCACATTTAAATTGGAGGGTCAAACATAAATTTTGCTTGTTTATTTATTTATTCATTTTCTATCTCCTCTTTCTTCCAGTAGCAGCCAGGGGTAAAAGCTTTATCAGAGCCATGTACAGTATTATTAAGTTAATATTTGTTCTACTCTTAAATGGTTAAATAGAATTTTAATAACACAATATGAAAGAAAGTTGGTTAAATCCAATAAGCACAGATGGAATTAAAAGACTTTTAAAAAAATCTTTATGACAGTATTGCAATGGTCATTAATCATATTTTAATTAAATGTTTCCCAGATAAAAGTCTGACTCATTAAGCCACCCACAGATCACTTAACGTGAGAGTCCACCAGCAGTATTTCAGCTAATATAGTTGCATGTACTTGAATCAATCGAACAGCGAACAGCAGTTTTATCACAAAAGGGGAATTTTCTGTTCTGATCTGTCCTTTGAAAAAGTATCGCCTAAAATTATATCTGCCAATCTACATTAGCTTTAAATAGATTAAACGTATTAGTTTAAGTGAGCACTCTAAAAATAATTAAACTGTTAGTATGCTAATGAAACTTTGCAGAGCACCGACTGACTCCAAAAATACATAATTCAGTACAGTTGAGGCTGTTCAAGGCAGGAGCTTGGTACCAACTTACTTTTAGAAGGACACACAGACACACACCTGCACATCCCAATAATCTGGACCACACTAAAGGCTGCCCAAGTGACATCCAATCATACACCAGTTCCCCTTCTTTTGTCTTCGTTGTCAGTCATTCAGTTGTGTCCGACTCTTGGCCACTCTATGGGTCAGTACTCTCCATGCCTCTCTGTCTTACACTGCCTCCTTCAGATCCGCCATGGTCCTCCTTGTGTTGTCCTTTATAGTGTCCAGCCAGCAGGTACTAAGTCAGCCCCTTTTACTACTGATCATTCCCAGCACGATGGACTTTTTGAGTGAGTCAGCTCACATGACATATCCAAAGTATGGCAGCCTCTGTTTGGCGATCTTGGCTTCAAGTGATATTTTTTGTTGAGGTACGGTCTAGGACAGTGGTTCTGAACCTTTCTAATGCTGCGACCCCCCCCGCCGCCGCGACCCCTGCCCCGCCCCCTCCCCGCACGGGATGAGGTGACAAAGGGGGCGTGGCACCAGGGGTGATATGCTCCCAGTTTGGGCTTGCCTGCGGGTCGCCGGACAGCTGATAGCAATGGAAGCGGGAGACTTCGCCCACCCGCCCGGATGCTGCCATTTGGGTTCTTTTACCCTCTGCGCATGCACAAAGCGTTCCGCGCATGCGCAGAGGGTAAAAGAACCCAAATGGCGGCATCCGGGCGGGTGGGCGAAGTCTCCCGCTTCCATCGCTATCAGCTGTCCGGCGACCGGCAGGCATGGCCGAACTGGGAGCATTTCACCCCTGCAGTGACGGTGGCACCAAGATGGCGGGCTAGCGTGTGCGACGACCCCTGTGAAATGGTCGTTTGACCCCCAAAGGGGTCGCGACCCACAGGTTGAGAACCGCTGGTCTAGGACTTGTTTGTTATTTTTGCAGTCCATGGGATGTGTAATAGTCACCTCCAGCACCACAATTCAAAGGCATCCATCCTTCCTTTTTTTTTTGCTTTTTTTTTTTTAAAAAAGTTTAATTTAAATACACATAAAACACACACATATACAAAACAACCAGACAATTAGGGGTACAATTTCCCCATATATACGATCCATCCTTCCTGATTTCTTCCCAATTCAGCAACACTCACACTCACACAAACACAAACACATTTATTCTTCAAGCAGCCAATCCCACCCTAGAGCTACTGATTCAAAGGCTACGTATGAATCTAAATCTGGATTACTATAAACACAGGACCTCAAGGAAAGAAAGTCAGAACTATCACCAAAGCTATGTCACCATTTTCAAACTTGGGCAAATGAGCAGAAGTCCATTAATAATCTAAATGCTTTTTATACACTGTATACCATCATTTTTATCCGCCTTCCTAGTGGGGAATACTGCTTTGAAATAGATGGAAATCTTCAGAAACAAAGCCATCCTAGGAATATGAGTGTCTCAATGATCTCACCATGAGAAACATAATATAATCCAAGTATGGAAAGGCACAAATGTCAAAGGGTCAGCCTAAAAAGTCAGGGCTTTTCAATAAAATGTTACATAAATTACATCAGAAGGGCATCTCTTCTGACAGCTCCAGCTTCTTGACACCAAATGCAAAGTTATTGCCCTAGTGGAGCCCCTGTCCACCTACATAGTAGGTAGGGTTCAATCCTAAATTTGTTTATTATGACAGCTTATCTGTACAATCACAATCTTCTCCCATGTTTTTCTTCCACAGAGGGCCTGTAACTGACTATTAAAAAAAATATATCAGAAAAACACTTTAAATATACAAAAATGTGCTTCATAAAATGACTTTTTGCCCTTAAGAAAATTGCTATCAAAAGTGATTGGGCAACATGTAGAGAAGAATAAGCAGCTTCAGGAGACATCTTTTCTTGTATTTATTTTTATTTTATTTTTCCTTTTTATTAGGTACAGTGGCTTTCTTGCTAGTTGACCTCACTAACCTATGGGATTAGGTTCTCCCATGCAGATTTTTTTTTTTTTTACAATGTTGTTATTAAAGAAAGAGCCAGCTGTGAAACAATTCGCTGTCTGGGAAATATAATAACACATAAGCACAGAGGAGAAATTCAGGATAATTGTGTTATTGTTACTTGCTGGTCCAGCTTAACTGTTGGCTATCCATTTACTGGTGAGTGTCAGAATTTAGTCATCTCTCAATGGCTTATAAAAAGACCTTTTACTTTGAAACGGGTCACTTTGAACATTTTTAATGCAAAAGAGGCGGAAAAAGGGAGAACTTTTAAAATAGCTGCTATTGAAGGTTTTATAGTCAGAACTACAAACAGAGGAAATACATTTAAACCCCTCTATCCTTGCAATCTAACTGGCAATAGGAATAAACTCTTTTCAAGTAGAGTAGAGTCTTAAAATACTTTCACTTTTCTGCATCTCCATTTTTAAGCTAAAACCTTTATGGAGTTAAAAAAAAATTCAAGCAAAATGAAACATCCAAATTTAAAAGGATGCTTTCCATGTTTTGAGTTTGTATCCTGTCTCAGGGGCTTGAGTCAAATTCAAATTCAAATTCAAATTCAAACCTTTATTGTCAGAGTACGTGTGTACAATGAGATTGGCTGAGCCTCCCTTCATGCACCCCCCCAACCTAATACAACTCTCAGTGAAAGACAAAAACATCCCTGACCCAGTGAATCCTACTAACAAACACACAATCCTATTGCTCCATGTGAACTTATTGCACATCGCGCCAGCCCCGCAAGTCAATCGTACTATGTTGTTGTAAAGTTATTTTCCATTCAGACGTCTGACAGCCCACGGATAAAAACTGTTCTTCATCCTGTATGTGCGGCTGCCTATGCTTCTATATCTCCTTCCCGATGGCAGGAGAATAAAGAAGTGCTGACCAGGGTGTGAGGCAACACCTTTTGGAATGCAGGAACCAGGAGTGGGTTCTGACTTAACTCACTGCCGGTTCGCTTCCTCCTGTGCCGCGTGGGTGCCAAGAGAGCCGGTTCGGGGGCGTGTCCAGATGCCCATCGCTGCCGGTTCGGCGAGCGGAGGGAAATTCCCGCTACCGGTTCTAAAGAACTGGTCCGAACCGGCAGGAACCCACCTCTGGCAGGAACCATGAGTTGAAGATGGAAAACATGGGGGTGAGATGTATTTGCAGGGGGCTGGGAATGTTTCAGTTCTTTGAGGTAGACCAGACAAGGAATCCAAAATCATGTAGTACCAGTAGAAGAGAATATTTGTAGCTCAGGGATGAACTGTGGGGTCCTTGATGCACTCTGAGCTTGGTGATTTTCTTGCAGACGTTTTACTACCAAATCAGGCAACATCATCAATGCTAGAAAGAAGTAGGATTTTCTGTTATTTTTATACAAGTGACTTCCCCTGTCAGTGTCATGTAGGCTAATACCACTTTGATTATAAGGTGACAATAACAGAATCTTGTAAGTCTGAATTCACTTCCCCTCTCCTTCCCTTTATCTTTGTGACAAGTAGGGAAAGGTCTGTTTAATATGCTTCTTGTGGTTATAGTCTCAAAAACTAATTTATAATTTGCAGAATTTTTCTCCTGCTCCTTAATATCTGCTTCTCTATTGCTTTAACTATTCTGAAATTTGTTGACCAAGAAATCTACTTATGCTTGGTTATTTTCTTTAAATTTGTCAGTTAAACCAAATGGGTAGTGGCCTGGGGCAGAATTTGGGAGAGTCTTATCTGAGATGCTTAACTGCCCTGGACTCAGATTTGTTTTATCTGATCATTCTTTTGGTAGTAGTTCTTCCTCCTGGTCTTCAAGGTCATTCCTTCTACCCATTAGAGAGTGGGAGGAAAATGGCATCCTCTATTTCTGCATTCGGGAAATGGTCCGTATTGGCAGTGTGCCAAGGGAAAAAGGTTGGATCTCCCCCAAGGTTCTTAATGAATAGTAGATTGCATCACCAATGGGACAGGGTGGCATAACAGCTTAATGACCCTGGAACTGCTGGCCAGAAATGGTCTGCACTCCAGTGGTTCCAGCTCAACTCCATGAGATGGAGTGAGTTCTCCTTGCTCGATCCCCAGCTCCTGCCCACCTAGCAGTTTCAAAGCATGCAATATTGCAAGTAGATAAACGGGTACCACTTCAGCAGGGAAAAACCTAGCTGCATTTGTATGTGCAGAGAGAGGAAGCCAGCATTGGACCTGGCTGGATGTGAGGCATCATGACACGAGGCGAGGCAAAACAGGTGGAGGAGTCCAGAAAAACTAGAAACCTAGTGCCGCTAGTTAGCTAGTATAAAGCAGTGGTGGGTTTCTTACCTTTGCTACCGGTTCGGGAATGGGAGCGTGCGGGAGTGCACGCGCACTTTGCGCACGCGTGATGCTTCTGCGCATGCGCAGAAGCTCCGTGATGATGTTCTGCCAGGTGGGCGGAGCCTCCCGCCACCGCTGCTACCAGTTCGCCCGAACCGGGCCGAACCGGTAGGAACCCACCACTGGTGTAAAGCTACCCTGTGGTTCACACCCTGTGTTGCACCAAGGATAGGTGTGTAAGTGCTGAACAGAATGAACTATCATTCTAGGCTGCTTTGTGTGTCTAGCATGTGTAGATTTCTCTGAAGTATGTCAAACACTAAATAAATAATAAGCATCACCAAATTAGAAGTCACCAAGTCAGTCTCTTTGTTATCTCCAACACATTTCAAAGGGAAGTGTTTGTAGTTTGGTGCAGTGGTGAAATCCAAATTTTTTTACTACCGGTTCTGTGGGCATGGCTTGGTGGGCGTGGTGTGGCTTGGTGGGCGCAGGGGAAGGATACTGCAAAATCTCCATTCCCACCCCACTCCAGGGGAAGGATACTGCAAAATCCCCATTCCCTCCCCACTCCTGGGGGAAGGATATTGCAAAATCTCCATTACCACCCCACTCTGGGGCCAGCCAGAGGTGGTATTTGCCGGTTCTCCGAACTACTCAAAATTTCCGCTACCGGTTCTCCAGAACCTGTCAGAACCTGCTGGATTTCACCCCTGGTTTGGTGCCTAGTTTTTCTGCTGAAACCAAAAGTCAGAGAAATGGTACCAGAAAAAGATAAAAAGCATACATACCTGCTGAGGGATCAAGAATCTTTCTTCCTCACCAATTTCATGCTTATAGCTCAAGATGCTGCAGAGGAATTACTCCATCATTGCTCAATTGACAGGAACATTCATGAAAACCACAAATCTCGTCCTTGAACTATGCTTTCCTTATCTTGCAGTTAGCCAAGATCTACCTTTGTGTAGCTTTCAAAAAACAAAAGATATGGGGAATATCACAGGGTAAATGTAAGCTTTGCAATATGTGACATATGCCATGGCATAGGATTAAGCTATAATAGTATTTAAATCAGAACAAAGAATGCTTCCTTAAAAGTTGATAATTGTATATCCTGCGTTTTGGCAATGAGTAAGACTCGGCTGTAAACTTTCAACACATGTTCTTGATTTATTGGCTTTTTTTCTTTAGCTGACTCAGATAAATCATCCTCAATGGGTGTTTTTTTGTTTCCAAATGGCATTGCAACAGCTAGGTATTTTCCCTTCCTGCTCAATCCCACAAACAGCTGCTGGCATGGTTCCATGCAAATGCTTCTGTAAATAGTCATTGCCAACTTTAAAATGTATAAGCCCCGAAATTAGATCAGAAAGACAGCGGAAGCACATATGATACCTAAATATATTAGTAAAGCAAAAGTGTGCTCTTCCATGAACGTCAGGGGAGTATTTACAATAGGCTCTTTAAACAAATTGTTTTTTCAGTGAACAGCAAATCAATGACCCCAAACAGCTCAAGCCATTACTATCTAGTTTGAAAGTGGGATGACATGGCACAATGCTTCATTGCTAAAGAATTATAGTGTAAAAAATTAGTCCTTCTAATCAAATACCCATATGACAGGAGCTGAAGATTCTTGACAGGGTTTGCAGGCAGTGGCAGTGTTGCTGTCTGTGGTTGACAAAAAAAAAAAGGCTTCACAAAGGAAACTGATTATTGATCCTCTTTGACTGAGTCTCTAATGGGCAGATGAAAATCGTGGATGAGTTGATTGCCATGGGAGTTGCAATTATGGAACGGCAAAGCAGGCCCTCTTGGCAACACAAAGTTCCTCCTCTGGTAACACATAGGTAGATCTAGGTATGGAGATGTGCTGTGGTTGGTCTGCCTAATGACCTTCTTATTTTTCCCACCCAGTTGGCATCACCACCAGTTGGGTCCCTGACTCCCTTCCTCTCAGAGGTGCATGTCTGTGTAAATGCAGAATCTTCATCAGCTGAAAACTCAAGGCCACCAGAGAGCTTGATTTTTAAATCTAGTGATTTAGGATTTTGCTCTGTAGTACAGCCTCAGTGAACATCAAAGAGACTCACTGTCAGACTATGTTCAAGCTAGTAGAAAACAGTAGAGCTAGGATTCATAAGAATGAAACCCTTCCACCTTTTTAAAATAAGAGAAATGAAGATGTCATTAGCCACTTTCTCCTGGTGTCCCTGTTTTCTTTGAGCTTAGCTGTGAATTGTGGCAAGTAGATATTTTTTCCCCAGCATCAGTATATTTTTGTGAGATGTTACTTCTGCAACAGAAATTTGAGTGCTTTGTTTTCTTGAATTGATTATTAAGATTGATTCCTTTGACAAGCTTTGGTGTGTAGAATTTGCATCTGTTTTATCTATGCTGCATGAAAAACATCTTTTGCATATTTTCCGAACATTATAACTTAAGCTAATTTTTTTAAAAAAGCTTGATGCTTCAAACTTCAATGAAATGTTGATGACAGTATGGCATCCCCCCCCCCTTCTGTCAAAGACTGCCTGATCAAGTCCCTGCAGTTTTCTTGGTCAGGTTTTTCAGAAATGGTTTGCCATTGCCTCTTTCCTAGGGCTGAAAGAAAGTGACTGGCCCAAGGTAACCTGGCCAACATTATGCCCAAGATGGAACTAGAACTCTCCTGGTTTCTTGTTTGTTTCTTTGTAAAATATATTGGCCACCCATCTTACCACAAGGTAATTTTGGGCAATTTATAATATTTATGCCTTAACCCACTACACCAAATTGCCTCTCTATGTTGATCTTACATTTATATTAATTGTGAGATCGTAGGAACACTTGTAGTCTGTGCATATGCATGTATCTATGTGTACACTACTAAGTGAGTAAGAATAAGTCCTATCAATAGAAGAAATTATTTGTAGCTCAAGAGTGAATTGTGGAATCCTTAGTGTTCTCTGAGCTTGGCTGTTATTTTGCAGACATTTCATTCACTGATGATGTTACGTAGTAGGTAATTAAACATCTGTAAGAAAAGAATCTCAGAGACTACCAAAGACCCCACAGTGAGTCCAATTTTTTAATTGTCCAGCAATCTGCAGTTTCCCAGGTCATATCTTGAGGAGTAAAGGAGAACAGAGATGGATGAGACAGTTAGATAGTGTCATCATCTCAATGAACATGAATTTGGGCAAACTCCGGGAGATAGTGGAAGACAAGGCCCCCCGGCGTGCTATGGTCCATGGGGTTGCAAAAAGCAGACATGACTTAGCTACTGAACAACAAATTCAAAAAAACTACCTAGAATAATGAAGTTCATAATTACCTCCAAAACAAAATTTAAATATTTTTTTAAAGCATCTTGATAATGTATTAGAAAACCATAATCTCTTTCAAAGGGGAAAAAAACATTTGGAAACTTGGAAGATGCATTTCAACCCAGCAGTAGCCCAATTCAAGTTATATATTTGCATGGAGATCTCCACATGTGTAGAAAATAAACAGCCCCATCTCTTCTCTGAATCATGATATTAACGTCACCAATCAGTCGATGTCTGCATGTACAGGAATATGGTCTGCAGTGGTAAGATAGACATGAAGTGCAAAACTCCTTCTCACTTAGAAACCTTTCACTCTATGTGAAGGCTCACTACTTCAGACAATCACACAGTACACATAGACAACTGATTCACAGCTGGAAATGCAATGGAGGGAAGATATCTGTGCAGGGGTGAGATTCAAAAATTTTAGCAACCGGTTCTCTGCCCGGTTGCTGGGTGGGCGTGGCCATGGTGGACGTGGCCTATTTGGCCTCCTGCACCTCCCCAGGATCCGGAAGCTTTCCTCGAGCCTACGGGAGGATGAAAACGTCCTCCCCCGGGCTCCGGAGACCCTCCAGAGGCCGGAAACGGGCCTGTTTCCGGACTTCCAGAACTTCCGGGAGGCCTGTTTTTCGCCCTCCCCAGGCTCCGGAGGCTTTCCTCAAGCCTCCGGGAGGGCGAAAACGGCCTCCCCCAGGCTCCGGAGGCCCTCTGGAGGCCAGAAACAGGCCCATTTCCAGACTTCCGGAACTTCCGGGAGGCCCATTTTTTGCCCTCCCCAGGCTCCGGAGGCTTACCTTGAGCCTCCAGGAGGGCGAAAACAGCCTCCCCCGGGCTCTGGAGCCCTCCGGAGGCCAGAAACAGGCCCATTTCCAGACTTCCGGAACTTCTGGGAGGTCCATTTTTCGCCCTCCCAGAGCCTCTGCGCAGGCCCTGCACTTACCTGGCATCCAAAATGGGCCGCGTGGAGACTCCTGGGAGGGGAGGGGTGGGGTAGGCAGGACCAGCCAGTCCTTGCAACTACTGGTTCGGCGAACCAGATGTAAAATTAGCATCCGGTTCGCCCAAACCAGTCCAAACTGGCTGAATCCCACCCCTGTGTCTGTGCCCTCCACAGCTCAGAGTGAAAAATATCAGGGATCACCACAGATGGCATCATTCGTGGTGCACAGCCCAGCCCACTATTGATGTACAATATCTGCTAGGGTACTTGAAGATTCTGAATTTTCTCTCGCAAGGCTGATCATGCATGTGGAGTTGGCTTATGAGCAGTTTACTTGCAAGCATACATGTTTCAGGAGGCAGAGCGCTGGTATGTGCTAGTGCGTGGATACATAAGCAGCCTTAAACTGGAAAGCAAACTCTTGCCTGTAGAAGTCCAAAGCCAAATCAGAGCCAAAGTAAATGTGGACCAGGAACAATCAAAAGATCCAAATGTTATGGAAATGTAACCGACCCTGGGGTGAAAAGTCAAACTTGATGCTATCAATGGGAAGAGTTAAGGATGAGCAATGTTAAGTAGGACAGACTGAGACCAAATGAAAGGCTCAAAGTCACCACTGAATTTCCTTGGCTAAGAATGGACCTGAAGCTGGTTCTCCAAAGTCCAAACCCTTCATGTCTGCCTTGAACCTCCTTGAGGTGTGGCTATAGGACTGGCAGAGACAGCAAAGTTGACTGCACCAAGAATGTACTGTAAATAGTTTTGTGGTTACTTGGAAACCGCTTCTGGATTTTCTGCATAAAAGAGGGGAAGAATGAAATTTTGACTTTGGGTTTTGATAATTAAGTGGGTTGTTGCTATAGAAATGACTAGTACTTACTATTTGCTGTAACTACAAAGTTGATATTATAGCTTCATAATGTTTCTTTCTGCACCCCAAAAAAGTCAAAAGTCATTGGTTTTTGTTTCCATTTTTATTTCTTCCCTGGTCACTCTACTTCCTCTATCCCCTTTACTTTCCCCTTTTTCCATTGTCTTTATTTCTATTTGTATTTTACACTAAGAAAAAAAAACTCTTAATAAAAATATATTCAAAACAAGAGACGTGGCTGTGGGGATTTCAGCCCTTCTGAATTTACCACTATCCCACTGTTGTTGTTGTTCTTTTTTTTTTTTTTTAATGAAGCCTATTGAATTGAGTCCTAGCATATATTCCAATGAACAGACTGAGAACGCTGTCAGGATGACCTTACCAAAGAGTGTCCAATTGTCACCTTCATTTCATGCAGAGAAAAGCTTAATGGGTGAAATGAGTGAATTATTCTGCTGCTGATTACCGAAAATAAGATAAGCTGTCCTGGAGGAAAGCTATAAAAAGTATACTGAAGGTCCTAAATGGCACTTGGCTAATTTGGCGGCTTTCATCCACTGTCTCCATTTCCATTATTGATGACACCACGTTGAATAATGTGTTTGTGCAAAGAACTTGCTCCAAACACGGGGAACTCAATTACCCTCTACATTAATATAGCCTGATTATCTCACAGCATTTGACAAGGGTGCAGTGGCCCTAACCATCTGGCTCATCCCTCAAGGATGTTGGCAGGATGTGCATTTGTGGAAGGGAAGGAAGATGCACATTTGAAGGAAAGGCAAAACAAATGCCTGTTTGTCTAAAGGAAGACAGTTCAGTGAAAGCATTCCTTTATGCAGCCGACTGAAGAGGGTCATTGGACTGGGCAGGATGTACCTAGGCAGGAGCAGAGTGCATTTCGCTAGGCATAGGCCTCTTCTCCCATAACTACTTAGGGTATTGCCTTAGCAGCACTGCAGCTTGGAAACTGAAACTTTATCCCAAAAAGTCAACCAAGAAATCAACGCCCGCTATTAGAAAAGGCAGCAAATGGTTATATAATAGATTGCTGCGGTGGTTTCTTGCATTACCAAGGAAGAGAACTATTCCAAATAAGTTGGCCGTCCTTGAGCCTATCTTTGGAGAAAGGATGCTCTTTTTGCAGCAGATATCGTGTTTTGGCCTGGGTTGGATCCAATCCTGTACTTACTTCCTTGCGAGTTGAATTACGCTGAATTGAGACATTTTATATCTGCTGTTTGGAGGCAAAGAGTCAGCCTCTCTCCCTGTTCCGAAGCTACTTGCATCTGGATCCTCTCTGCTTGTTCCATGTTCCGTGCAGCTCAGGAAATAGTGTAACTTACCCTTAGTGTACCCAGTTGCTGCTTTTTATAAACTGCAAACCTTTTATGCCCTTCATGGTTGCATAACAAAGCAGAAATTCACTGGTGTTAGCATGCAATCATGCAAGAATGCACTACTCACTGAATTCCAGGCTGGTAATAGCTATTAGATACATATAAACCATCACCGGGGGGGGGGGGGAATTCTGCTAAATATGATATGCAGTAGTGGGTAAGATTCCTCTATTCATCCCAGAAGGAATTTAAATTGATAGAGCATAATGTGATATAAAAAAGGACTTAATTAATTTACAGAATTTACTGTTACCAGATGCAGGGATGCTACAAGTTAGCCTGCTTTAAAATGGAACCCAACACATTTGTAGAGAAATTCAGCCACGTCTATTAATCATGATCACGTTTCGGAACTGCTAACTCAGGAGGAGGGCAAATGATTTGCATACAAAAATCCCAGGCTCATCTTGGGTTAGAAAATCTGAAAATCTAAACAGCTACTGCTAGTCAGCTGCTGGTTTCACACGCATGAGACCAGAGGTGGGTTCCTGCTGGTTCGGACCGGTTCTTTAGAACCGGTAGCGGGAATTTTCCCCCGCTCGCTGAACCAGCAGCGATGGCCGGCTGGACACACTCTCGGCGGCGCCATAGGCACTGCCATCTTGTTTTTCGCTTCAGTGCATGCACAGAAGCTGTTTTTTGCTTCTGCACATGCATAGAAGCTGGATTTTCAGCACTGCGCATGCATGTGCATGCGCGAAACATGCACGCGCCCACATGGCGCGGGAGGAAGCAAACCGGCAGTGAGGTAAGTTAGAACCCACCCCTGCATGAGACGGTTTGATTTTGGCTTTGTGTGATGTGTGAATCCAAACATGTTTTGTAAACCGTAGTTTATGGTTCCATGTAGAAATGTATACAGGTAGTCCTCGACTTATAATGGTTCATTTTCATTCATTGATTCATTTTCATTCACTTTGAAAGTTCATTCACTTTCAAAGTTACAAAGGCAGTGAAAAAAGTGATGTACAGTATGACAATTTTTCACACCATTGCAGCATTCCAATGGTCACATGATCAAAATTCAGATGCTGGGCAAGTGATTTATATTTATGACGGTTGCAGTGTCCCAGGTCCTGCGATCATTTTTTATGACTTTCTGGCAAGCAAAGGAAATCAAGTTCACTTAACAACCAGTTACTAACTTAACAACTTCAGTGAACAACTATGGCATGAAAGGTCATAAAATGGAGCAAAATTTACTTAACAATTGTCTCAATTAGCAACAAAAAATCGGGTTCAATTGTGGTCATAAGCTGAGGACTACCTGTAAGCTGAGGCCTAAACTGTCAAATCAAGAACCCTCCTAAATTTGTACATCTATTGTTATTATTGCCCAACATTATTCTTCAAGTATAGGCATGTACTATATAGGCATGTATAGAGCCGTGGTGGCGCAGTGGTTAGAATGCAGTACTGTAGGCTAACCACTGCTCACTCCAGGAGTTCGATTCTGAGTGGCTCAAGGTTGACTCAGCCCTTCCATCCTTCCGAGGTGGGTAAAATGAGGACCCAGATTGTTGGGGTCAATATGCTGACTCTGTAAACCGCTTAGAGAGGGCTGTAAAGTACTATGAAGTGGTATATAAGTCTAAGTGCTATTGCTATGTTACATGCCACAATGATATCGAAATGCCAGTGCATGCATCAAGTCATCAGCATGCCTATGGACTGGGGTCATGAGGTTGTAGTTTACTTTATTTGGGTGAAGCGATCAGGAGACACATATTACCATTTGCCTCCTTGCTCCTATATATCTATCAGCTACAAAAGCTTCCTGTTCTCAACACCCATTTGTGGGCCCACAAATCTTGACAATTGCTGTAAATCTGGGGATATGTTAGGAAGCAGAAAAGTGAACCAAGTGTTGTGGCCCGCCAGTGACCCGTGCAGCTGGTTGCGGACTCCGACAGTGAAGAGGCTGTTGTGGTGATGCGCCAGTGGCCTGTGCAGCTGGTACCTGAGTCGGACAGTGAGGAGGTTGGTGGGAACTCGGTGCCAGAGATGGAGATTCAGCCAGGGCCTTCAAAACCTCCAGAAGCTCCCATCAGTGACGAGGAAGAAGAGGAAGAGACTATTCTTAATGCACGGGCACGCAGAGCTGCTAAGAGGCAAGAATGGTTACTCAGGAGAAGGTCTCCTCGGGAGTAAGGCTTTGGGCTAATTGGCCACTCCCTTAGCCTATTTAAGTAGTGACCATGCTCAACTACGTTGCAGGAAACAACTCCGTTCAATCCACGTATTGCTTTGGTTTTCCTGTTGAGGGCCACGCCCTTAGCCTATTTAAGTAGTGACTACGCTCAACCACGTTGCAGGAAACAACTCCATTCATTCCACGTATTGCCTTGGTCTTTGAAACTCCTGTCCCGCTCCTGATTCCAAACGGCATTACTTTTCCTGCTCATCAGTCTGGGCTTTCTGCCAACTTCAGTAAGTTTGAGTGCCTGTTATCAGATAGCCTAATTCGTTGGACTTCTTTGATTCTTTGTGCTTGGACTCTTGCCAACTGTTAAGACGTTAATTAACAGTTGGTGCACCGAAAGGACTTATTTATGATTTCAAGGACTTTAACAAACACAACTGCTAAGAGAGTATTAGTAGTTGAAAGAGTATTAAACAAGGTTTGTTTGTACGTTGCTTGTGTTGTTTTTCTCGGTTCGGCAGCTGGGACAGAACACCAAGGAAGCCCCTGATGACTGAGTGGCCATGGGCTCAAATGTTGGATGTAACTCAAGAAGACATCCTAGCACTGGATGAAAAAAAGGTACAACTGCTAAAGCCATTCTTTTTGACATAAGAGAGACATAGGAGAATTCTATGCAATTTCTGCATAGAAATTGTAGTGCAATTTCTGCTATGGTAGAAGGGTTTTGTTTTAAAGGAAGGGTTGCTTAAAAAGCATATCAGCATCCAAGAGAAATATTTCTATGCAGCTGTGCATTTTCTTTCCTTGAAAATTTCAAGCACAACCAATTTCCTATTATTGAATTAGATCAACAGGATTAAATAAGTGGAGCTGAGTAATCATGCCGAAGACTCATATTTTTGTGATTTGTGACTATGACTAATGACAGAATATCTGGTATCATATTCCAAAGATCTAAGCTAATATTTAACTAGCAAAGTCAAAAAAAAAAAAAAAACAACGAGAACTTTTTAACCAGAATTGTTGGAACCAGCTATTCTTCAACTTTGTGAACTCAATTAATTTCTCCTCCAACCAAATGTGTAAGAGGATTTGTTTATTTACTTATTAATTTATTTATGAGCCTTTCTGCTCTTTAGATCTACATTCTATATCCTGTGTCCTGCTGTGCCAAAGACATCCAAGGGTTACTGATCTTCATGAATATTGAGACTGGTCCGTGTAAGACATGAATAAGACATGAGGTGGGAGATCTATGATTAATATCTCCTGTTCTCCTTTAGAACAAAGGTACACGAACTGGGTCTCCAAGGCTGCAGCCTTCCTCCAATTCTGTGACTGGATCTCTCAGAGAACACCCAAAAAGTATGGAATTCAGAATACATTTTTTATACAATAGAAGATAAAATTTGTGTACGTATAAATTTGAAGGACATCAAAGAAATGGTAAGTAAAAACAAAGACAGGAAGTAGGAAATAGAGGTCTAGTGGAATCATTTTACACTACAATAATTCGCCATATCTTGGTATCTTTGCCAACCTTGCTTACTTTTGCCTCATTTTTTACAACTCATACATGTTTTTAGTGCTTTTCATTACAGTGGTACCTCGGTACTCATTGATAATTTGTTCTGGAAGACATTACAAATACTAAAACTGACAGGTACCAGGAAAAACCACATGACTTATTACATGATCCACTATTTTGGCCAGAAGATGTTAGCAACTGATGTTAGCAAGGCAACTGATGTTAGCAAGTTCTCCCTATAGACTAGACTAGACTAGACTAGACTAGACTAGAATAGAATAGAATAGAATAGAATAGAATAGAATAGAATAGAATAGAATAGAATAGAATAGAATAGAATAGAGTACAACACTTAATGATTGTCAAAGGGTGCAAGTAAGCAATCAGGAAACAATCAATATTAATATAAATCGTAAGGATACAAGCAACAAGTTACAGTCGTACAGTCATAAGTGGGAGGAGATGGGTGATAGGAACGATGAGAAGACTAATAGTAATAGTAATGCAGCCTTAGTGAATAGTTTGACAGTGGTGAGGGAATTATTTGTTTAGCAGAGTGATGGCATTTGGGAAAAAACTATTCTTGTGTCTAGTTGTCTTGGTGTGCAGTGCTCTATAGCGTCGTTTTGAGGGTAGGGGTTGAAACAATTTATTTCCAGGATGCGAGGGGTCAGTAAATATTTTCACGGCCCTCTTTTTGACTCGTGCAGTATATAGGTCCTCAATGGAAGGCAGGTTGGCAGTAATTGTTTTTTCTGCAGTTCTGATTATCCTCTGAAGTCTGTGTCTGTCTTGTTGGGTTGCAGAATCAAACCAGACAGTTATAGAGGTGCAGATGACAGACTCAATAATTCCTCTGTAGAATTACATACACATTGACTAACTATATATATTGACTAATTATATACACGTTGACTAACAGAAGAAAGATGAGTGCCAGGGCAAAATTTCTGCTTCAGAATGTGTTGAATACCGAATCTGATGAGCTTTGAAGCAGTCAAGTGCCAAGGTATGACTGTGTAGATAATATGCAGGAATATGCTGTGGTTCAATCAAAAGTCAAAAATGTGCTTGGGAGCTACATTGAGTGCATGCGCCATCTCCTTGAAGGAGGTGCATCCTTTCCTGGATCCATGTGGTCATTATATAATCCCAGGAAAACATACGTTTAAGTTAAGAAAGTTCCAACAGGATACAACAAGGAACTCTAAAGCAGACATCAAACTATTGTCAGTGGCCCCTTAATTGTTTTCACATTTTCCTGGGTTCAAGCAGCTACCATGTCAGCTCAAGAACTGTAGCTTATTTAAGGAGATGCTGAAAGATGTGGCTTGCCATGTCTACATCCAATCTGAAGCAGGTTTGGGGTGTTGGTTTCTAAGCACGGCACATTCCTAATAATACGATTGTGGTAGAACTCTAATTTTAATTCAGTGTAAATCAGGTCAACTTTAATTTCTGTTCTGGCCCAAACCACTGCTTGGGACTGTCTCTCCCCATTTAATAAGTAAATGTAGTCTTCCACCCGAAAAGTTGCATGTTACATTCTATAATGTTATGTTCTTCTCCTCCTGGGGAGGAAAAACTGGACATGGGTTAGAACAATAGATTTGAAAATTTTCTTCCAAAATAAATGTACTGATAAATTAGTTACCATCAGATTAGGCTCAATTTCTGGTCTCTGGCCAATTGCTTGCATCTCAATCTATGGCTTTTCCAAAACAACCTTGTAATTTTTCTGACCCCTTCATCCACTGTCTCCATTTGTCTTCAACTTCTTCTGCTACCCTCAAGATTGCCAAGAAGAGTTATTTTTTTTTCTAGTCCATCATGCACTTACATGCCCCCGATCTGTGAGTTTCTGCTAACTGATCGTTGAATCAAGGGAGGAAGGAGTCTTCATTTGAACCATGATTGATTGGTTGGCTCTTCTTCATGGTATTATTAGTCACTCTTTCCAGATCCACAATCCAGAGGTGGCTATTTTCTTTCTCTGGCTCTCTCTAAATAACTGCTTTTCACAGCTATACATTGCCACTGGAAATCCATTGCTTCTACTATTTTGAACTTTGTTGCCATAGAAATACCTTTATTTTTCATGATCTTACCTATATTTGTCATTGCCTTCCTCCTTAGGAATAATTTCATCTTTACTTCTCGGGCACACTGCCCATCTTTAACTGCTCTTGAACTTAAAGGAGAACAATTTACCACTTTCACTTCTTCGCCATCAGCTGTAAAACACTACGCATTCTAGCTGACATCTTTACCTAGTTGATATTTTAATATTCATTCATGTTTCTCACTATCCATTTTTTATTTCCATAATGGGAGACATGTTTGCACAGCTCGCCTTGTTAGTATTTGGACCACTACTTTTATTTCCAATTCTGTCATCGTTGAGAATCCTGCCATTCCATATATTCTGTAATATATTTGTCTGTGACATGAGAGACAATATGTATCCCTGTCCATTTGTTGTCTGTACTTGAAGCTAACAAAGCTACAAGGGCTGGGCAGTGATCTGGAGTTGAAGGTCAGAATGTGATTTGGAAAATGCATCTATCACCTATTGGGAACATATTATCTGTATCTTTTGCTGGGCTCACACAGCTGTTTACCGAAGCAGCTGTGTAATACGTTTAATTTAAATTATTGTATCTTAATTAAGCCATGTGGTATAGTGATTGAGGCAACAGGCTAGAAACTCTATGATCATGAGTTCTAGTCCCACCTTAGGCACAAAGCCAGCTGGGTACCTTGGGCCAGTCAGTCTCTCTCAGCCCTAGGAAGGAGGCAAGGGCAAGCCACTTCTGAAAACCTTGCCAAGAAGACTACAGGGACTAATCCATGCAACCTCTGAGAATCACAGAGCCCAGATAGGTTCTAAATTACATTTTATCCCTCAAATCTGAATTGCTTTACAGTTCTATTATTTATAATCTACCCGTGTCACTTCTGGCATGCTTTATACAGAGCTCTTGCTATAGTCAATAAAATTCATTGCTAAGCCAATTTTATTTCTTATATTAGAGATTTTATTGGGTCTTCTTTATTTTTTCTGAAACCTATCTACTCATCTGACATTTCTCTCTCCATGTATGGCTCTGTTCTTCCTTGGAACATCTTTTAGCAAAACCTTGCTTGCATGATGAATTAATACAGTGGTTTGGGGCTTCTCTTTAAGCTCTTTTTTAGTGCCAAATATGTACTATAAAGTTTCCAGTTTCTAAGCCATACGGCCATGTCAGGGGTGGGTTCCTCCCGGTTCGGACCAGTTCTCCCAAACCGGTAGTGGCCCGCTGGTGATGTCACGATGACATCACCGAACCGGATCGGTCGGTGCTGGTCCGTGGGGGCCGCCATCTTTTTTAAAAAACAATTAATTTTTTTTTCCTTCTGAGCATGCGCAGAAGCCGACTTCCGGCACTGTGCATGCAGTCGCCATCTTTTTTTCGGCTTGGTTGTTGTTGTTTTTTGGATTTTTTTGTTACTGCGCATGCGCGCCCGCACCCACAAGGCGTGCCCACGCGGCGCGGGAGGGAGCGAACCGGCAGCGAGGTAAGTTGGAACCCACCCCTGGGCCATGTGTATAATTGTTGATGAAAAACTGTTGTCACTTTAATTTTCTATTCTCCTGCAGCTTTTTTTCAGATCAGTGTATAATATAGTTCATCTTTTCCTGGTGCTTTCCCATTACAGAAGAGTCTACTTGCCTATCTTAATACATTCACTATATTCAGTTCCTGGATATAGTCCCTCTCTACAAATATTTCTTTCATTCTATAAAATTTAATAGCCTCTAATAAATACCTTCATTATTACTCTTAAAAATTCTTGCCTAGATGATTTCTCTGGTCTTATTAAACCATGTCTTATTTTCTTTACACTGTTTTTTCCCCTCTAATTGTTGATATTTTTGACCGCAGCATCTTCCTTTCTCCTTTCTTGGTTGATGTTGAAACTCAGCATTGGGTTGTTGTATGTTGCCTATAGTTTTCATTCTCCTTCTTTATTTGGCTACCATTATATCTTATTCTGTAAGTCAGTGGAATCTTTTTGAAATTTAGATTTAGATTAATAGAGTTGGAAGGGACCTTGTAGGTCATCTAGTCCAACCCCCCGCTCAAGCAGGAGTCCCTACATCATTTCAGACAAATGGCAGTCCAATCTCCTCTTGAAAGTCTCAAGTGTTGGAGCTCTCCCAACCTCCGAAGGCAAGCTGTTCCACTGGTTGATCGCTCTCACTGTCAGAAAGTTTCTCCTTATCTCCAGGTTGAATCTCTCCTTGGTCAGTTCCCATCCATTATTCCTTGTCTGGCCTTCTGGTGCCTTGGAAAACAGCCTAACCCCCTCCTCTCTGTGGCAGCCCCTCAAGTATTGGAACACTGCTATCATGTCTCCCCTGGTCTTTCTCTTCGCTAGACTAGCAATGCCCAGTTTTTGCAACCGCTCTTCGTATGTTATAGTTTCCAAATATTTTCCTTCCCTTGTGATGTCTCTTCTTTTCATAGATTTTTAGGTTCCTTTTTGTACAAGTGTTGAAAATATGCTCTGTACATTGATTCTGACCATATGTCTTCCTCGTCAAATCCTGCTGGTATATCTACCTTCTTTAATTTTTTTAAGCTTAACCTTATCTGACCCTGCTTATCTTTTGTTAAGTTTAACCAAATTTGGGTAGGTGCTGCCACCTGCTGTGACAATTTTCTTTAGTTTGGGTTTTTCCAGATGGTCTGGCTCTGAATTTTGGGAATCCGCTGGGTGAAACTGGCTGAAGGAATATATTTAAAGGAATAAAACTTTGGGATGAAATCTGCATGGATTTATTCAGGAACATATCTCATTTATTTTTGTGGGATTTTGTACAAAATCATGCATCTATTTGGTAGGTTAATCCTTTAGTAGTAATTTAAATAATAAAGTAGCTCAGATAGTTGGTTTTGGTCTGATGATGTCTAGGGGTGGCTGTAATCCATATATAACATCTATGGATGATTTTTTTTTTAATAGCATTGTAAAGTAAACAGTTTTAGTCTTCCAAAAAGGGGACTTAAGCTGCAATTGAATTTGCCAAAACAATAACTATCTACCAAATAGACACAAGAAGGCTATAATCATCATAACATTTCTTTCTTTTGGTTAATTTGCAACTCTGTTATTTTTTTAATACCTGGCATCCATTCCCACAAAGTGGGATACTGGAATGAATTTAAGTGATCTGGATAGCTCTACTTTTCTAAACTGCCCATTTTTCTTTTCTGAATTCAAATTGCAGTGACCAATTCAGAAAAAAAAAAAACAGACAAGCTTCAATCGACTCAGAGGAAGTTTTCCCTAAAAACATATTAAGTTTCAAATGCTTTTCAGTGCAATATGGCCGCCTTACCCAATCTGAAGCCCAGTTCCCATAAATCCACTCTCAGTTTCATCATTGCGGAGCATTCTGGGAAATAAATTTCCCCTTTTGCCACTTAAATTTGGACAACACCCAGGTTGGGGACATTGCAAGAAAAGGTCAGGGGATAAAGGGCATATTTGCTGGTTTCAGACACTTACACTTTTCACACCTGGATTTGGGCTTTATGAGAAGAGGAAAATTGTATATGTGTGGGTTTACTTGGTACTGTACACAAATCATAATCTACAGTATCAGTATCATAATCGAACAAAAATGTTCCTCTCCATGGAAATCTTTAGTAAAAGGCAAAAGATTCATACAACCTGAAGAGAAACTCAAATAAGAAAAGCCTTTATCTTGTTTCTCTCCCACTTTAATTACAGATAGTCCTTGACCCCAATCACACCAGAATTTCTGTTGCTAAACAAGGCAGTTGTCAGTGAATCACACTCAATTTCATGACCTTTGTTTTTGCCACAGTTGTTAAGCGAATCACTGCAGTTGTTAAGCGAATCATGCAATTGTTAAGCAAATCTGGCTTCCCCCATTGGCTTTGCTTGTCGGGAGCTGGCTGGGAAAATTGCAACTATTGTAAATACATGTCACTGTATTTTCACTGGTGCCTGAATTTTGATCATGGGACTGCTGAAATGGTTATAATGTGGAACAGCTGATCATAAATCACTTTTTTTAGAGCTGTCGTAAGTTTGACTGTTCACTAAATGAACGGTTGTAAACTGACGACTGCCTATACTTAACTTACATATCATGTGGGATCAGACTAGGGCAGTGTCTTGCAGAGGCACCCACATCAGACATAAAAAAAAAGTCAACATGGCAGCTGCACCGGACATTTTGAAGCCCTACCATTATCTGACTTGTGTTTGATGCAGGAGCTGTCTTCATATTTTTGTCACACTCCCTGAAAATACTTCAGGCATCCCGTCTACCCCAATAACTGCTGCCATGCCTTTGAGAATTTCAAAAATGTAATTAAAAAACAAGAGGCATCTTTAATATTCCCCAGCAACTGGCCCAATAACATTCCATTTGTGGTGATTATGAGTAGTACTCTTTTGAGTATCTGAAATCTGTGGAAGTGCATGGTCACTTTTTAGGTAAAGGTAAAGGTTCTCCCACACATGCGTGCTAGTCGTTTCCGGATCTCGGGGCGGTGCTCATCTCCATTTCTAAGCTGAATAGCCAGCGCTGTCCGAAGATGTCTCCGTGGTCATGTGGCCGGCATGACTAAACGCCGAAGGCGCACGGAGCGCTGTTACCTTCGCACCAAAGTGGTCCCTATTTTTCTACTTGCATTTTTTATACCTGCTTTTGAACTGCTAGGTTGGCAGAAGCTGGGACAAGTAACGGGAGCTCACTCCGTTATGCGGCACTAGGGATTCGAACCGCTGAACTGCCGACCTTTCTGATCAACAAGCTCAGCGTCTTAGCCACTGAGCCTCCGTCTCCCTTTGGTCACTTTTTTCAGCAATCTAAATGAATGGATATCACTATCCCTAGTAGCAATGAATTCTATAAATTCATCAATTTTTATTTGAGGAAGTAAACTATCGGTCAGTTTCATGGGAAAGATTAGGAATGTAAACAGCTAAGAGATGTTTCTTTAAAAACATTTGGTTTACCTACTTCTTCATACAGTGCATTATGTTATAAAATTTAGAATGTTAAAATAATGAAATTAATAACAATAATACAAAATGGAAGATTGTATCTTCATGGATAGATCATTTAAAAAAGACAGGAAAAAAAGAAGGGAAAACAAGGAAAAAACAGAAATATTATATTGCATACAGAAAATCATTCTCTTTATCTTTTAAATACATATTTAATGTCACCACATAAAATAATATTGGTCAGTCTGTCTATGCCAGCTCAGACATGAAATAGAAATCAACAATCCAGAATTTTAAGTCTGGGGCTACATTGTTTTTGCAAATAGAAAAGTTGGAGGGGAGGGGTCTTAATAAATCAATAATTCTTCATATAGTGATACATAATAAATTTTTGGTATACAGTTCAGAAATTTATTTTAAACTATATTGATCTTTGTAATACCACATCAACAATGGTCATAGTTATGAACCAACAGTGGAACCACATATAATATGAGTGAGCATTTATTCAACCACGTTACATTTTCAACATGATGAAATTGTTAACCAATCCATTCTAAACACTGTCTGTGGTATCCAGTAAATGTGAAAAAAAATCTTTTCTTGAATTATACTCATCTTAAGCTTGTAAAAAAGATATTTTCAAGAAGATTAGCCATTGATTTGTTAATATTGGGTATTCCAATTCTTTTTTTTTTTCAAAGTTCTAAGAAATAACTGAAAATAACCATAGCAATAGTCTTAATTATTTATTAGAAATTACTGTAGACTTACATTTATTCAGTGCACATTCCAATATTAGGGCATTTTAGATGCTACTAATCCATTGGGCCAAACTGTTTAGTGGAATATAATGCTATTTCACAATTATAGTGCAAATTAAATTCTATTAGAAACAATTCATATTGTTTAAAAACTTGATTGGCAATAAGCCAATCTAAAATATTCCTTGTCATGGGCGGGAGGGGGGATGCTTACTGATTATTGGTTTATCCCAGAATGTAAATTTAGCATTTGAAAAAAATGCTTAAAATAATATTTATAAATAATTTATTGTTAAATTTCTCTATATAAGATTTTTTACTTAATTTGTTGAAAAGGTATGCATTGTGATAAAGCATCTTTGGTTTTATTTAAATGTTATTTTACTATATTGTTGCTAAGTAATAATACAATTCATTTCACATGTCTTGCCCTGAATGGCTTCCTGTCAGACAGTATCTTATGAATCATGTTAGTGAGCTGACCTGGTTTACCATTTTTTCTGGACAAGACTAACTTTATAGTTGTCTCAGCTTCAGACCGTCATTCAAGAATGGACCTCCTCATATGTAATATACAATCATTTCCCCTTCCACCTCTGGATTCTTAAATTTGGCACATTTTCGTACTGTATTGCACAAGATAGCACATTCGTTCCCAAAGTAACAAGTGTACATGAACACATACAGAATAATAGAGTTGAAAGGGACTTTGAAGATCTTCTAGTCCAACCCGCTATTCAGGCAGGAAACTCTATACCATTTCAGACAAATAGTTGTTCTATCTTGTCTTAAAACTGCCAGTGTTGGAGCACCTACAACTCCTGGAAGCAAGTCATTCCACTGATTAATTGTTCTAACCGTCCTTCCTCCTTAGTTCTAGGTAGCTTCTCTCCTTGTTTAATTTCCATCCATTGCTTCTTGTCCCACTTTCAGGTGCTTTGGGGAATAGGTTGGATATTGGAACACTACTATCATGTCACCCCCTAGTCCTTCTTTTCACTAAACTAGACATACCCAATTCCTGCAGCCGTTCTTCATATGTTTTAGCCTTCAGTCCCCTAGTCATCTTTGTTGCTCTTCTCTATACATCCTTTTTACATCATGGTGACCAAAACTGGATGCAGTACTCCAGGTGTGGTCTTATCAAGGCATTATAAAATGGTATTAACACTTCTTGATTCTATCCCACTGTTAGTGCAGCCTAGGACTGCATTGGCTTTTTTGGCGGCAGCAGCACACTGCTGGCTCATTTAAGTGATTTTACCCTAGGACCCCAAGATCCCTCTCGCAGTTGCTACTATTGAGCCAGGTACCATCTATATTCACATACAATACGCATATAGAGAGATTTAACAGAATGTAACTTGAAAGCCCTTGCACTCATGTCTATGATATTTGGCAAACTTCATCTTTTCTTAAAGACAGAGGTTTCCAATAAATTATACCAAATTCTGATGAAAACTAAAGCAAAGCTAGATCCCTATGGATTGTTACTGCTAGAATTTGTTTGTTCAACTCTTTCCTTGGATTAGGACAGCGAATCTGAGGTGTCCTGGACCTGTTTGTATTATTTTCAATTTGCCAAATTGCTTCTCACTCCACAGATATAGAAAATGAATCCTCCATATAAAGGGGAGAATGGTAATTAGAAAATGAAAGCATAGCAGTGGCTGTATGATTATCACAACAAAATGATACTGCTGCATCTTCAAACCAATCTCTTCCCTATTTTTTCCCCCACCCTTAATTGTTCTTAATTTTTATTTAGTTATTCCCCCCCCCCCCCGTTCTATTTTTGGGTCAAGTTTATATCCTTCAGTCTCAGAGAATGGAGTCATTCAGTCAGAACAAAGGGGCAAATCAGCAGTATATTGGGCCATTAGACTCCATTTCTTCCTGTCTCTTTTATTTTGGTGAGCTTATTCCCTGAGCTGCAGCACCATCCTTCCTTCTCTCTGCAATCCTCCACCAATTTCTGAGCCTGCCTCTTTCTATTCCACCATCTATCACTATTTTCTTATTTTGTTTTCATTCAGTCCTCCCATTCGTTGTACATTTCCTTTCCTAATGGCGTGCATTTTTCCTCAAAGCAGGTAGTTGTGGGAAGATGGTTTCAGAAAGGAAATGTCAAATGTCATCAGCTTTAGCTTCCTTCCTGCAGACAGTTTATCCACCTTTCTGTTTATCTTTGGGCTTTCAATCTGCTTGTTTTCATTACTGGACATCTTTGTAAAACTCTGTGCCCTTTCTTGTTCAGTCAGTCTTTGACTTCCCAAACAACCATTTCAAAGATGAATTATTTAAATGCACACTCAAATGCTTACAGAGGATTAAAGCCAAACAAAAGCACAACTGCTTTTGGAAAGGGGATAAAATACATTTAGTGTAAATTCTATAAGTTTGTTGTTCTATAAGTTTGTAGTCCTCAACTTACAACCACAATGGAGCTCAAAATTTCCATTGCTAAGCAAGACAGTTGTTAAGAAAATTGTGCCCCATTTTATGACCTTTTTTTTTGCCAGGGTTGTTAAGTGTATTGCTGCAGCTGTTAAGTGAATGCTACGGTTGTTAAGTGAATTTGTCTTCCTCAATTGTCTTTGCTTGTCAGAAGCCAACTAGGAAGGCTACAAATGGTGATTCCATGACCCTGGGACAATGCAACTATCATAAATACAGTACATGTGAATTGTCAAGCGATTTTAAATGGCAATAAACCAATGGAAAACAAAACAAAACTCTGTATATTAAACATCTGCTGTTTTTCTACTTTTCATACTGTTTATGAAATACAGGAATATGATCAAGGCAAGGACAAATCATTGTTTTACCATGAATCATTTTCTGTTCCTTTACCCAATCTTAAATAGATTTGTTCTTTTGATAGAACAGATTTAGTTGTCCATTACCATATGATTCAGAATAATTTCAAGGATGTAAAAAATTCTGCTCAGAAAATGATCCTGTTGCCTGGTGAAAAGGACAAGATACTTTTTTACAGGGGTAAAGAGGAAAAATAAGTGAGGTACAGTAGTCATGAGATTGATGCATTCTGATTCGGATTTCATGGGACATAATCCTTTCTCTCAAACTCTGTTTACCTATGAGGTTTAATATAACAATAAAGTGTTAATGGGCAAGCCGAATAACTGCATGGTCACTTAGCAACATATATGGGTATTTTGTTTTGTCTTCTTCCATTTGGACTTTACCAAGGTATGGCCCATTCTAAAATAGTGGCAGTTCCTTTTATATCTTATGCAGTGTAGGAGATGGAGCAAGAATGCTTTTTCCTGATCTGCTCACTGAGGAACTGAGGTAAAATGGGATGACCCTAATCTGCTATTTTCTTCCATGCTGGCTTTGCTCCAGCTCTTAGGGGGAGTAACACATGGTCAGGAGGTCTGTAGATATTATCAGTCATCTAAGAAGCTTCTTCAGCTCTGACAGGATAGTGGGGAATGGATGTGGAATGGTGTGGGAATAGGAATGGATTTCCAGAGGAAAAAATTGCAGACTACAGGAACCAGGAGCATTACTCAGGTGACCCTGAGGACACAGATAAACCTCCAAGTGCTTCAACGACCCTCTAAAAGGGTGTGGATTACAAGCAGTCTGCAAGGAATATAAATCCTTCCATTCCCCACTATCCTGTCAGAGCTGAAGAAGCTTCTTGGATGAGAAGTGAAACGTCTTCAAAATAAAAAAACAAGAAAGTCCAGTTGCCTCCTGAAAAAGCACCTTTGGGATTTGGTCTGGAGGTGGCAGAGCATTGCTTTCTCTCAAATAATTTCTACCTTTTGCTGGAAAGACTGATTCAAACTGCCAAAAACTCATTTTACAAAAACATGAATGGCATTTTTGAGGAATCAAATGAATTGGACACATTTTTGTGAGAAGATTCACAAAATGGCTGCCATGTGGAACTTGTGGTCAGATACAAAAATCCAATTACCAGAGTCCCAGGATTGACTGATTTCTGACAAAAAAAGTCAGAATGGCAAACTTGTTGATCTGATCAAAACTCTGCTCCTTCCTTATGTGTGATAGGTGTAAAAAAGGAGTGGGGTTTCAATCACATGTTCATGCACCCCATTTTTATTAACTTGATCGACCATTCAACTAAATGCCCCTGCACTCCTAGAAGCTAAAACATACGAAGAATGATTGCAGGAATTGGGTTTGTCTAGTCCAGTGAAAAGAAGGACCAGGGGTGACATGATAGCATCTTCCAATACTTGAAGGGCTGCCACAAGGAAGAGGAGGCCAATTTATTTACTATAGCACCTGAAGGCAGGACAAGAAACAAGAAGCAATGGATGGAAACTTACCAAGGAGAGAAGGAACCTAGAACTAAGGAGAAAATTCCTATCAGTGAGAACAACTAACCAGTGGAACATATTGCCTTTGGAAGTTGTGGATGCCCCATCAGAGAAGAGACCGGACAGCCACTTATCAGAAATAGTTTAGGTCTCCTGTGAGAGCAAAGGGTTGGACCAGATGACCTCCAACTTCCCTTCCAACTCTGTTACTGTTACACTCACAGCCTCTGAATCTTTGGTCAACCCCATTATATAAATTCAGCAGTCCCTAAGCAAATGTCACTGAAACATGACAGGAAAGCTCACTATAGTTGTAGTTTTGATACAAAATGGGCACGAGTGTGTCACCCTGTAAAATGGGACAGTGTTTCCTTTTTCCCTGTTCTTTTTGGTTTTGTTTTGTTATTTTTGCTGTTCCCTATAAGAACTATTTTAGAGGTTTGTGTTACAGATACCATACAGTGCTTGTCTCAAAGTGGCTGGAAAGCGTCTTGCCTCTTTTTTACACAGTGTATTTTAGGAGAACAACAAGCGAGGAGCTTCAGATCATCCACTTCTACATTTTGACCTCTAGCGTCATATGAGGAAACTGTCGTGCTGATTCTGCTTCTGTTTTTCCAGAATCCATTCTTCTGGAATAAAGCTGTGACTGGTGACTTTGTGTTGCTCTCCGTAATTGTAAAGAAAGCATTTGTGATAACAAGCTGTCAAAGATATCCACCCTGGCCTTCAGATGAACATCAAATTATGCACGCCATTTCCCACAAGATGTATTTTGGTGAAATCCAAACATTCAAAATCCCATAATAGAAATTCCATTCAAATTAATAACCCTGTACATACAACAAGTGAAGCAAATTAGAAGTCCAAGCTGGATCAATTTGCCCATCGCCTAGTTACTCCATATCCATTCTGCCTGAGGCATATTAGGTTGTTACTGACTGATGTTGCTGTTTGGGGAAAAAATGAACCCAGCAATGATATAATGTTTAGTATTTAAATGAATCATTTATTTGGATCATTATTATGTTATTTTGAACTGAAGTTATGTATTTAGAGGGTTTATAAGGGAATGATGGCATATTTTTGTTTTGCAAACTGCCGAGCACTACTTTTACTATTCCTACTATTCCTACTAACAATAATGTTATCTCAGTGGTGCCATTTTATCTAGGTTACTCTTAAGAAACATTGATCTTCAGCAGGTAAACACTTCTAGTTGGGAGTAAATAGACAGAAAGCTGCCTCCTCCTCCTCCTCCTCCTCCTCCTCCTCCTCCTCCTCCTCCTCCTCCTCCTCCTCCTCCTCCTCCTGGCTAAGATAAAGTAACTGGCCTAAAATTCAGCAATGTAGATATGTCATGTTTACTAGCATTGTAGATATTGCTCAGAAGGGTACTAAAATCCCAACAATAGCATAAGCAAAGTGCTACCCCACCCCTACCTCCAAAGTACTGAGACAAATATGTCTTCCCAATGGTTTGGCATGGACAATTTGAAGACCATCCTGCATATCCTCATGTATATCTGCCACAATGTCCTACCTGTCAATGACTACTTCAGCTTCAACCACAACAATACACGAGCACACAATAGATACAAACTTAATGTAAACCGCTCCAAACTCGACTGCAGAAAATACGACTTCAGCAACAGAGTGATCAATGCCTGGAATTCACTACCTGACTCTGTGGTTTCTTCCCCAAACCCAAAAAACTTTAACCTTAGACTGTCTACTGTCGACCTCACCCCATTCCTAAGAGGTCTGTAAGGGGCGTGCATAAGCGCACCAGCGTGCCTACCGTCCCTGTCCTACTGTCCTATTGTCCTCATCTATCTGTATTCACTTTGATTATGTTTATGTTTATACCTATATCTGCTATCTTGTACATGTTTGACAAACAAATAAATAAATAAATAAATAAGCATGCCAAATCCTGTCTTCCGTACATAGATAGAAAGCATTCTACAACAGCATTGTTTGATACGATTTGCACAGCCCTAATAAGTATCTAATATTGTTTGGGCTTGACAGCCAGTTTGGTATAGTGTTTAAAGGCATCTAGTTAGAAATGGGAGACTGTGAGTTCTAGTCACACCCAGAAGAGTTAGTTTAGGCCAGTCACTTTCTCTTAGCCAGGAGGAGGAGGAGGAGGAGGAGTTCTGCCTATTTACTTCCAACTGGAAGTGTTTACCTGCTTTATTTAAAAGAAAAAAATAATTACTTGTGTTGAAGTGCTATTTTTTGTAGATAATAAGCAAACTGGTGGAACTGGGATCTTTAGTTACTTCTACTTACTTCAGATTTACTGCTAATTTACTTCTTGCATTCACCCAGAAGTAAATTCTGGCAGCCAACTTCCATAGGACAGCTGTCAGCTTTACTTTATGGTTATCTTAAGCATGATTGATTTTGCTTTATTTATCAAGGATGCCTTTTGAAATTCTGACTGGGTTCTAATATAGTTTGTCTATTAATCTAAGAGAAAGCATGAAATTTAATATTTTCACCATGACAAACCCATGAAATTTATCAGCCTAGCCTGAGCTCTGTTAGGAGCACAATTTGTAATCTACTGCTGTTTAGAGTAAAAGAAGTTTAAGTAAATGAATAAACATGCAGAATATTCCTCCCTATGGTCATATTATTAATTACTTTTGTAGAATATAAAGTTTACATTATGCTCAAAGCCATCACAGAGTGTTCTGTCTGTCTTTGTTATATTGATTTATGAAATTAAAGTTCAACAGAATACTAACTGAGCAACAAACTGTGGTTATAAATGCAGGATTTAGCAGGAGAGGGAACCTGGTAATTTACAATCACCTGCTGGCCATACAGATTGCTTTTACACCACCTACAATGTTATACAATTGACAATATTTAATATGATAAACTGTCATTCATAATCTGTCTATTTAGCTTATTAAGTCTTGTTAAAATAATTTCAGTAATTTACCTAAATAACTTTTAAACAATGTGTTGGATTCAATCTATGTAGACAGCTAATGCTAAGGTTCCACTGAAATCTTTATAAAATGAAAATTAACTGCATTGATTTCAACTAACCTGCAATTCTTATTCATGTCAAATAAGGCATAAGTCTCATTCATTTTTTCTTAGGTGACAGTACAAGCCAAGGGATCTAGGGTCACAGAATAATGCCTGTAACACCTACAATAATGCCTATTTATTATTTAGACCAGGGGTCCTCAAACTTGGCAACTTTAAGACTTGTGGACTTCAACTCCAAGAATTCTCCAGCCAGCTATGCTGGCTGGAGAATTCTGGGAGTTGAAGTCCACAAGTCTTAAAGTTGCCAAGTTTGAAGACCTCTGATTTAGACAAATAGTGTATATTGTGTTATTAAGCCTCCAAATAGTCTAACAAACAAAACTTACAAAAGAGATGTCAGGAAGTTAGCAACTGGACTTCTTTTCTTTTTGGTTTGAAACATTTCGCTGCTTATCCAAGTAGCTTCTTCAGTCCAAAGTTACAAAGGAGATGGACTTAACCAATGCTGCAAATATATTATTTTAGTTGCAGCATTGGTTAATATGCTGCAAATATATTATATATATTCTTCTATCTTTCCTCAACTATATTATCAAAACCCTTGAAGCTCATTGAACTGAAATGGCTGGCCTCTAAAAGGGCTACCAATTCTGCTATTTCCATCCTGTTTTGCCAAAAAATAGAAGAGCTGCATGCTTTTAATTATATTCCATTCTAATTATTTAAACCTTTTAGATATGAAATCATTGAATCCCACTTTCTTACTGTAAGCTTACTTAGTTACTAAGCCAATCCCCAAAAGCAATTAAAGTGGAATTTAGCAAAAGTTACCATTCATAATGGCAAACCATTCTAAGAAGATAGTTTTGAGAGCAATGAAATAGTACTTCTTCTCTTTCTTATTTTTTCACACGTTTATCTGAGATGGAAACAAGATAATTTTGTACCATTTTAAGACAGTGTCTTAAGAAGTTTGTGCCTTTTCTTTAAGAAGAAGACTAGACAAATATCTCCATATTCATAGTTTTGGAGCAAATATTTTTCTGCAAGGAATATTGAAAGTCAAAAATGGGCAATGAATGATGAGCTGGACAACATAGATAAATTGACAACAAATTGATTGAGATCACTTAGAAGCAACCAAAAATACTTGTTAAATGCTAAATTATATGAAATTGTGTGAGATATGAAATTACATGTTAGGAAGAAAGACAGACAACCTCACATCAATGGAATGGAGAAAAGGTGATGCTGGTTTGTGCTTTTCCTTTGAATATCTGACAAAGTTTCATAAGAAACCTTAGGATCTTACAAGATTTTCAGTTAAAAATGTTAGTATCAGGTCCTCTTGTCTGATGATCTCATTACTTATTAATCATCTTCCCAGGACAACTTCATTTCCCTATTCTCAAATACTCTCTAAAATATTAATCACAACAGGATGTTTTTAGCATTGGTTATTTCTATAAAGATCTTATACAGGTAAATAATCAATGGTTTACTTATGTGATAACATAATCCTGTTGTCTGTGGATTTGTGCATCTGGATAGATACTTACTGAACGTTAGGACCAGGTAAAATATTATGAAGGAACAGTGACCGTGATGTACATCAACCACCCCATATCTTGTTCTGATAATCTCTTGAAAAAGACTGCTGACATGTAATTTAATCTATCCTAGTGATAAGATCAAGAAATATAACATACTGGATGGAGAAGTAGGCTGCTAATCAACAAATGCTTAACTACTGTACATGGTAATGCTGAGCTCCAGGGCAAAGGAGTACATCATAAAATGCTCCATTTCTTGGGGGGGGGGGGTGTAAAATTGGGACCAGGTTAGAAGAGCTCAGTTGGCACTACAAAGGAGCCCATAGAAGCCCTGGTTTGTCACACATGGTTATTCTTGGGTATTTTGGATCAATGGCCTAGGGTTCTTCCCTTGTATTATGCAACTTGCTGGTTGTCTGTTTCTTATTTTTGAAATCCTCATGAGACCATTGCTGTATCTGGTCCTTTATGATACCTTAGTTGCAACATTTATCTCTAGGACAAAGTTTTATCTCCTTGATATTTAGATAATGCCAAGTTAGCTCATTAGTTAGTTAGTAGATAATTAGGCAGTTGTCCTATGAAGGAACAGTGCAGTCTGCAGTCCCTTTACTGCGGGAGGCCAGCAGATAATACTTACCTTCTCTCATTCATTGGCTGTTGCTTGAAAAGCAGGTAGAATTACAATTGCCAAAAACTGAGAATGTCAGCTATAGAACCTGTACCTTCTTTTAAACATGATTGTCAAGAAGATGTGGGACTTCACTTCTGGGATCTTGCAGTATCCAATTTAACCCTAAAAGTTTCTCTTGCTTTGTTTGCTTTATTTCCCCTCTTTTCTTGCAGTCATTTGTCCACTTTCTAAAACAAAGCTTTTATCCAAGAGGCCATTTATAATGGTAACTCTTGCTAGATCCCATTCTAATTGCTTTGAAGTCCTCCATTTCTGTACGCTGCTTCGTATCTCCATTAAACATAAGATTGTATCCTGGTTCATATGTTTTTTTTTTCCCCCTGAAATGAATGCTATCATCTTCAGCCCCATCAACTTCAGCAAATGATCACATCTCACCAAATGTCTCATTATTCTCTCTCTACTATATTTTTCTGGCACATTTAATCAGAAGTGCTAATTTGCAAAAAAAAAAAAAAAAAAACACCAGTAATGCCCTCATCAAGTATAAGTTGCAGAGGAGAAACTGTTGCCAGTCAGTTTGACCTGCCAATAGACATCTTTTCAATTCATTATTTTAACAAGCTGTTTTTCTGCTAATTGGCATCTGCATACCTTCTGTTGCTAATGTGACATCAAAGTGCCTTTTTAGTGTGCAGATATTTAAATGGGATTCTGTGCAGGACACTGATGTCCTACCTTCTCAAGAGGGATGGTTTGGGTGCTCCAGATTTTTTTGGGGGGGAGGGAAGGGAGAGCTCCATACTTGAGTAAATGACTTTTAAACTTATCAATCTTTTATGATCCTAAGACATATACAAATTCACAGTTGTAAATATATACAATCCACTTAGTCCTAGCAGATTGTCCTTTAGCTGTACTCTGAATACTGCTTGTTTTTCATATTGCACTTTGAAACAAATTAAAAAAAACCAGGGCCTGCTTCTTTTAAACATATTATAAAGATCAAGAAGGGTTCAAAGTAAATATGTCACAATCTACAGTGGTGTTTAAAAGTTTGTGAACCTTTTAGAATTTTCAATATTTCTGCTTTAATGCTGTCTAAAATGTGATCTGTTCTGCACAGGAGTCCTAAAACTAGATAAAGGCTACCCCATCAATCAAATGGGTCAAAAGCAATATACTTGTTCATTTATTTATTGAAGAAAATTATCCATATTTGTGTGTTGCAAAAAATATATGAACTTCAAGGATTATCAGTTCACTTGAAAGGAAAATTAGAATTACCGTAGGTATTTAGGTCAAGGGGATGCTAATCATGTGTGAGTGTGGGAGGTCTTGCCTTATTTTAAAGAACAGAATTTGGGATATTCACCATCAAAGTTTTATCTTCACAGTACTGAAATGTGGAAATGTATCATGGTTTAAAAGAAGAGATTTCTGAGCATCTCCAAAAAAACAGTTATTGATGTGTATCAGGCTGGAAAAGACTACAAGACTGTTTCCAGAGTTTGGACTCTGCCAGGGTACTGTCAGGCAAATGATATGATGAATGCAGGCAATTCAGTACCATTGTTACCCTCTTTAGGAGCAGTTGACCAACCAAGATCAAGAGCATGTAATGCTCCAGGAGGTGTCAAGAACCACAAAGTAATGTTGGAAGAACTAAAGGCCACTCTTGCATTACAAATCTCGACGTTCGTGAGACCAGTGAACAACAATGAAGTTCATGGCAGCATTGCAAAGAGAAAGCCATTACTCTCCCAAAAATCAAGGCTCCTGCTGGTTTACAGTTTGCAAAAGACCATGTAGATAAGCCAGAAAGCTATTGGAAGAATGTTCTGGGAACAGATGAGATCAAAATAGAACATTTTGGCTTGAAAGAGAAGCCTTATGTTTGGCAAAAGGCAAACACTGCATTCCAGCATAAGGATCCTATCCCATCGGTGAAACGTGGTGGCAGTATCATGATTTGGGTCTGCTTCTCTGCCTCTTGATCAGCATAGCTTGCCATCGTTGATGGAACCATAAATTCAGAATTCTGCCAGAAATTATTTAGGAAACTGACAGGTATTTTAAGCTGAAGAGAAAGAGGGCCGTGAAGAAAGACTATGGCCAAAACACACCTCAGATGGTTAAAGAATGGTTAAAGCAGAAGAAAATTGATGTTTTGTTGAGTTGTAGTTTATTGCTGACCATGGGGGTACATCAGTTACTGAAAGCAAAGGTTCACATATTTTGCCATACACAAATTTGTAGCTTTGGATAATTTTCTTCAATGAATACACGAAGAAATATTTACTCATTAAACGTATGTGCTTAATTGTGTCCTCTTTTTCTAGTTTTATTATTTTTGTGGCGAACACTTCATATTTTAGGTCATTTAAGTACCACGGTATAATTATTTCACTTCTGTGATGCAAGAAGTGTCTCTAAGAATCAACTTTCAACTTCTAGGTTAGATGATTCTGAAAATGTTGTGCTAACATGCACAACGATCAAATCTTGATGCAGAATTCAGAGTAGATGAGAATGGGGGATTGATTGATTATGTGCCATCAAGTTATTGTTGTCTCTTGGCAACACATAGAGTCTTTCAATAATGATCTCTCTCTAACCTGGTCTTCCAACATGGACCCATCATCACTATAGCTGAGTCCATTCAGCTGTCTGCTACTTACCTCCTCCTCCTCCTCCTCCTCCTCCTCCTCCTCCTCCTCCTCCTTTCCTCCTCCTCCTCCCCCCCCTTCTCATCTCCTCCTCCTCCTCCTCCTTCTCTTTTGCATTTTCCCCAGCATTAGAACCTTCTACAGAGAGCTAGATCTTCACACAAAGGGTCCGGAGTAGCCAAATTTGAGCTTGATCATTTGTGCCTCAAGTGAGAATCTGGAGGGAACAGGGAAGAGTGTATATATTATTGTAACATTTTGAAAGTAACAAATTACCTCTTTTTTTTTTTTTTTGCAATTTCTGTATATAATGTAGTTGGATAGCATACATCATGGTCTTTAGTGCCATTTATTTGTGAATTACAGGGCCTCATAAGTGCCCAATTAGTTGTCAGGAGTTTTCAGAGTTCACCTATGTCTCCCTTTGCACCAAAGTAACAGTTTGTAATAATATTACAGCCAACAAACGCTTGGCTGATTTATCAGGTGATCTCTGACATTATCATCATTCTTAGAACTTTGGAGGGGGGGGAGGAGGGAGATGGTTGCTTAGCAACTTGAGAATCTTTTATCATGCATGATGAGTAATTTTCGTGCCTTGATTCCTATTTCTAGCTGCTGTCCTAGTTGGTACTGTGCCATCACCTAAGTAAGAGAGCAATAGATATTTAATGATGATTAATGAAGTTGAGTGGCTACAAAGTAACCGTATAGGTTACTTCTATAATTTAAAGGGGGAGCCTGGAATTAACTATTAAATACATTTTCCAGTAAGTTCTGTCATTTTTTTACTTCATGGATTTGCTCTGAAAGAAAATGAAGGGAGAAATGCGGCGGAAAAAATAAGATGACTACAAATAAATAATGTTACTGTCTGAACATTTTAATAAAAATCGAACATCAAAGCTGAATGCCAGGTCAGTCAGCAATAGGGCCACTCTCATTCATGACTTGAATGTTGATGTGAAGGCTGACCTGGCATGCATTAGTGAGATGTGGCTGGGACAGGAGGTGGGGGGAATTCCTCTCTTTAAGATATGCCCAGTGGGGTTCTGTATGTGGTACCAGCTGAGACCCCATGATAGGAATAGTGAAGTGACAGTGGTCATCCAAGATTCTTGGGAGACATCCAGGGCTCTGCTCCTCAGATATCTAGCTATGAGACCCTATTTGTTAATTTAACCTCTATGAGGGATCTCTTGGGACTATTGCTATTGTACCGGCCTCCCTGCTGTGTAGTGGCCTCCCTACCTAAGCGTCTTGATTTGTGGCAGGGTTGACAGTGGAGTTTCCCTAATCCAGGGTAAGTGGCATTGTGCTGTGCTGGTTCTCCTCCATCTTCCAGAGTTGATTCCAGTTTGTTTTAATCAGGAGGGGATCAAATGTTCTCTGCTTTGTGGGATGCCACAGGGCTCAGTTCCCTCTCCCCTCTTATTTAACCTGTACCTAAGAGATAAAGGTGAGGCAATCCAACAGTTTAGAGAAAATTATCATCAATATGCTGATGACACCCAGCTTTGTGTCTCCACCTTAAACCGTCTGAGTGTTGTGTAGACATCCTTTCCCAATGCCTGAAAGCTTTAGGAAACCCCTTGAGGCACAAGGGTTTTCGATTCAACCCAAGCAAGATTGAGTAGCTTGGGTCTTTCGGCATCAAGTTTTTCCTGCCTTTTGTCTGAATGGGGTGACACTGCCTCAGATGGATCTGGAGCAGGGGTGGGTTCTGACTTACCTCGCTGCCGGTTCGCTTCCTCCCGCGCCACGTGGGCGCGCGCACATGCGCAGTGCTGAAAATCCAGCTTCTGCGCATGCGCAGAAGCAAAAAACAGCTTCTGCGCGTGCACAGAAGCAAAAAACAAGATGGCGCCGCCAATGGCGCCACTGAGCCGGTTCGGCGGTGTGTCCAGCTAGCCATCGCTGCCTGTTTGATGAGCGAGGGGAAATTCCCACTACCGGTTCTAAAGAACCGGTCAGAACGGCAGGAACCCACCTCTGATCTGGAGTGCAATCTGGGGATCCTCTTGGACTCATGCTGAAAGAGCAGGTGGTATCTGTGGCTAAGAGAACCTGCGCACAGTTTTGGGTTGTGTGTCAGTTATGCCCGTTCTTGGACTGGGAGGCTCCACTCACTGTCACTCATGCCTTTGTGACTTCCAATCTGGCTTACTGCTATCTGCTCTACATGGGGCTCCCCTTGAAGAGTATTTGAAAGCTTCAACGGGTGCAGAATGCAGCTGCATGGGTCATAAACGGTATCCATTAATTGGTACATGTATCACCACTGCTTCATGAGCTGCATTGGTTGCCAGTGTGTTTCTGGGTGCAATTCAAGGTACTAGTTGTCACCTTTAAAACACTTCAGACTGGATGATTACCCGAAAGACAATCTTCTCCCAGTTTTTTCTATCCATGGAATCTGGCTTAGCAGGATGGGCATATTCTGGGTCCCATCAGCCAAGGAATGTGGGAGCAGGAACCAGGAGGCATGCCTTCCCTGCCATAGTGCCTGTCCTCTAATGCATTCTTCCTCCAGAGATTAAAATGGCCCCAACCCATTTAGCCTTTTGGAAAGCTTGAAGACCTCATTATGTGCCTGATATATGGTAGGGCTGTAATGTGCAGTAGATGATCCTAAGCATTATTTTCCTAACATGCAAAATTAAGGATATTTGAAATAGTTAGCACACTTTGTTAAGTCTCCTTTCTCTGGAATTGTTATGTAGACTGATCTCTTCCAATTTGTTTGCTTCTGTGTCATCCATCATACATGGTTAATTTAGTCTGTTAAAATTTTACAGATCTCTCTCTCTCTCTCTCTCTCTCTCTCTCTCTCTCTCTCTCTCTCTCTCTCTCCCTCCTCCCTCCTTCTCTCCCTCCCTCCCTCCTTCCCTCTCTCTTTCTCATCATATTACTGTTGACCCATCAATTGTGTAGACTTCTGACTTGGTAATGGCTAAAATGCCAAAATCTAATTTGTATCTAATTTCATATTCTGATACAAGAAGTTTTTGTAAGTAGGCAGTATCTTCTAATGTAACCTGGATGTAACTCCCTTTACTGTACAGTATTTAAATATACTCTTTCTGACTTTCTTTGATTTTCATTGAATCCCTTGCTGTGTGTCCATTGAAGTCCTTTGGCATATCAATCAGAAGTTGAAGTATTTTTCTGAGTTCAGAGACCTTTTAGACGATTTTCTTTGTTTCAACATGTTTCCATCTTCAGTGCCTTGACGTACTGTATGTAGTCATAATACTGCTTCTTGTCTCTTTTGACAGTTTCTGAAACTTTTTGTAAAGTTCCTTCTTTGGATCTTTGTCTTTCTTAGCTTTAGTTTCCCTTCAATTTGAGGAAATTTCCACTGTTTATTATAGCAATAGCAATAGCACTTAGGCTTATATACCGCTTCATAGTGCTTTACAGCCCTCTCTAAGCGGTTTACAGAGTTAGCATATTGCCCCCAACAATCTGGGTCCTCATTTTACCCACCTCAGAAGGATGGAAGGCTGAGTCAACCTTGAGCCGGTGAGATTTGAACCGCCGAACTGCAGCTAGCAGTCAGCTGAAGTAGCCTGCAGTGCTGCACTCTAACCACTGCGCCACCTCGGCTCCTTGGACTTATGACAGTCTTTCTTCTGCTTTCTTCTCCTTTTGATGATCTCCTTGTAAATATGCTCAAGATCATATTGTGGAGAAGTACTTGGCTTTGTTCTTTGAGTTGAAACTTATACATAAACAGTTTGTAATCTGTTCCATGATTAACCTATGTTGGTCTGTTATTACTATACTTTTCCACCTACTTTTACCAATAATTTAATCAACTTGACTTCTGTGTAGTCCATCTGTTGGTATCATTTTGGTTGTTCAAAGACTGTTTTAACAATGAACAAATCATTGGATTGACAGAAACTGATAAGTCATTATCCTTTACATTTCTGTTTCCTAGACCATACAGTTTTCCTCCTTCCAAATTTGGTATTCTGGTCTCCAACCACTAGTAGCACATTTTGCTTGCATAGTCTGATGATTTCAGATTGAACTTGACCATAAAATTAATGAATCTCCTCCTCTTCTGCACCAGCAATTAGAGCATACACTTGGACATCCATCATATTAAAAAGTTGTCTATGAAATCTAATATTATTTGATTATTGACTGCATTGTTCCCAGGTATTGTTCCTTTTTAAATCATTGCTGAGTACTAAACAATATCATCTTCTGATTGAAAGGGTCCAATTCCTTTTCAATTTGCTGATGCCTAAAATGTCAATGCCTACTCGATTCATTTTGTCTTTCATTCTACTGAGTTTTCCATGTTCATGTTTCTTATGTTGCACATTCTCACTGGAATTCTGTCTTTACAGCTTTGGATTTTCTTTTCCTGCGGGGCAAGATAAGCAACTAGACCCAAAGGCTTTAATCTAGCTATGTCATTGATACCATTAGTGATCCTCACTTCTTCCTCTGAAGTCTGTTAAGTGCCATCTGACCTTAGCTGCCCATCATCTGGCACTATATTGTCCATCACTTTATATTGTGTGTCTTTGGGATTTTTTGGGGTAAAATAGAAAATTGGTTTACTACTATCTTCTCCCCCATAGTAGGAGATGATGACTTTGTCATTGTCACTTACATGATCATCCCACTTCTGGCTTTATATATCACTGCTGCTGATATAGGTGCCTTAGATGGGCAGCTGGGTATTATAGTATTACTCTCATTTTTACTCCAAATTGGGTGCCACCATGTTTTGGTGGAAATCCCTCCTTCCCTCCTTCCTTTCTTCCTTCCTTCCCTTCCTCCCTCCTTCCCTCCCTTCCTTTCCTTCCTTTCCTTCCTTCCCTCCCTCCCTTCCTTCCCTTCCTTCCATTTCACATTTCTGAACCACCCATCTCCCTCAGAGAGCACCATTCCCCTGATGAAGGCATTTTCCTTCAAAAAGCCTGCTTTTATTAGACCTGCTTTCCAATAAAGTATGTGTACAATGCATTTCTTTCTTTTCAATCCTTTTTTGTGTGTGGCAGTATCAATGAAGGCAACAATAAAACTCAATTCAATCCCTATGCGTCCATAAAACTGTAATTAAGAACTAAGCCAAAGAGAGTTAGGACAATGTCTCCCCCACAAGCCAGATAAATTAATAGTTCATGAGAAAGTAAATGTCTTGAGGTGGCAGTTGAACCTTGACAGAGGACAGAATAGAAAACAAATATTTCTTGAGCAGTTGGTTCCATAATTTGAAAATTAAAGCATAAAAATGCATAATTGCTAAGTACCTTCAGCTGTGCCTGAAAAGTCAAAAGGATATTCAGGTGGAGGTTAGTGCCCCACAAATATTGACATTTTTTCCAAGCATCTTGATTCCCCAAATCTCAATTCTGCTTTTGAAAACTTGCAAAGAAAAGGAGAAATAAGGGCAATGGCCAAGATAGTTCCTACTAAGCAGGACATGTAAATACTGGAAGTCTGCTTCAGATTCAGCCAAAAATTTACCTTGAGATTATAACTGAGAATATAGATTCAGTCCCAAACTATACGTGCAGACTTTTTGCATGGTACAAATTTTATTCATTCATTCATTCATTCATTCATTCATTCATTCATTCATTCATTCATTCATTCATTCATTCATATACCATCCATCTTGCTATCAAATGGTAGTGAGGCAACATCCAATTAGAAAAACATTCAATATTTATGCCAAATTCCAGGACAGGTGGAGCGGGAATATTAGATTCAATAATTGACAAATGTATCCTCAAATCACTGTGAACTTTACTATTGATTGCCCAGCCACAGAGTCTTATGCTGCAGTGAGGTCAGCTTGTAGTTTTACCACATAGTTCACCCAGCCCTTTAATGTGGGTTTGGGTGTATATATTTTGTGAGTTGCACTAGCTATTTTATCAGGACTGATCACTTTTTATTTAAGGGGGGGGGGAGAATACCTCAGCAAATTCTTCCCTTGTTTCTTCATCTCCAATCCCTGAACATCAGCTTAATCACTCTGAAAACTCTGGAATAACCATCTTTTTTAAAAGAAAACCTCTTCAATTTGTCTGTTTAAAATGTTGTATGGGTGTTTTACATTGTAAAGGTTGTATGCATCAAGCAAATATTCAATTTGTTTTGAGGGCCATTTCATGAAACTCTGAACTGAGTCTTTGAATCAAATGTCTTTTAATTTATTCAAAAGATGAATTTGCTCTTCAAACCTATCTTTAGAATCTATTCTGTTTTCTAAATTATTTCAGATATGATTGACAAATGTCTAGAGGCTAACATGTCATTATATTCTACCTGAAAACAAAATTAAGCACTCTTTTTAAAAAGGCTTTTAATAGTATGTAGCTCAAAATTCCTAAATGGATTTTCATAATATCCGGGAAGTCATATAATCTAAATGACTAACAAAATCATATCCATTTTAGTTTTTTTTAAAAAGGATCCCGCCCCATTATATTATAGGAGAACAAAGCTTTTTATCTACAAAACCTCAGTGTGAATCTTGTCAATTAATCAGATTGAAGTATCTGGATTAGATCAGGCATTCTGAAACTTTAAAACAGATCCTGGGCCTGGATTAGGTAGTCTCTGCTGATCCTTAGTGAGTAACCTATTGAACTGTTAATGCTATAACTTCTTGAGGGAGCTAATAAATGGAACAACAGACAACAACAATAACAACAGCAATAGCACTTAGACTTATATACTGCTTCACAGTGCTTTACAGCTAAGCGGTTTACAGCATCAGCATATTGCCCCCAACAATCTGGGTCCTCATTTTACCAACCTCGAAAGAATGGAAGGCTGAGTCACCTTGAGGCAGTGAGGATCGAACCCCTGGCAGTCAGCAGAATTAGCCTGTAATACTGCATTCTAATCACTGCGCCACCATGGCTCCTAAATAGAACCACCATCAGCCAGAGCTATCATCAATTAATAGAAACTCCAAAGATAAACAATGCCATCAATTTTCATCTATTGCGGTAAGGAACCTAAATACAGGTAGACTTACAGCCTCGACTTACAGCCATTCGTTCAATGACCACTCAAAGTTACAATGGCACTGAAAAAAGTGACTAATGACCATTTTTCACACTTATAACCATTGCAGCATCCCACGTGATCAAAATTCGGACACTTAGCAACTGGCATGTATTTATTATGATTGCAGTATCCCGGGGTCATGTAATCACCAAGCAAAGTCAATGGGGAGGCCAGATTTACTCAACAACTGTGTTACTAACTTAACAACTGCTCACTTAACAACTATTCACTTAACTGCTGTGGCACAAAGGTCATCAAATGGGGCAAAACTCACTTAACAACTGTCTTCTTAGCAACAAAAATTTTGGGCTCAATTGTGGTCCTAAGTCATATAGGACTACCTATATGACTCTGTGATCCTTGCATCTTTTCGATGGTAAACACCTATAAGTAGGAAACATAGGTATGTCATTTCTATATGTTGTGAGATATGTGTGTTAAGGAAAACTGTTTCTAAACAAGAACTAGAAAAAGGGTTTTATTTTTATAGAAAATATAGATGTTCTATACATGCCCCACCCATGTTCCCAGGGTTTTACTCTTCGTTCAATGTAATTTGTTTTATGTTCCACATGTTGGAAGAAATGTCCATCTGGGTTCAATTCCAAGTGGGGAGAAAGACATTGGAAACATCGAGACTGCTTGGAAGGATGGTTTAATGGTGAACAGGACCACATGGGTTTGAAGTCCTGGGTAGGTGAACACATGGAGGATACCACCTTTGGATTTATACCATTTTGGAGTCCCAAGCTGAACTCATGTCTGTTTGCCAAGTCGAAGTAAGGGATATAAAGGACAGTTCCATGGAAATAAAATCAGCTACAATTCAGTGTTTCTCAACCTTGGCTGTTTGAAGATTTGTGGACTTGCTGTGGAATTCTGGGAGTTGAAGTCCACACATCCTCAAGCAGCCAAGGTTGAGAAACACTGAGCTAGATTATTACCAAGTACAAGATATTAAGAGGAGCTAATGCAAATGCTAATGACGAGAAAGTCAAAGTTTCAGAGTTTGAACAATTCAGATGAACAATTCTAGCAAGGTTCAAGAAATACAGAGAACTGCATCAAAATTCCTGTGGCAATTGGTTCTTGAGAAATGTTTATTCAAAAAAAATCTGACTCTTAAATTTTAACCCTAAGAAGCCCAGCGTTATTTTTGCACTGTCCAGTGAGTCGTATTTGGCAGTAATGCTATTCTTCTGGACTTGCCAACTCTGATTTGTTTCAAGTAAACCCAGTTTTTATTGTAATTAAAGGCACTTAAACAAGACATTTTGTTTGGGTGCATATTGTGCTCATTTTATTTTCATTACTTTATTTTAAAGATGCAATTTTCGTGCAAACTTTTGCTACTAATGGGATCATAAAGTAAAGTTACAAAAATACATTTTTCTACCCTGACATAGAAGAGGATGTACATCAGGAGATAAACCTAAAACCATTAAAGCTTTCAATATATAAAGTAGAATAAACTGTGGCAAGAAATTATTTAGACCTAGTATAGAAAAGAAATAATAACTCATCCATGTTTGATTCAACAGAGAACAAAGAACCACTGTTTTGCCTGTCCTCTTTAGATAATATTTGAAGTATAATTCAGTGCAAGATTAACAATAATCACAAATAAGATCAAGAAAAAAAATCCACAAAGAATAGAAAATAACTTGGTATAAAACAGTTTATTATAATTATGGATTCTGGGTAAAAACCTGCAATTCTAGAGGAAAGTACAAGTGTAAAAATAGTCTTAAAATTGCCCGGAGTTGTGAATTGTTAAAATAAGAGTGACTAGTTAATTCATCTTATCTGCTTCATCCATCTTCAAACAGCTATTCCATGGTTAAATGAGGTTTTTCATGATGTCAAGGTCATTTCAATTACTTTGTATCCTGCAGGACAGAAATGCATTTTCCCCGTTCATTTCTACAGGGATCTACACAATCCCCAATGCTGTGTATCTGAAGCTTTCATATTTAAGATAGAAGAGGGATTCTAACACGACAGAAGAATCCGCTTCTTTGCTGAGTCCCTTCATAACTAAGCTTATCAGCAACACAAGCCATCTCCAAGGGAGGATGAAGGAACCATGCCATCAAGCATTTGTGCCACAATTTGCAAACATCCAGTACCATTTTGGACTAAAAATCGCAGGAAAAATAGACTTTGTTGGTCGGCCTTGATTCCATCTTAGCTCTAATGCCTAGTTTCTCAAAGCAAATAGGAGTGCGATAATCTTCTCTAAGCATCCGTCCTCTCCAGATCGGAAGAGAATGCTACATCTAGAAATTGCTCTTAGCATTCATCATCTTTTTTCTCAGCTCAGCTGAATAAGTGGCAGCCGTGTTTGCACAAAGTACTGGAGCCTGAAAGTGAAAACAATATCCAATTAACAGAGATAACCATGCTGTAAAAGAACCACCACCAGAGGTACAAATAAAGGCAAATGAAACTAAGGGAGGAGAGCGGAATTCATGAAAGTAAGATGAGGGGAAAATCCATATCAAAACCTAATATTGGGAGGAAAGTAATAAAAAAAAACCTGCTTAACCCTGAGGAAAGGGGGAGAAAATCCACAAGAAACAACCAAATACAAAAATCTGGCATTCAGTACTTCCAGGGAATTTTGATGGTTTGCATGAAGTAAATATTTGAAAAGCCTAATTAAATCCAGCTGCTATTGAGCTGAATTGGCAAATGACTCTCCTTTTTTTTTTTTTTTTTTTTTTTTTTTTTTTTAAAAAAGCTTCCCTTTTTATGGTTAACTTCAAAATGTTGGAGGGAGAACTGGCGAGAGTTGGAAAGAGTGAGTCACGGATAGGCAACCGAATTGGGAAAATAATGAACTATAAAACTAAAACATTTACAAATAAAGGGAAAAATGGATTTTGCATATCGTCCTTTTTACATTATATCCCGTATTTGTTTTTCCAATCTGCTCATTTAGAAACGTATGGCAACAAATGCCAATTATAAAGGAAAACATGAGAATTAGTATATTCTGGAAATAATCCAACTTGGCTTTCTTTCTTTCTTTTTTCTTTTTGGAAACAAGGATTCTATTCTACTGTTGCTGTTACTGTTCATCAAATACATCCAACTTTTGCTAGAAAGACAATGTACTGTATATCTTCTACTTTTTCATAGTAATGTTACTAAGAATCTTATTTTGAAAATTTCTCATTATTACGAATTATCTCTACATTTGGATAAACCATCTCCCTTCCAACCCTATGATTCTATGATCTGTAAGCAAATGTGCCGTTCACACATTGCTGAATTTCAATCGTAATACTGTAAATCAAGAGTATATCACAGCCTAAAATTCTACTAGATAGTTTTGGAAATATTGGAAATGTATCCACTTATTACCCAATTGTAATTATACACTGATAAAATTTAACTTCATTAAAATAAATGGAAATATTTAAAAACATACTAAAACCACTAGATAAAAAAGGGTTCTGCAGTTATACAATTGTGATCCCAAGAATTCAAAAACATGCACGTTAAGCAGAAATAGAACCAATTATTTTTCTTCAAACTTTTACAGAACATTTCTTCAGAAAGATCTGTGTTCAACAAATTGTGTTATTTTTTTAAGCTACAATCATTGGTGGATTTGCCAATAATCTTTTATGAGATTATTTATTTATTAATCAAATGTATGTGCTGCTTTAGTTACAAAACCAACTTTAAACTGAAGCTATTCTAATCTAGTAAATTGGATTAGAAATACTGTAACACTCTACAACACAATATAATATTTCCTATCATCTGTTATCACACTATTTTTATTTTTACTACAGAGAAGGATCTCAGCCAAAGGATTCTTGGAAAATTGAGATCCTAATAGTTTATTTAGACTGCAGGCTATCACACACACTGCTTATTTTTGTTGGTTTGTATGCATATTATTTTATAGATGTAGACCTAAATGCCAAAAAGAAGATCTTACTGCAACAAATGCCAACTAATCTTTATATACTTCATCAAAAGAAAAAAAAATACATGGAGTTTATTCTCTTACTGTGAAATCTCATTCAAATTCTCACCTCAAACATCTCAATACACCCTTCAATACACCAAATCTCATAGCATAAAACTTTAGTGGAAGGAGATTTAAAGGACAAATATTGTGAAAAAGTATTAGGGATATGAAAACAAAGTTTGATGCATGCATATAATTCATGATTTGTGTTTGGGCAACCTAGCTGGACCGAACTGCATTAGAGACCCATGGACTTTCTCTTCTAGATAATTGTTCATCTACATCAATTCCAACAAGCTCTTGTAATTCAATTTCTTCTAATGCACTGTACTTTTTTTTTTTAATAGAGTGTCTTGGCTGAAAGAAGGGAGAAACTAGCTGTATATACACATGCAGTCATTTGACTTGAGATTTATATTCCATTATTGCCTTTTTCAATTATTTAGAAGTTTTGTCAATTCAAATCTTATTATGGAAGCAATCGTACAATAGATTTGAAAAAGTTATCCTATTATTTCTAAGATTAACAATCTCCCTAGTGAAGTGTTGGTATAAGTAGTACACTGGCCATTTTTATAATTGTCTGTCAAATTATTTTTTAGCTTAGGATTTTGTTTTAATCATAGAATATTAATCTTAATATCTTTTGCATTGGCCTATTGATTTGTTAAAGTATAATGTTCTAACTAAATGGAGACCTGCAACAGGAATTCTTCTGTTTCAAAGAAAGAGAGGAAAAGAAGAGCTTAAATTCAGTTTAAATGGAGTATGTGTAGTTTAGTCCTTCTGTCTTAATATAATATCAATGATCACAAAATATTTGCTATTTTCCGTTGTATCATTTACATACCGGTATAAGAACATGATCTAATTGGGTAGAGTATGTAGACTGAAAACATGATAGAGTGGGAGGGCTTGATTCAGTTTAAAAAAACAACAACCTGGATATATGTGAATATATAATGACAGAAGGTTGAGGTGTCCCTTGGTTTGTGTACTAGGAAAAACATGACATTGCCAAAGCCATCAATTGAAGAAATGCATAACTGTTGCACCAATTTATGAACAGATGGTGGAGCTATTCAATAACCTTGTACATCAGATAAATCACATCGGCTTAGTATCCATGTATAGAAGGCAAAGGATCACAGCAAGTGAGCTTCTAGAATGAAACCTCCCACAGGACAAACTTTTGTGTTGTAATTGTAGATGTTCAAAATGGTGCAAGCCTATGGTAGGTTTGCACATGACACCAAACCTTTGTGGTTTGTTAATCTTATCTTATGAGTTAATGTGACGTATGAATCCAGGTCAACCATTGTTAAACAAACCATGGCCTAGTAAAATGTGTATCTTATTTAACAGAGCACAGTTAAACACAAAGCACGGTTTATAGAGCAACAACCTGAGGTGTTTTTTTTATGATAGGACAAAGTTAAGGTTAATATAGACTTCAAGAATCATTATGTTAGAAGTGCCATAGAATGTGGAATAGATACAAACTTAGGCGGTGCCCGAAAATGCCTTTGTGGGTCTCAGTACAAGAAACATGTTATAGAAAAAAAATAGCAGGCAAAGAGAAATGACTAACGTGTGAGAGTTGTTGAACAAGAACATGGAGCCGCCCAGAGTCCTTCGGGAGTTGGGCGGCATACAAATTTTAT
>QLTV01001698.1:14281941-14299467 GCA_003457575.1 Thermophis baileyi
TAAACATATAATATATACACACACACACACACACACACACACACACACACACACACACACACACACACACACACACGACATATTTTTCCTGATAAATAAATAAATAAATAAATGGAGAATATAAAATGAAGTCGAGATCAATTGACTGCAGAGGGATTTAGTTTTCAGTGGTTTTCATATGTACAGTTAAGAAAAAGATTGAAACTAGACAAAGGGTTATTTGGACTTGAACAGCATAAGACAGAATTTGAAATTGAGTTATTTACAAATGATGAACATATAACTACTAAAATTTACAAGCTTTTGTGAAATCTGAAGTGAAAAAACAACAAGTTAAAGAGTGTATGATAAAATAGTCCAAGAACATTGGAACATTGGGAAAATATCTTGCTGAAAGGATTTAAATTTACATTATGTTATAATTTAAAAGAAAACTTTCATAAAACGACACACCATTGGGATATGGTACCAGAAAAATTATCCAGAATGTATAAAGGTGCTTCAAATTTATGTTTGGAAATGTGGAAACCATGAGGGATCATTTTGTCATGCTTGATGGACTTCTAAAAAAAGGTAGAAAATTTTGGGTTCAAATACATACATCAGTACAAAGAATTTTAAAGATAAATATTCAATTGAAACCATAAATTTGGCGAGGGGGGCGGGCTAATGGATGGACAATTCAAACAGATGGAAAGACATTGAAGCATCCACAATGGAGGAATGGTTGGTGAAGATGACAGAATTTGCAAAGATGGCAAAATTGACTTGTTTGGTTAAAGAAAAAACAGTAACTACATTTGTAAATGACTGGAAACACTTTATGGACTATTTTTACTTAAAATAGAAAAAATCAAGTTATGATTTATGAGTCTGGTGATTAGAAAGGTAGAATACAAAAAGAAGGGAGCCATAATGTAATCTGAGAGAGGCAGGATAAATTATAAATGCATTTATAACAGTTGTAATGAAGATCAGAAGCCACTCCTTTATATCTGTCTCCCTTCCTTCCTTCCTTCCTTCCTTCCTTCCTTCCTTCCTTCCTTCCTTCCTTCCTTCCTTCCTTCCTTCCTTCCTTCCTTCCTTCCTTCCTTCCTTCCTTCCTCATTTCTCTCTCTTTCTCTCGTTATATCGTTCTCTTCTATTTTTTCTTAATTACTTATAACTTTCTTTCCCCCCCCCCCAAACTTGTATTTTTTTGAAGTACCTTGAAAAACAGCTACATTAGCCTAGCAATACCAGGGATGGGAATTGTTGTGGTCCGCCAGCAGCCTGCGGAGCTGGCAGCAGAGTCGGACAGCGAGGAGGCTGAGGGAGGAACATGGGCCAGTCCTGGAGTCTGGAGAAGGCTCAGTGTCAGAGGCAGAGATCCAGCCCGGGCCATCTGGGAGTTCTGTGCTGACTCCAGAGCCTCCAGAGGCTGACATGAGCGAGGCAGAGGAACAGGGGGAGCCTGTTCCCAATGCACGCATGCGCAGAGCTGCCAGAAGGCAAGAACAGTTATGGAGGAAAAGGGCTACTCGGGAGTAAGGCTTAGAGATGATTGGCCCCTGCCATAGGATATAAAAGTGGAGCAAACGGATGCGCTCATTGCGAGAAGCAACTTGGTTCAATTCTGGCTGGTATAACTCAGAATTTCAGTTCTGACTGTGTTCTGTTTGGCCTTGCAAAGCTCCTTGCCAATTAGGTCTTTGGCAGCGTGTCAAGAGAGATAAAGGTTGGTGCTTATCAGCCTTCTTCCGAAAGACTTTGGCAGACTTATGTCGGACTAATTAACATTGTTTGGGACTTATTATGGCTGGGAATGAACATAATTCACAGCTGTTGAAATAAAAAGAGGTTTTTTGGGACTACGTTTGTGTTTTATGATTTATCAGGAAGCCTAGGTCAGAACAGGAATTAGTTAATACAGATCAGACCAAAATTTCATTCAGGGTCAATGGAACTGCTCACTAGGTGACTTTCAACCAGAAATTCTTTCTCAGCCCATTGTGAACTACAGTCTAGTTCAGTGGTCCCCAACCTTTTTGGCTCCATGAACCGGCAGTGGTGGCAGCTGCGACGGGTTGAGAGGGGATGATTTTGCATGTGCAACCTAATCCCGCACATGCATGATAAAACTTTGCACACTTGCCCACCGTTTGCACAGCCCCAACGGGCCATGGATCAGTACCAATCCACAGCCTGGGGGTTGAGGACCCCTGGTCTACTTGGTATAGAGTAACATGGAGAAGACTTTGAGGGAAATAGGAAAAAAATATATCATTTATGCAAAGAGGGCTGACAAGCAAAGTTAATGGGGAAGCCACATTCACTTAACAACTCTGTTACTAACTTAATAACTGCAGTGATTCACTTAACAACTATGGCAGGGAAGGTTGTAAAATGGGACAAGACTCACTTAACAACTGTACTGCTTAGCAGCAAAAAGAAGCTACTCTGAAAAGCTAAAGAATCAGTTCTCAACAAATGAACCAGCAAACATGTGGAGAACTCTTAAAAATATCACTGGTTATGGCAAACCACCTTCCCAGGCTGAAGGAAATCAACAAGTGGCAGATGACCTGAACGTGTTTTACTGCAGGTTTGAAAGGAAACTGTAGCCACCTATCTCCACAACCCCCATCTCAGACACACCAACAACAGACAAGCCTCCTACAACTGACCCCATCCCATTGGGTTCACAACCCCTAGTGATCACAGAAAAGGAAGTACAAGACCTATTTCACAGACAAAAGCCAGGAAAAGCTCCAGGCCCAGACAAGATAACTCCTTCTTGCTTAAAAGTCTGTGCTGACCAATTGGCCCCCATCTTCACCTGAATCTTCAATAAATCGCTAGAGATGTGCTATGTTCCTTCTTGCTTCAAACGCTCTACTATCATCCCAGTGCCGAAGAAGCCCACCATCAAGGAACTGAACGACTACAGACCAGTTGCTCTAACATCTGTAGTTATGAAAACCTTTGAAAGGCTAGTACTGTCCCACTTGAAAACCATCACGGATCCACTTTTAGACACCCTGCAATTTACATACCGAGCAAACAGATCAACAGATGATGCTGTTAATATGGCTCTGCACAACATCCTACAATATCTCAGTTGTGGTCATAAATTGAGGACTACCTGTATAGTTTCAGATTCTTTGCTTTTTTTCTTTCATTTTTCCATAGATATCTATCAAATTAATTAGCTAGACCTGTTTCTTCTATTATTGATATTCTAAATGTTTGGAGAGCTTATCCATTCTGTTATCTATGATAGGCAGTTTGTTCTGTAGCACAGTTTTAGACTGGGAGATGCTAGGTCTTTTACAAGACTTCTTTGAGAACATTTCATCTTACTCTTGGGTTTTTTATGGCTCCTTATCAATCTATTGAGTGTTTTTTGCCAATTCTGGGGGTGGGTTTGTTAAAATCGGAATCGGTGCCATTTGGAATAGAAGATTGCAAAGAAAGTGTCTTTTGATTCCATGTACACACTCCCAGACACAATGTAATCCTCACTCTTTGTACCAAGCATTAAAGGCAGAAGAAATCTTCATCTTGGCAAGATATCTTCCAAAACACAGGTTCTCCCTTACGAACCTTTTGCTAATAAGACAAGCATTAGGGTCATTCTGCTAGGTTAGTGCCGAGCAGCCATTTTCTTAGAAGAGGCTTCAATCAAAACTTTGCCCCCCAAAATTATTTTTCCATCCCATGAAGGGGAGGGGAGGAAAGGGAGGGAAAAGTCATTTAACCTAACAATACAATTCAAAACCAATTCAATGGTGATTTAATGGAACAATCAGCAACATGTCAGATTTTATTGATGGAGCCCTTCAACATCATGGCAGGTGATTTGGTCCCCAATGAGGCAGACAAAACTTCTTTCTTCCCTCCCCTGAAAAACCTGCTGGAGAAACATTTTTATTTTGAATAAAATGTCTCTTTATGTTTGCTCTTGAACTGAGGTGACTTTGTTACGGTAGCAGCTGCTGTTGTTTAACGCTTGGTGCTTAGATCCGAACCCTTCTGCGCTGTGTCTAAAGATTTTATTTATGACAGCCCAGGCTCTCTTGCTTTTCAAAAATGTCAAATGTTCAGTCAGGTGGCTGAAAGAGTTATTGCATTGATAAGTAAGTTGCTGAGTCAAAAAGATAATAAAGGTAATTTGCACCAAGAAGTCATTTTAATAGCTGGGGATGCGGGTTTTAAAATACTGAGATTTTACAATTGGAACAGATTTTGCAAACATCCTTTTAGTTGAGTTGATGTGGAAATGTGAATGCAGGAATGGCAGAGGACAAAATAAGCACCCATCGGGTTGGGGGGGGGCGCGTCAATTTTCATTCCAAAGGGATACCAATCGCTCCGCTCTAAGTGATCATTCGATTCGACAAAATGTGCACTTTGGGAAGCCTTCCTGTAGGTAGCATGTCATAAAAATGATTTTAAAGAAAAAAGAAAGCTTGTAAACGATGTGAATTTCCTTATTACTGATCACTCAGTTGATATGAAAAAAACAGACCAACCTTGCTCCCTTACATTTCATGGCTCTAGGCAGACAGCTCTCCAAGAAATCGTTTCAGATTATTAAAATGAGACTGTGCAATTTCATACAGCCAGTGACATGCACATATTGTTACCCCAAGTACTGAGGTGAAAGGAAGAAAGCCCCCCCATTTAAGCCTCCCCCCCCATTTAATTAAACTGTTGTCATATTAGTATGCAGGAAGACCAGATGGGAAGAATAGGGTGGAAGGAAAAGGTAAAAAAAAATTATAATGCCTTGGTAAGGCCACACTTGGAATACTGCATTCAGTTTTGGTCGCCACGATGTAAAAAAAATGTGGAGACTCTAGAAAGAGTGCAGAGAAGAGCAACAAAGATGATTAGGGGACTGGAGGCTAAAACATATGAAGAACGGTTGCCGGAACTGGGTATGTCTAGTTTAATGAAAAGAAGGACTAGGGGAGACATGATAGCAATGTTCCAATATCTCAGGGGCTGCCACAAAGAAGAGGGAGTCAAGCTATTCTCCAAAGCACCTGAGGGTAGGACAAGAAGCAATGGGTGGAAACTAATCAAGGAGAGAAGCAACTTAGAACTAAGGAGAAATTTCCTGACAGTTAGAACAATTAATCAGTGGAACAGCTTGCCTCCAGAAGTTGTGAATGCTCCAACACTGGAAGTTTTTAAGAAGAGATTGGATAACCATTTGTCTGAAGTGGTGTAGGGTTTCCTGCCTGGGCAGGGGGTTGGACTAAAAGACGTCCAAGGTACCTTCCAACTCAGTAGTGGGTTCTAAATCCTGTTGCTACCGGTTCGCCCATGCGTGCACGCGCTTGCGCGCATGTGAAGCTTCTGCGCATGCGCAGAAGCATCCTGGGCGGGTGGGCGGAGCCTCCCACCACTGCCGCTACCAGTTTTCAGAACCGGGCCGAACCGGGAGCAACCCACCGCTGTTCCAACCGTGTTATTTTATTCTAAAATAAACCAGAGTCGATTTCCATCCTAGAATAAACTTTAATAAAAAATACTTTAAAAAAATAATAATTGGTATTGCTTTAGTATACAGAGAGAGAAACAAGTTAGAAAAGAAAAGAAAAACTATCAACAACAAAGAAAAACGGATGAAGTCTCTCTCCCCCCCCCCCCCCCTCTCTCTCTCTGTTTTTAAACAAGACTTGCCTCCAGAAGTTGTGAATGCTCCAACACTGGAAGTTTTTAAGAAGATATTAGATAACCATTTGTCTGAAGTGGTGTAGGGTTTCCTGCCTAGGCAGGGTGTTGTACTAGAAGACCTCCAAGGTCCCTCCCAACTCTGTTATTTTATTCTATTCTACTTTAAACGTTGACCACATGGAATAATCTTGATCAATTGCCATTTATATTAAACAGCCAGTTCATGAACAGAGAGTGAATACATGCCATTAGTCTGAGACCATAAATTCAATGTGATGCTGTCTCTTAACTGTCTTTAAGACATTTTCTCTAAAGGGATTAAATTGTAACAAGTTCCTATCATCTGGTTCAGTGTTCTTACATCATTTTACATTTTCAGGATAAAAGAGTTGATGGCTACATCTTTATATCACATTCACTGTGGTAGCCAACAAAAGGGGGGGGGATCCTGCTGCTTTTTCTTTTCTCAAGGTCTTCAATTTGCAAATTATTAACAAGGTTTTTTTGCAAATAATTAATAGTATCTTAACAATGCAATGCATTTTAATAGTACAAGCAATGTAGCTTTGGAATAATCCAAAATAAATTGAAATGCTGATAAATTATTCAGAAGTTTTTAAGTACTGCTAATGCATTGTGGACCAAACTATAAACTCAGGCTAGAATCCAGGAAACTGTGAGTTCTTCTAGTCCTTTTTTAGGCATGAAAGCCAGCTGGGAGACTTTGAGCCAGTGAAATTAGGAGGAGGAAGAAATATTAGGTATGTTAGTTGCCTTAGGTTATTTATAAAAATAATAAAGCTGGATTTAACAGAAAACTATGTTTAACTGATTATATTCCCTTTTCACAGATTTAGATAGTCCACATTCCTTTGCAATAATTAAAATGTTTTAATTGGCAGCTAATTTAAAGGATTAATACTATTAACCCATGAAAAAATGTAAGTTTCAGTTTAAGCTTTTAATGTAAACTGGGATTAAAATTAATAAATAACTGATATTAACTGCTTGATATGATTTTTGAAGTTGAAAAATTGGATTCCATGAAGACAAATATGTTGAAATATATCCCCACTGATAAAGCTGAAAATAGGAAAGTTAAAACCCCAATCACCATGTGGAAAAAGAAGTTACAACCCCAAACACCATGTGGAAAAAGAAACAGAAACAAAACTGTACAGATGATACAGCATAAATCAGACAAGATGGTAGCAAAATAAAATTCAAATTGGCGATTTGAAATTTAAAGACAATAAGATTTGATTAGAACTGATTCAAAATTTAAGTCTTTAAAGATGTCCCTGTAAGCTATAATGGGGAAATATTAATAAATGCCTGCAACCCTATATCGATTTCAGCCCAACAGTTTCAAGGGTTTCCCTGAAATGAATATTTGCAACATTCCTCTTAAGACCAAGCTTTCAGCCAATATCTCTTTAAGAGATTTGGTTAAATCAGTACAAAAAGAGTCTTACTCTAAGATCTTTCAAAAACAATATTTTTATTAAAGATGGGAGAATCTAGTATTCTCTAACCCTTGACCTTTCTAGGCTGGTTCATTTGTTAGAATAATTCATTGACAAAGTTGGCCTTCTCTTTTCTCATTCTTTTCATTGTGTGAGGTCATTTCATATGGTTGAGGATATTTTATTACTATTACATATAAAACGTATTATCAAATGAAAAGATAGTTTACTTCCTGTTAAACTATTGCATGTAATACAAATTATCTGACACATGGGCAATGAATAAATCTGTGAAAAGTATAGATCTCTCCTTCCAAGCAAACTTCCCTAAAGATATTCTAAGAAAAAAAGTGAGAGATTTAAACAGTAGAGGAACATTTCTGCCTATCGATTGAGTCCTTGGTGCTCTTTAACCTTGGTTATTTTCTTGCAGACGTTTCCTTAACCACAAGGTAACTTCATCATTGCACTGATGTTGTTACCTAGTTGGGTAATGAAAGGTCTGCAAGCAAACAACCAAACAAACACAGAGAGCCCCAAGGTCCTCACAGTTCAATCCTGATCTACAGATATTCTCTTTTGTTGAAACTCATATCAGTAGCAGAAAGTCCATCATGCTATTGCTATGCAGTTCCTTCCTCTTTGTCCATATGAGGAAGGAATACACTAATAAAGTTTGAGAGTTTGCAAATCAAACGTTACTGCATCTGGGTATCAGCTTTGAAACTCTCCTAAATTATTCAGTAGGAAATTATTGAATAATTTCAAAATGATTCCATTTTGATGTTTCAGATTAATCTGACTTTTTTGATTTAAAGAGGCAATTAAAAGGGATGATTCAGTGGAATTTCCTTTGACTCAAATCACCTATTTCAAACATTGCGCGCGCGCGCACACACACACACACACACTATTTGCATCATTCTGAGCAACTAAACTCATAAGCACCAACATGATTTTCCACAGCTCCTTCTTCCAAAGTTGTTCTCCCTTGTGTTGTATATCTTTCAGAATATAAACCAGGAGGCAGAAATTTGGCCAACTGTTATTTATTTTGAAACCATCCTGGGAGACTGGGGATGAGACAGGGAGTTAAAAATCAGATTAAAATGCTTTAAATAAATCAGGAAGATGATTTCAGGTGCCATGAAAGAACAATGAATTGTTATTTAATTTATTACTGCGTTTTTCTTGCTATGGAACAGGAAAGATTCTAATCCATCCTTAAATCATATGCACCTTAATATACGTGTTGTAGGGCAGAAAGGAGGATATGCTGCTGTGCCTCAAGCAATAAACTCTTTTGGGCCAATCCTGCTCACTAAACTGTATACAAATTACCGTATTTTTTGGACTATAAGATGCTCCGGACTATAAGACGCACCTAGCTTTTGGGGAGGAAAACAAGGGAAAAAAATCTGCCTCTGCCTCCCAGCATCCATCCAGTATTCATCTGGCCTGTTTGCCGCCGCCCGTTCACCGCTGCTGTGGCCCGTTTGCAGCTGCCCATTTGCCGCGGCCCATTCGGCGTGGCCCGTTTGGCACGGCCCATTCGCCATCAGTGCTGGCGCCCATTCGCTGCGGCCTGTTCGCCGCCGCCCATATGCCGCCACCTGTTTGCTGCAGCCCATTTGCCGCCACCCATTCGCCGTGGCCCATTCGCCGCCACCCATTCTAGAACAGCTGATCGGCGCTGCACCAGCCCCCCCCCCACCGCAATATTCGAAGTATAAGACGCACAGACATTTCCACCCACTTGTTTGGGGGGGAGTGCGTCTTATACTCCGAAAAATACGGTACTTCTGACTATACACACTTAGAATCATGCCGCATAATATCTATCGCTGAATACAAAATGTAAACTGAGAATTCCATGTGTGTTATGCCAAGCGGGAGCTGTTGGTGATTAAAAAATAAAGACATAAAAGACAGAACAGTAAACCAATTTACTCACAGTCAGAAAGTTCTTTATCTTCTTAGAATTAAAAAAAGTCACGCTCTTTATCTTGTTAAATAATAGCAGCCACAGTATTTACCACTGTGACTGTGATTGCTTTACGAACATATGTATCTTCATTTCAGCAAAGAATTTGGATAAATAACCTATGGAGTTCAGATAAGTAAACTAGTTAAGTGCAGGATGGATAGCTTCCTATTTAGGTGGATTAACAGGTAGTTAGGGAGTATCACAGGGATTAGACCTGATATTTTTCCAGTTACATTTACCCAACCCTCCAGAGTGGGGAGGCAGGGATGTTACAGATCCCCTCTCCTAAAGAAGCCTATCTAGTGAGACCAAGTTCCTTCGTCCCTGTGGAACATCATCCCAGCAGAAATAAAATGGGGCCCCCTTTCAAGAGGCCCTGAAGATACAGTTTTGCCAGCGGGCCCAGGGATCCCAGGATGATATGGAGCCCATCAAGGGGTTGGTTTGATTGTTGACACCATGGAGGTGGAGGTTTATTGGGTTTTGTATTGGTGTTTAATTTCTGTCAGCTGCCCAGAGTCACCATGACTGAGTTGGGTGGTCACATAAATTTTCTAAACAAACAAACAAACATTTTTTTATTGAAGCTTTGAATGACAAGATGGGAATGGTGATTGTATTTATAGACAGAAGAAAATGGGTGGAATAGCTAATACTACAAGAAACAGAATTAAAATTCAAAATGATTGTAATGAGTAGAAATATTAGGATATGTTTATGTATTAGATTTATTTGCATAACATATAACAATAATATAACATAATAATAATATAACAGAATGACTTGGTATGTTTCTCTTTGAGAAGGGAAAACTGAAGGGGGAAAACGTGACAGCATCGTTCAGAAACCAGAAAGGGTGTCCTTCAGATGAAGACGAAGGCCATTTCTCTTTTCTTCCAAAGTGCAAGATACACACTAATGAATTTAAGTTACAGGAAGGCAAATTCAAAACTAAACCACACACTATCTTAGCGGTAAAAGCAATTTGGTAGTGAAACTAATTCCCTGAAGACATGGTGAGCTTCTTTCATTGGAAATGTTCAGGCAGAAAGCAGGCAGTCCTTTGTCAGAGATAGCTTAAATGGCATTTTCATTTTTGTAACACAGTTAACATGAAGTAAATAATAAAATTAGATATTGTGCTTTCAATAAATCTGATCTTTTGTGATTCTTAAAAATAGACATAGGGATGAAATGTTGCCTCATGCATTACTTTTTTCTAACTAACTTTTTCTAACTAAAAAGTCTTCAGATATGGTAGAATATTTTTTTAAAAAAAAATATCTGAGTCTGCTTTCAAGAAACAGAAGTGTAGGACAGAATTTTAAAGGCATTGTTAAATGAAACATTTTCAAATAAAGTTATTTTTGTCAGTTTTCTTATTAAGCATTCGTCAGTTTTACCATAGTCATTTTAATGATATCAATTATTGGGAGGAAAATATTTCATTTTTCTTTAGAAAATCTGATCTTTAAATTATCATTTATAAAACTAGCAGCCAATTTTTGTACTCCTATATTGTTGAAATAAATCCAGTGAAGTTCTAAAAAAGAAAAAGAAGAGAAACCTCAAACATCAGTGTTAACACCCCTCTGCAAACATTTTCCCTTTTTTGTTCAAATCATTTTCATTTTTAATTATATGCATAATTTTTCAACATAGCAAGACGTAGTTGCACATTAGGAAGAGTATGAGAACTTTTAGTGAATAATTGAAAATTACCACATTTGAATAATAATAGAGTTGAATAATTTATCATTCTAATTTCATTAAGCAAGCAAATTATAACAAGCTCATCTGTAGCTTCAAGAATGGAAGGATTCTGATCTCTTATTCCAGCCTTTTAGGATCTGCCATCTTCTACTGTATATGCATTAGGACTACAATACCCAGAATTCCTAGAAGCATGACCTTTGCTGCACTTCACAAACACCTAGAGATTGCAAACAGTAAAAGACTGTTTTCATCTCTGCTTGCACCAAGGATGTCCTAGTACCGTGATGGCGAACCTATGGCACGCATGCAACAGGTGGCACGCAGAACCCTCTCTGCGGGCATGCCAGCCATCACCCTAGTCCAGCTCCACTGCGCATGTGCACGTGCCTCCTGCTGACCAGCTGGTCTTCGGGTCTCTGCCGCGCATGCGCAGGGGTGGAGCGCATGCAGGGGACGCACGCGCACATGCACGGGAGTGCGGGGTGCATGCGTGCGGGGCACTTGCATTGCATTTTGGGGCTTCTCACGCATGTGCGTGCCCCCCACGCCCCATTTTGGGCCTGGAAGGCCTCCTACACCAACCTGGAAGCCAAAACGGGGCCCGGGGGGCTGCGCGTGCCCCCCACGCCCCATTTTGGGCCTGGAAGGCCTCCTGAACCAACCTGGAAGCCAAAAATGGGCAAGGGGGAGGTGGGGCGCATGCGCGGGGGACGCGCATGCATGCGCGGGGGCAGGGCACATGTGCAGGGGCAGGGTGCATGCACGGGGGCGCTCACATTGCATTTTGGGGTTTCAGGCGCGCACGCATGCTTTGAGCACTCGGTACCAAAAAGGTTGACCTTCACTGTCCTAGTATGATTGCAGCATGAAGACAGAGAACATTTCAAACAAACCACAAAGATTAAATGAGAAAAGTTGACTCTACTGAGTTTTCCAAAATCATCTTGCTTGTCTTCCACAATTTAGAGGGAAGCATAGATTGGAACAAAATTTGCTTTCAGTGACAAAAACATTACTGGAGTGAAACATTACCTAAGATAACTAATGGAAAGGGAGGAAGCCTTCCTTCCTTCCTTCCTTCCTTCCTTCCTCCCTTCCTTCCCCTTCCTTCCTTCCTTCCTTCCTTCCTTCTGATTTCTCAAGCCTGCTGGGATTCACTTACCTTCCCTATCGGTTCGCAAATGTGAGCACGCGCGCGCCTTGTCTGCGCATGTGCACAGACTTCTGTGCATGCACAGTGCTCGCACATTACATCATGGTGGGTGGGCGGAGCCTCCCGCTGTCGCCGCTACCGGTTCGTGCGATCCGGAGAGAACCGGCTGAATACCACCACTGATTTCTTCTGGTATTTTTCTATGGAAAGCAAACATTTGTAGCTGCATTGAAATTGTCATTTAAAAAAACCAAACCCTCCTCTCCTGTTTGGCTCTGCTGGATGAAAACACTTTCGGGGACAGAAATCTTGACCCAAAATGTAGATCACCATCCAAAAGCTTTGTGCCAGGATGGCACTTCTCTAATTTCTATATGTGCTGAAACATAGCCTCAGTTCCCCGGTAAGGAGGGAGTGCAGAGGAGGAGTAAGAGGCAACTCAGTTCAGAAAATCAGAGAAAGAGGGTAAAGACAGCTCCTTTCTAATAGGAGCCTATGCTTTATGGGGGTGTTAGCATACTTTAATTTGGCAAGACTCGGTCTATGGATGAGGAATAATAAAGACATCTGCTTTGAAGAATCACAACATCTTTCTTGGTTTTTGAAGCCTGACACTATTCCAGCTACAGCCTCTTATACTGCACCCCATGCTGTTCCAGAAAGCTTGTATGGCTAATGGAGAAATGAAGATATTTAAAATCCTTACCCTTCCTGGTATCTCTATCATATGTCTGTCTGTCTTTCTGTCTGTCATCTGTATATCTGTCATCTATATGACTGCCATCCATATGACTGTCATCCATCTATCATCTATCTATCTATCATCTATCTATCTATCTATCTATCTATCTAACTATCTATCTATCTATCTATCTATCTATCTATCTATCATTCATTCATTCATTCATTTCAAGTGAGATTGCAAAAAATTTAGCCCCCATGTTTTATTACAGGTTGCCCATCTCAACATTAAAATTTTGCTTTAGTGTTCTCATGCTTAATACCATCTTCTAGAACTCAAAGAAGAAGATAGATCCTTCATAATGAAGAAGCATATGAAATTCGACTGCTGGGGTTGCAGTCACACTGGAGAAGACATTTCTCATATGATCTCTTTTCCAGTTTCACATTTCAATGAGCTTAACCGTCTATGGATTATTGCCTGACAGGACATTCAATTTAACAACAAAAATTAATTGTTGTTAAATTAAATGACATGCATATTTCCCTTTCCCCAGCAGGCACAACTAATTCAAAGTCTATGATGATTACATAAGGGAAGCAGATTTGGGAAATACAATTTGCTTTTGACTTCTGATTACAGTTATAATCTAATATCTTTTTTTTTATTGGGGAACAGGTGGAGCGAGATAGTTTATTTTTTTCAGAAGGAGTTCTTCCATGTTTATACTTCATTTGAAGGTGAACACTCCAGTCAGAATTAAGTTGGAATTCTTGGACAGCAGTCCCAACACAACTGGGAGAGGCTGAGAAAGTTCCTCTAGAGTACATTCATGTGAACCTTATATCTTAGAGCACAGGTGTCAAACTCGCGGCGTCATGTTGCTGTCACGTGATGTTTCACGCACATTTTTTTCCCTTCCCTTCCCGGAGCTGGGGTGGGCGTGTCCTGCACGTGATGCATCTAGCCCATGGGCCACCAGTTTGACACCCCTCTCTTAGAGAAATGTGCTACGATTTGGCTTAGTTTATGTAACTGGCTTCCACTTTTGAAACATATATCCAGGTTGTGCAGCCGAGGAATTTTTGCCGGATTCTCCACGTTTTCCTTTTGTTGCTCATTTAATCATATGCTTCCTGGAAGTAACTGATGGCACTGTAACAGTGCCATCAGTTCCAGTAATAGGCACTTGGTATCCTTCAGATGTCTGGGGGTAGAGATGCAAAGCTGGGTGTCATCAGCTCACGAGTGACATTTCAACCTGAACCATTGGATCACCTCACCCAGCAGCTCATGTAGATGTTAAACAGGGAAAGAGACAGAACCAAACCCAGTGGCATCTCACAAAATAGGGACCACAGGCTGGACCATTTCCCTCTTATGAATACCAAGTGGAACCAGCCCTGAGAAAAAAAGAGAATTGGCAAAACATCATGCCACCCATCCCTACTTTCCATAACTAGTTCTAAAGGATACCATGATCGATGGTATGGAATGCTGCGCAGAGGCCAAAAGAACAAGGATGGAAATGCTACCTGCATCCTGCTCCTGCCAGAGATCACCCAAGAGTGAGATCAATGTTGTATTAGTCCTAGACCTTGGCCTGAAGCCCAAATGGAGTCCAAATAATTCATTTCATCCAGAGTCCTTTAAAGCTGCAGTTTAACCACCTAAACAGGGACAATTAGGAACTGGATGAAAACTGTCAAGACCTGTTGGGTCGAGTGATGGCTTCTTGAGAAGGTTGTATCTGGGCTATAGTTTTTCCTTCTGGTTCCTCCATGTTCTTAATTTTTAGACCCACAACACATGCCTTGTGGTCTCTGCTTGCTGTTTGCTTGAGTTTGAGAAACATCTGATAGTTCATACTTTTTTGTCCTCTCCATCAAATTAAACAATGCTTCACTTTTCTTTTGGCTCATATTCATATACTTTAAAATCAAATACTTTTGCAGGATCCAATCCGGGTCAGTCACCGGGACCAGAGGGTGTTGGGGGTTTTTTTGTTTTGTTTTTTTGTTTTTTGGAAGACAAAGCCTCTGGTCCCAGAGACTGACCCAGATTGGATCCTGGGATACGTATATTCATCTTCATTCATCAAATACTTTTATGTACCCTAGGTTGGGCTTCCTTCTGCACTCATCCAGCATTACATCCATGGCTGTCATTGGGAAAGTGTTCTTCAAGTGCTGTTAACTGCTTTTTCTCCAGGTTTCATCTGCCACTCCTGCATCTTGCAGGTAGAACCTCATCATTTCAGAAAGGGAATGACTTTTTCTCTCTGTCACATCATTATGTTGTGAGATACAATCCACATGGTTCCCCTGCTCTTGCAGATACCTTTACATGCTGCTCCCTATCTTCGTTGAGTACTTGTGTCATCCTCCCACATGTCTTGCTCATGCAAGCCATTAAATAACGTTTACATTTCTTCAGTCGTTTTCACAGAGAAAACAGCAGAATGTGTATATTGGGTAATCATTTATGAATGCAAGGAGAAATTTCTTTCCACTTGGTATAATGACATATATTGGCTCACAAATGTTGCTGTGAATTAGCTCTAATTCTCCCCCCCCCCTCTTTTTCTCTTCACATTCAATGGCTGAGTGTCTTTGGCCTTCATATAACATGTATGTCTGAACCAATTCACATATCTTTAGTCTTTTTCTTATTCTTCAACATCCAAACAACAACTTGGTCTCTGTGTTACATTTTTTGCTGTCAATTGTTAAGTTAAACCAGTCTCTTTTCCTTAATTGCAGAAGCTTCCGTGGTCTTTTGTCCATTTGTTCAATAAACAATTATACTCAGAGGTGGTATTCAGCTGGTTCTAGCCGGTTCGGGCGAACCGGTAGCGCTGACTGCGGGTGGCCCCGCCCACCCGCCCGGACGTAATCACGTCCCATTTATCTACGTTTTCGAGGCTGTGCGCATGCACAGAAGGCTGTGCGCATGCGCAGATGGGGCACGTGCGAGAGTAGCACACATGCACGCTCACATTTGCGAACCGGTAGGGAAAGTAACTGAATACCACCCCTGGTTATACTGATTCAGTTCCATGAAGCTCTCTTTCTCTACCATGAAGTTAGAAGTCTCAGCAGAATCAGAACAAATGCCACCTGGTGGTTCATTAATTGCTTTATTTCCATTCTTGCCTTTTCTTATAGTGAAGTAACCATATTCTATCTTATCTCCCTTTCCTAAAGCAGTTGAGTTGCAAATGACCCAAACCACTGCATGTGAAGCATTTTCTTTGTTTCTGGCCTTTGCCCATTAGGGGCAAATTGTTTTTTATTAACAAGGCAAGAAGTGTAATATTTTAATAAAAATAAATACATAGTCACATGACATCCCATACCCAACTCATCTCTACTCCATAGCTTTGCTGGCTGAGGAATTCTGGGAGTTGAAGTCCACAAGTCTTAAAGTTGCCAAGGTTAGAGACCCCTGGTCTAAACTGTCATCTTTTGCAGACTGGCTGCTCTGGAAATCCAATACCAAAATCTACATTCTACAGGAACACCAAGCAATTGTCCTATGCCTCTCACACATTTTTACTAAATGGTTTAAGCTCCACCCACAAAAAGCAGCCAGATCAGGCTTTTTCAGGGAAGTTCATCAAAAGTCTTCATTCTCTTAGAGTTCTGCAAGACACAGTTCTGCAAGTGATTTATCACAAAAATCAATAACTACTTCCTCTTTCATTTGTAATGCATGAACCACAACTTATTAACATTTAAGCAGTGATTTTAAAATAAGAATAATCAGCATTTTTTTTCCTCTACAGGTATATTTAGCCTTGATTTCTCATCTCCGAACTTTCTGAAAAGATGGACATTGACAACTGGGGATCTTTCCTTATATAAGACTAAGAGGGATTTCTGGTGTCCTTGGCTTCATCTAAATCATTAAATGTACAATAATAAAATCTCTTACTGGCAGGCAAACCGTTTCAGCTGTTCTGCCATTTGCAACATCCCAAGTCCTTTTCTCCTGCCCTGTCTCTTTGTCTAAATGCTGTTCTTTGAAACTTTAGGAACACTTATGCCTTGAATGACCAGCAGGAGAATTTGAGTCCTTCAGTTCTTCAGTGCTTCTATGGCCTGAAATGTTGCTAACTCCATTTCTGAAAAGCTGTCTGCTTACTTTTCCAATCTAACCCTTGAGTGCTGTGTCTATCTCTGAGAAGAAACAGCCGCAGAGGGTCGTAGGGGAATGCAGTGCCAAAGCAATACAGCAGAACAGCAGTACAACGAAGCAGTAGAAGCCTTCACTCTTTTCTAAGTAGCATATTTTTCGGAGTATAAGACGCACCTTTTCCCCCCTAAAAGTGGGTGTGTCTTATAGACCGAATACTGGCATCTTATAGTCCAAAAAATACGGTATGTTGTGATACCAGATCAGTGGTGAAATCTAAACATTGTCCCTACCGGTTCTGTGGGCGTGGCTTGGTGGGCGTGGCTTGGTGGTCATGTGACTGGGTGGGCGTGACCAACTCAATGTCACTCACGTCAAGGGGTGCCTCACCTGGCCCCTCCCCTCCCAGCCATTCCTTGTCACACCCAGCCTCAACATATCTATAGTTCTGTAAAAATGTTGTTCACCTTTTTTCGACTTTATTATCTACATACTATAGATGTACTTTCATGGATGACTGAAAGGAGAAAATGGCTCACATGCTTTGCCCAAGAGTGTGATAGGCAACAGGCTTTTAAGGGGCTTCCACCAAGAAGGGGGGGGGCAATGTATTTTCCAAAGTACGAGAAGGCAAAACAAGAAGCAATGGATGGAAACTGAACAAAGAGAGAAGCAACCTAAAACTAAAGAGAGACTTCCTGACAGTGAGAATCAATAT
>QLTV01001698.1:14307749-14329730 GCA_003457575.1 Thermophis baileyi
ATGGTTTCCTTCTGGGAGGACTAAGGGAGCTGGGGTTGGGAGGCACCGTGCTGCGGTGGTTCTCTTCCTATCTCTCCAGTCGTTCACAGTCGGTGTTAGCAGGAGGACAGAGGTCGACCCCTAGACCCCTTGTTTGCGGGGTTCCTCAGGGTTCGGTCCTCTCTCCCCTCCTATTTAATATCTACATGAAACCACTGGGTGAGGTCATCCGACGATTCGGGGTGAGGTATCAGCAATATGCTGATGATACCCAGTTGTATATCTCCACCCCGCGTCAGTTCAGTGAAGCAGTGGATGTGATGTGCCGGTGTCTGGAAGCTGTGAGGGTCTGGATGGGTGTTAACAGGCTCAGACTTAACCCAGACAAGACTGAGTGGCTGTGGGTACTGCCTCCTAAAGACTGTATTGACTGTCCATCCTTGGTTCTGGGGGAGAGAAATTGTCCCCCTCAGAACGGGTTCGCTGAAGAAGCTTCTGGGATGAGAAGCAAAACAACTTCAAAGAAAAAAAACAGAAAGCCCAGTTGCTTCTTGAAAAAGCACCTTTGGGACAAACAAAGAGGAAGGGAGTGGTGAGAAGGAAGGGGCACTCAGGTATAAAACAAGAGAACAGCAGGAAGCAAATGGAGGTTCAACCTTAAAGGACTCAGATGCCTGTACACTTATACTCAGACTATGGGGAACAAACAGGGAGAACTAGAAGTTCTAGTACATGGGGGCAGGTATGATATTGTTGCTATTACTGAAATAGAGGTAGGATGGAAACCATGATTGGAACACACTGCTAGGATATAAATTGTTTAAAATAAACAGATCCAACAAAAGAGAGGGAGGAGTTGCATTGTATGTAAAGAATTACTATACAGAAATACACAATACAAAGTATAAAAGTCTTCTTAAAAGTATTTGGGTGAATATTAGAGGAAAAAGAAATGACATTCCTATAGATGTGTACTATGGACCACCCAACCAATCAGAGGAAATAGATGAACTTTTTGCTAAACAGTTAACTGAGGTATGCAGGAAACACACCACTGTAGTAATGGGGGACTTTAACTACCAAGACATCAGCTGGAAGACAAACACTCAGTGAGTGGGAGATCAAACAGTTCCTGACGTGCCTAGCTGACATCTTTATCATGCAAAAGGTGGAGGAGAAGGGAACTAGAGGGTCAGCTACTGAACTTAATTCTTACTAATGGGTATTAAATGGTTGTGGGAGTGGAAGTTGTAGTAACTTTGGGGGAGAGTGACCAGGTCATCCTAGAATTCATCATAATGCAAACATAGGTACTGAACATAGACTAGTGCTTTTTTGTTAACAAGGAAGGTTTTCTTTGAAGAAATCCAACTTCCTCCTGATAATTCTTAAACTTCTTCTAATACCTCTTAGTTTTCTTACAGGTTCCTGCTGTTATGTACTAACTGTCAGTACATGGTTTCACCCAGGTCCAGCGTTTGAGCGGGAAAATGCTCAAATGCCATTGGCTGTTCTTTCTGACAGCTCTCTATAAAAGAGCAAGCTATCAGACCCTTGTTTGCTGGTTGTCTGGAGTAGTGCAGAATAAAAGAGCTGTTCTGAAGTCTGTCTCCTGTGATCATTCCCACTACTTAACAGTGGCTTGGGACTAGGAGAACGAAGACGAGCCTATCCAGCGCAGCAACCAGCCAGGCAGACCTTCTCATTCTGCCTTCATCTGCCTCTATGTCTGCTTTCCACCCGCCGGCACCATTCGATCCTTCCCGAGAGAAGTGGGACTCGTACATGCGGCGTTTTGAGTGCTTCCTCGAGGCCAATGACTTGTTGGGTCTGACCGATAACCGCAAAAGAGCTTTATTTTTAAGTCACTGTGGCCCTGAGGTGTTTGACACCGCAGAGTTGTTGTCAGACCCAACCCCGGTACACACCGTGCCGTGGCACATCCTTCAGGCAACTCTGAAGACACATTATGTGCCCACCCCGTCCAAGGTCATCTGGCGCTACGAGTTCAGGCAGCGGATGCAGCAGGAGGGCGAGATGATAAACCAGTACATCGCTGCCCTCCATAAGGCTTCCGGCCACTGCAAATTCCGTGACCTGGATGACATTCTCCTGGACCAGCTTATCTGTGGCGTGCAGGACATCTGCCTGCAGCGCCGGCTCCTGGCTAAGCCTAACCTCACCCTGGCTGCCGCTTTGGATGAGGCCAGGGCTGTAGAGTCCTCGACCAAGTCCACGAGTCCCTACATCGCTTTGCCGCCACCAAGAAGGAGTCCAAGCCTCCTTCGGCTGTGCACCAGGGTGACCTCGACGAGCCTGACAGCAGCAACGATGACATCTGCTGCACTGACCGCAAGTGCCTGCCTGCCTCTAAGGACTCCCCCGCTGTGTGTGCCAGCTGGGGGGGGTGACACCTGAGGGCATCGTGCCGTTTCCGGGATGCTGTCTGCCAACGGTGCGAGAAAAGAGGGCATTTGGCGCGAGTTTGCCGCGCCATTTTTCCCACCAAAGACGCGCATGCGCAGGACTTTGCCCATGGTGAGCTTTCAAACTGATCCCAGCGTGAAATTCAAAGACCGCGCCACAAAGCCTCCGCGCAACAACCCGACACCAACCAAACACGGGTTGCCAGAGCCAGCTGCCACAGTAAAAAGAAGCTGATGGTCACTGTCTCCATCGACGGAGCAAACATTACCATGGAAATCGACACCAGCTCAGTGGTCTCAATCGTGGCATGGCAGACACTGAAGCTCGCCCTCCTGAGTCTCCGGTCTACCCGCCTGCAGAAGACCTCCATTCGTCTCTCCAACTATTAGGGGAACCAAATCCCTGTCATCGGTCAAGGCCAATTCCGCATCAAGTTCAATGCATTCGAGGGGGCTCTCCAGCTCACCGTAGTCAACGGCAGCCTTCCAAGCCTCCTCGGCCTGGATTGGTTCGACGCACTCGGCCTGGGAGTCACCGGCATCAACGCCATTGGGAACTCGGACTTTGACGACCTGTTCGACGAGTTCCAGGATGTCTTCAGTGAAGGATTGGGCAAGTATGTGGGGACTCTGATCTCTTTCAACCTTGACCCTAACATAGCCGCCACATAAGCCCAGGCGGGTCCCTCTTCCTTTACGGCCAAAAATTGACAAGGAGCTAGACAAGCTCATACAGCAAGGAATACTAGAACCAGTCGACCATGCAAAGTGGGAAACTCCCATAGTCACTCCCATTAAAGGGGACGGCAGCATCAGGATTTGTGCCGACTATATATGCACCTTGAATAAGGCTTTGCAACAGAGCGCCTATCCTGTGCGGACCAGCAGCTCCCTGTATATGGCGCCACCGCTGAGGCACAGACCATTGTGACTCACAGGGGAGCTTTTAAATGTCACAGGCTGCAGCTTGGGGTCAGCGTGGCCCCGGGGTTGTTCCAGAGTGTAATGGAATGTCTGTTGCAGAACATCCCCGGGGTCGTGCCCTACTTCGATGATGTCCTCATCTCTGCCTGTGGCCAGGACCAGCTCCGCTGTCGAGTCAGAATGGTCCTGTCAAAACTGCACGCTGCAGGGCTTAAAGCCAAATGCAGCAAGTACTTGCTGGGGGTGCCAGAGGTAGAATTCTTAGGCTACCGAGTTAATGCAGAAGGAATCCACCCCACGGAGAGCAAGCTTAGGGCCATCCATGAGGCCCCAGCCCCTAGGAACCAAGCCAAGCTCCAAACCTTCCTTGGACTCCACAATTTTTACAATCTGTTCCTAAAAGGCAAAGCCACCAATGCAGAACCACTCCACAGACTGCTCGCCAAAAACACCCCTTGGGTGTGGGGCCCCAAGGAAGCAACAGCTTTCAAAGCTGTCAAACGACTGCTAACCAGTGACGGTTTCCTCATCCAATATAACTCCACCCTGCCTTTGGTCCTTGTTTGTGACGCCTCTTCTGTGGGGGTCGGCGCCGTTCTTAGCCACAGGCTTCCCAATGGCACTGAGGCACCTGTGGCTTACTACTCTAGAACTCTGTCCAGCGCAGAGAGGAACTATAGCCAGCTCGACAGGGAAGCCTTAGCTGCCGTGGCAGGCGTGAAAAAATTTCACGAATACTTGTTTGGGAGGGATTTTGTTCTGGTTACGGACCACAAGCCTCTTTTGGGGTTGCTCGCTGGGGACTGCCCCACTCTGGCTGCCCTGTCACCCCGTTTTGCCCACTGGGCAATTTTTCTCTCCGCCTATTCGTATTGCCTGGTGCATCGGCCAGGAAGGGACATGGGCAATGCAGACGCTTTGAGCAGGTGCCCATTGCCTGATCTACTGACAGACATTGCCCCGGATGCCCCCGTCCTCCTAATTGACTTGGCAGACTCTGGACTGGTTACCTCTGCCGAGGTGGCTAGGCACACGGCCAAGGACCCTTCCCTCAAAACTGTTTTGAGCTGGGTGTGGAGGGGATGGCCGAAGGACCCGGTCAGACCTGACCTTAAACCATACGAACAGAGGCAGCACGAACTGTCCGAGCAAGGGGGCTGCCTCCTCTGGGCCGATTGAGTGGTCATTCCAACCAGCCTGCGAGCTGGAATATTATGGACATTACATGAAGGCCATCCGGGGATTGTCCGGATGAAAGCCTTGGCTAGGGTATGTGTGGTGGCCCAATATGGACGCTGAAATCCAAAATTGGGTCGGGTTATGCAAACCCTGTCAAGAGTCTAGGCCAGCTCCACCCAAGGCCCCAGTCCATGATTGGGAACAACCCAAAAGCCCCTGGTCTCGGCTGCACGCCGACTTCGCTGGCCCCTGCCATGGGCAAATGTTCTTGATAATTGTAGATGCCTATTCTAAGTGGCTCAAAATCTTCTCCATGGGCTCGACCACTGCTGAGGCTGTCATTAAAGTTCTCAAACACCTTTTCACAACCCATGGCATACCCAACGTCCTTGTAACGGACAATGGGCCCCAATTTATGACCACCAGTTTCGAGGGGTACCTGGCAGAATTAGGGATCCGCCATGCCCTGTCCTCGCCGTTTCATCCGGCCACGAATGGATTGGTTGAACGCTTCGTGCGATCAGCAAAAGAAGTGTTGGGTAGATTAGTCCCAGGGGACTGGCAGGCCAGAATCGATAAGTTCCTCCTAACCAACACATTACCCCTAGTGCAACAACTGGCCGCAGCCTGGCCGAGCTCCTCATGGGTCGCAGGCTCTGATCTGTCCTGGACCGCCTGCACCCAAATTATTTGAAAAAAGGAAAAGCCGACCTCACACAAACAACCAGAGTTTTCACCAAAGAAGACATAGTATACACCCGCAATTACGCTGAGGGTTCCCTATGGCTACCTGGGGTAGTGGAGAAAGTAATAGGTCCCATGTCCTATGAGATCCGGCTACAAGACAGCTGCCTTTGGAAAAGGCACATAGACCAACTGCACAAGCGGGTAGAAGGGGAATTAAAAAACCTGCAAATTACAAATGAATTTGTTCCTCCCCTAACTAACTCAAGCCCGAGGTGACGGAGAACCTACCTTGTGAAGCAGAAGTCCAGCGGCATCCTCCAATCAAACCGGTTCCCTTAGCTGAGGAGGCCATGCCCAATAAATTCCAGGAGCTTCCATGCTCAGACCCCAGAGCGACAGCAGACCTGTCTGCACAGGCCGCTGCCTCACCAACAACTGAGCTGCGCAGGTCAGGGAGGATTCTCAAACGCCCCGCCTACCTGCGTGACTACGTTTGTCAGACTGCTCCATCTAAGAGGGGAGGGGTGTTATGTACTAACTGTCAGTACATGGTTTCACCCAGGTCCAGCGTTTGAGCGGGAAAATGCTCAAACGCCATTGGCTGTTCTGTCTGACAGCTCTCTATAAAAGAGCAAGCTGTCAGACCCTTGTTTGCTGGTTGTCTGGAGTAGTGCAGAATAAAAGAGCTGTTTTGAAGTCTGTCTCATGTGATCATTCCCACTACTTAACACCTGCCTTCTTACCAATGGCAGGTAATTGGATTTGAACCACACCGAAGTCTTCATACAATGATTGATGTTCTGCTTATTTCTCATCATTCTCTCCTGACCTGTGTAGCCAACATTTATTTGACCTTGGGTGTCCATTCTGAAACAAAATCCTACCATCTGGGACTGTCCCAGTTTTCTGCTTACTAAAGCATTTCCTAATGGCTTCTTATATCAGGGTGAAAATGGGGCCACCTATCATGTCCTTTGCTGACATGCTGTAACATTCCTTACCTTTGGGCACCAGAATACCAATTTTCTCTTCCTTTTATCTGTTGTGTACTGTAGCATCCTTTTTTTCCTTGTCAAATTCCTAAAAGTTATAATCACTTAGAACAGTGGCTTGTCATCTTCCTGGGCTACATGAAAGCTTCTTATATTATGAAGAGCTGAACCTTTGAAATTCCCCCCGAAGACTCCAAAATGGTTCTATCTATATTGTTCAGCTAAAAATGTCCAGAAATTTAGAATTTGGGCTACTCTGTTTAATGGCAGATGAAATTTACAACTGGCAGAGCCTAAGGGATTTGGTGAAAAAGTCAAAACTAAATTTAGTAGTTTGAAGGTTGTGTCAGGAAAGAGAAAACAGGAGTGGAATTTTTTTAAAAAAATAGAAATATGAAGGAAAAATGGAATGAAGTGTTTACACCCATTTTAATTCTTTTTTCTTTTCTTTTTACGACCCTGTAATTCCTTGATTCAGGGTGGAGTTGGGGTGACTGAATGGACCTGAGCATTTACTGGCCAGATGCCCTTCCTGATGCCTATGTGGAGTTCACAGCAGATATTTTCTCTTTGCACCCTGATAGAGAAACATCTGTTGCTGTCTAGGATTGAACACTCAACCTTCTGAGTGGGAGGCAAGTGTCTTTACCTTTGGGCTACCGTGCTGTTCTACCCACATTAATTATTTATCTTTTCCAAATATACTCCTTGACATATTTCACAGGCAACATCTTACTATGTATAAGCATCACATTAAACAAAATGTCAGCTGGAAGCCCAAATTCCTACAATATTGAGATGACAATATACAAAAACTTTATACTATAAAATAGACATAATATAACTCTCTAGATAATGCTGTAGGGAGGATTTGTTAGGATTGTGTGATGTTTCCAATTAAGATTAGTCATGCTGACAGCAGACAATCTCCCATTGTCAACCAGCCTGCCTCAATCTGGTTGCCCACTGATGGGAATTTCAACTCCTCAAATTTTCAGCTTTAGTCACGCTGGCTGGGGAATTCAAATGGAAGGCAACTAGGTTGGAAACAGCTGTTCTAAAGAGACAAATGTGTTTGGCAGGCTTATATAACAATGTGATTAATAACATTTAAGTAATATTTACAGCCTTTCAAAGTTATACCTACATGCATATAAAGGTTTTATTTATGCTAGCAATGCCATGTAAGAGCGTGGCATAAGATACTCCAAGCAAAATTCACTGATTCAGTTTCCATGATTAATGCTTTGCAATTTGTGATAGAAACTTCCAGAAGTGATAATATACAGAAAAATCTATGTCCTGGTGACATGAACGGATACATAGCTCATTTTGGTGCTTCGGGTATCTTGGCTTTGAAGTGTTTAGGCATTTCAATGTAATGATTGATTTCCCCGTGTTATAATGCATATACTAGCCGATAGGCCATTAATTATATAAACCATTCTTCCCTAATCTAGTGCCCTCCAGATAGCTTGGATTTCAATGCTATTACCCCCAGCCAACACAGCCTTACTGATCAACAATGAATCCTTTAATCTAATTCTGCCTTTCATAATCTAGCTTTAATTTATCAGTTGCAAAGAGCCAAACACGTTTCAGGTTGGTAATGAATAATAATAAACCCAGAATGCCTCCACAGAAAATTATCTTTCTAATCTCTGGGTATTGTTGCTCAGCCAATTAGCTTAGGTCATCCATCTCTTGTAATGTTTGTTTCCAAGGTACAAAGGCCTGCATTTACTATTGTCTCTTTTAATGGTCATGAGATGTCCATAACAAAATAACTCTCGGCAACGCTTATGCTCTTTTGCTAGGAAATAGGCAAAGCGGACTTGTCAGTGATACATGTGGCAGCGTTGCTAAGCTGACATTTATACAAGAGAGTTCTAGGCTGCGACAAATGCCAGTCCATTTTTTTCCCGGCATAAAGAGGAAGTCTATTTGCAGTACAACGCCTTTAAAAGGATACATTAAATCCTAGCATTCATACTGCTTACCTTGAATTCCTGACTTCCCATCTCTAGCTGTTCTTGGAATTGGTGAGGACACAGGCAGTGACAACCTGGTAATGAACACCACCAAAATGCTAAACTGACTCCCAGGCCAAAGGTGAGCAAAATCATAGCTCCATACTTTCAAGTGTAGTGGCTGTTTTTTTAAAAAAGAAAATAGCATATAGCAGACCGATTACAATTGGAAAATAGCTTATGGTAGCTGCACAAACAGTACTTGTATCTTTCAAGGAACTTCAGCTGCAGGTCTCACATCAGATATTCTCTCTAACTAGCTTTACATGGATTTTCATGATGCTTCCAGAAATGCCCCAGAGAAGGTGATCCTAGATTTCAGAGGCATGGCGGTGAGGTTGGGGAGGGGGTAGGCTCCCTAGTTATGCCATCTGCATGATTGATTGTCTAGTTGCTTAGAGAGAGTCACTAATATCCTTACGGATCCCTCTTCCCCAAAGATCTCATTTAGCATTTTAATAAGAATGCTACCAGGCAGTTGCCTATTTTATGTCATTCTGAGCAAAATTAAGCCAGGGGATTTGAATATTGAAAAGAAATATGTATATTACATATTGCTTTATTGGCATATTCAATATTGTCTTGCCTTAATTTATTCTAAGCTAACCAGCAAAAGATAACTGCAGCTGTATGTTGTAGTCACTAAATTGTATACTAATTCCCTTCTCTACCACATTAATTGCAGAGCTATAAAACATATGTAGATTTCAGAAGGAGTGCATCTGAGCCTAAAAACATGCATAGAATTATTTATTGAGGGGAGGAAACTATCATCCTAATAGTTATCAATTATCCAGTCCTACATATTTAATAAATCACCCCATGGTGATTCTTCCTTTTGCATGAATTCAGATGAACTGTTCTTATGTAAAGGTAGTGCGGTCCACCCACGACAAACCTTTCGTGTACGTAAGATTTCAAACAGGAAAGAAAATCAGATTTTGCAATGACTTGGTTGAATCAAATAAGTATAATTATTGGTAGATGGAAATATGAAATCAACCAGGGTCATTTTGGGTAACCTAGGAAGTCAATCAATCAATCAATCAAATAATCAAATAATCTTGAATCCAAAGTCTCAAAAAAAAAATATCCCAAAGGTGCTTTTTCAAGAGCCAACTGGACTTTCTGGTTTTTCTTTGAAGACATTTCGCTTCTCATCCAAGAAGTCAAAGAAAAACCAGAAAGTCCAGTTGCCTCTTGAAAAAGCACCTTTGGGACAACCATGACCTGGATGACTGAGAACCTCCATAGGCACTCTCAAAAAAATATATATTTGCTACCATGACTGAAAATCAAAAAATGAAATGATGTTGAAAAGGTACCTGGAGTGATTGATTGTATTAATTTATAAATGCATTTTAATTAATGTTATACAATTACAGTAGAGTTAAGCATAATAAATCCAGGAAAGAATAGCATCCCATGGCATCAAAATACCCTTTTGTTCATTGGTCACAGTTTTGTGCCTATACCCTAATCCAGCTTTTCTGAACAGAATAACTTTTGAAAAGTTTGTAAAAGCTTTATTTTTCAGGGTCCTACTATGGTGCAAATTTTCTAATTTCATAGAGCCGAGGTGGCGCAGTGGTTAGAGTGCAGTACTGCAGGCTACTTCAGCTGACTGCTAGCTGCAGTTCGGCGGTTCAAATCTCACCGGCTCAAGGTTGACTCAGCCTTCCATCCTTCCGAGGTGGGTAAAATGAGGACCCAGATTGTTGGGGGCAATATGCTGACTCTGTGAACCGCTTAGAGAGGGCTGTAAAGCACTGTAAAGCGGTATATACCGGTAAGTCTAAGTGCTATTGCTATTGCTATTACTATTCATCCAATTTTTAAAAAAAAAAACGAATGTTCATGCAACTTTTTCTTTGATTAAAGGTAAAGATGACCCAAACTCAGTTTCTGGTGATTTCATTGGTATTGGCCTTGTAGTTTTCTAAATAGCAACACAGAAGAGATTTGCTACTGCTGTCTTGTGTGGTTTGTTGATCTAACCTCTGGGATTTTGTGGCATTCTCTTGTCCAAATGCTAACCAGTGCTGCCAGCTAGAGGAATTTCTGAAATTATATAGATGTATATAATGTGGTTGTATAGATAATAATCCACAGCTGTTTGTCCCAAAGCTGGATTTGTTGTTGTTTTTTTAAATGACTTTTTAAATACCTCATATATTTATGCAATAAATTTACTTATTTTATTCTGGCATAAACTAACTCCAGTCTGATAGCAGTTTCATAGATAGCTGCTAATATTTTGGCTTTACCAAAACACATTAAATTACATTAGTTTTTTTCTCACATACTCTAATGTAAATAGCATCATTTCTTTAATAATGCGAGCTGTTTGGAAAATCATGCTGTCTTTTAAAGTCAGTTCTAGGACAGATATGATTTTAATAAAGAATCATTAATGAGAGAATAGCTACCTCCCTGTGAACTGACTTCAGTTAATCAAAGGTACTTGGAAACTAAAATCATTAATTAACTTTGCTTGGTTTTGTACTAATGAAGGGCTTAGAGAGTTCCTAAGAATCCATGAAATTAAGTTACCCTGGGGGATAAAAACAGAATAAACTTTTCTTCATATAATAGATTATACATTTTCCTATTTGTAGTCAAGCCAATGCATTTCAGTTCAATTAAAAAAGGAATTAATTTTGAAAAGCTAAGTGTTTGATTTGAAGTCCATCTCCATCTGCTATATCTACAATGTTTCTTAGCAAGACCTTAGTACATTCCAGGATACAATTTTTTTTGGTCCTCCTTGGTGTCAGTGCTGAAATTGAAGGAGCAACTGTCTTCCACAACTTTTTCTCTTTCTTGTAATTCTTGGAGAAGAAGATCTAAGCAACTATATGACCTTCTTTAATTCTCCTAGATTTGTTGTTTATGAAAATTAATCCTTGTATATTGTTTACCTGTATTGTTTGATTATATCCCAAAACTCGGTATCAACTCTTAATTGACAGACATTTTCAAGAGGATCAGTCCACAATCTTCAGGTCTTCCACAGTGTACCCCTCACCATTGTAAATGAGTCAATTCACCCTACTATTGTTATCCCTCTTCTTCTTTTCCTCTCTTTCCTTCCACCTTTCCCAACATTACAGACCTATCAAGAGAACTACATGTCTGTCTGTCTCTAACCACAGTATCTATCCATGTAATTAAAAATTACAATCCAAACCAGAAAGAATCAAGAATGAAGAAAATATTTTTTCTAAAGCAGGTCACTTAAGAACTTATAGAAGGAAAAATGTCCCAAAGAATGCTAACAAACTAATTTTTGAGGAGGGACTTCTACATTCTGGTCCTAAATCAAAAAATGTTTTCCCCATTACCTTATCTTGTTCCTCTAATAATCTATGAATGGAATCCAGGTATTATGTGTGAATACCTGACTGCAATCTTTGATGAATGAACAAAAAAGATTGACATGATTTTATTCACAAACATAACATGCTATACCTTAGTCAGGATATTGAGAGCCACCAGAAAAAAAAATAATAATAATCCAGTGTGGCACTTTAACAAGATAATAATTTCTATTAAACCAACACTTTTTGAAACTCCCACAATATCATTTTGGATTAGCAGAAGTTTCTGGTCTTCCAAGAAGCGCCATCCAGAACACATTATAGTAATCCAATATAAATGTGATTAAAGCATGAATATCAGGATCCTACCATAAAAGAATCAGGCCTTTCATTTTCTTGATGATGAAAATGCCTTAATATGTCCTTCAAAGAAAGAAATGCTTTCCCTACATCACTTGCGGACAGTCTAATGAACTGCCTTATGCCTGTTTGTTGCATATGATGGCTGAGACACATGGAAGTAGTACAAGCAATTTACGACAATTAGTTCAAAATTCCCATTGCTAAGCAAGACAGTTGTTCAATGAATTTTGCCCCATTTTACAATCTTTCTTGCCACAGTTATTAAGTGAATCACTGCAGTTGTTAAATAAGTTAGTGATATGGTTGTTAAGTAAACCTGGTTTACCCATTGCCTTTGCTTTGTCAGAAGGTCACAAAAGGTGATTACATGGCCCTGGGACACTGCAATTGTCATACAAAGTTGCCAAGCATCCAAATTTTGATCACATGACCAAGGGAATGCTGCAACGGTCATCAGTGTGAAAAATGGACATGTCACTTTTCTCAGTGTTGTTGTAACTTTGAACGGTCACTAAACAAATGGTTGCGGGTCGAGAATTATCTGTAATCCAAATTATCATGAAAGGTCATGTTCTTAAAACCCGAATAATAATTAGCAATTTCCAGTATGTAAATCTGAAGGAGAGTATAAGTGCTTGCATCTGTGATGAACATCCTATATACCAGATATACCAGATCTGAAAGTGTCTTTTCCCACTTTGGATCCTGAATCCTGTGCACCTCTACTATTGACGTTTTTGTGACTGTTAGGTGAAATATGGTTGCACTGAAGTCATAAGTACCTGTCACTTCCCTTCTGTAGGAGAAATAATGATCGCAACCTTTACTGTACCTTTTTACAAGACCGGATATTATTTCTCTTTCCTTTTGGTTTTTTTGGTTTTTTTTAAATAATATTAAAAGGTGTTTGAGGCTGGACGGACACCACAATATGGGAAGTGGTCGTACAATCTCTCCACATTCTGGCACTATATGCAAAACTAATTTTAAAAAATAATATTTTTATTAGGGAGGTGAAGGTCATTTTTGTCTTGTTTCAACAGAGAAACAGTGAGGGCTATCCCCTAATGTGCTCCTTTATAGATATAATGAAATGCTTTAGGTTTTAAAACCACCCTTCCCCACAGACGGAAATGCAATCAGATCAGGCTTTGGGTGGTTGGTCAGAAAGTCATTTGAGAGGAATGAAAGAGTCGGGTGTTATTAAGTCAAGTTTGCCTGTGGGCCTCTGGCATCAAGTGCCATTTATCTGTAGCAGAACATGAACATTACTCTGGAAATGGGCCATAAAGCAGTCATTCCTCCAAAACAACACCATGACTGACAGGAGACCTTTTCTGATGATTTCTGAGGCTGGGGATGGTTCAGGTTGTAATTGCTTTGCCTTGTATCCCAGGAGGGGCTAGTGGGAAATCACCCTTTAAAAGTAATCACCATTTTGTAATCACCTCAGAAGATTGGGAGGGATATCACCGATGACAGGGGTGATATTTGGTGTACCCTTTGGGGGGGATCTTTTAAACACACACACACACACACACACACACACACACACACACAAATATTTTGTCAACATTCAGGGAAGTATATTTTCCCCATTTCCCCAAATGGGACAACTGCATTGCTCAGAGTCAAGAATTTGGCCTGGTTTCAGTAATACAAACGGGATATTCTAGAGGGGTGCAGAGGGAATGGCCTTGATGGACAGGCAGAAGAGATGCTATCAAAGCAATGATGAGATAAAAGAGGCCTGAGCCCAGGCCAAGCATGTAACATGATTACACATCTCAAGCAACACCTCCCTAGGTTACATGAAGATAAAAGGTGGGAGGTGGAATCACATTCAGACTTGCAACATTCTGTTACTAAAGCTTTACAAAAGCAGTACCGACATACATGGCATTGATTTTCTAGTCTGGCCTATGTTGAAGGGCTGACAGAGTGCAAGTAATGGCCGTAGAATCACCAGACTCCTTGAGTTTTACTTGTTTTCCCAGGATTTTGATCATCTTATAAAGAGGGCAATTAACAAGGATATCATTATGTTGCAAGTCAGTCCCAAGTTCTCATAGACAAGAACATGCCAGGAAATGGGTTTCACAGTGCCCTGACATCCTACAGTAAATGGATTTATTAACTAGTCTCACATTTAGCAACTTGACTGTAGGAGATGACCAGGCTGAACCCGAGGGGGGGTGTCAAACGAGTCATCAGTCATGAGTCCCTTCGCACCCACAAGAGATCTAAGTTCGGCCCACCTTGAATGCCTCTCTTATCTCCCGTGCATTTCCCTTGACTGTTAGTTGGTCAGATTCTTGTAGAGAGCTTAAGCTGGCAATAAATCTTTATACTCATTTGAACTACCTGAATCTCCGGATTTCCCCGGCACTTGACATCAAGTCTGTTACTGAAAGTGTCTGGGCAGCCATACTAACTAACTAACTAACTAACTAACTAACTAACTAACTAAACAAACAAACAAACAAACAAACAAACAAACAAACAAACAAACGCTGAAGCCCAGGCCTGGTGAAATAGAGATCAGCTCTTTAACCACTTCATGGTAGAATTGTATTTCCCATGAAAATCCTGAACAGAGGAATTGCCTATGGACTTTATGCATAAACAGAAAAAAAATGAACTTAGTATTTATGGCTTAGAAAGGATTGTGTACAGAAAGAAGAGAGTTATGTTGCAACCATAGAGTAAGAGGTATATTATTAATTGTACTTATAACTGTTGTAGAAACATTTTCTGTTTTTTTTTCTTTCTTTGGACATTCTTTTGATTTATTCCTTTTTCTTTTCTTCTGACTTTATATTAGTTTGTATCCATGTTTAATCTTCCTTTTAAAAATTTGTCAATAAAAATTGTGCATGTGTACGTGTGTAAGAGCTTCTGTCTCATACTAGAGACTCATCCTAGCTATCCATTCTTTGATATCTTCCTGGATTGTCTTGCAATATCTATTCCCATTTGCAATGTTGAGATTGTGTTATGTGCAGTCTTGCTACAAAATGGCTGCCTCCAGAGGCTTTTCATAAATCGTGTCTATTCTGAGCATGGCTTGTCATGAAACAATCAATTTTTACAGAAAACAAACTGACGAGGCTGCTTCCTGCCATTTCCACTAGTATCTTGGGATGTTCCTTCCTCCACCACTGTTTATCACTTTCCTGAGCAACTGGGCCCATTTCCAAATACAGAATGTAGCCAATTGCCATTTTATTTTCTAAAAATACATGCTGTTCAAAAGTCCATAGGCAAAAGGATTGGGAATGGAGGCCTTTGTAGGAAGGGAGATGATTTTAGAGAATGATCCTTTGTTCCATAGCAAGCCGGCCTCCTCTCCCCACCTCATTTTTCACTCGCTCTAAATATATAGGCATAGCCTGCAAATGAAATATGTGGAATAAATCAGCTTTATTAGAACTACAAAGCCACATGTTGAAAGTTAAAAGATAATGGCAAAACACATTAAATCATGCGCCAAGTTGGAACTTTAAATGAAACATCAAAGACAATAAAGAAAGCGAGGGGGGAAAAATTGTTTGGTTCTATAGGAAATGCATAATCGCCTCGGTCTCATGCTTCAGGCAATTAGAAAGCTAGTAATAGTAATATATGTGACAGGTGCTTCTATCGGTATTCCCTTGAGCTCTGTGGAAATCTTGAAAGCAAGAAGCTGATTATTTCTTCTTCAAAATCAGAAGGAAGCCACTTGTTTGAAATAAGAGGAAAATGGGCCACTTGAGATTAATTTTTCAACTCGTGCTCGCAGAGGAGTGTGCTTATTTCCATCACTGTAGACAGTTGTCTATTGATGTTAGGTATAGCACTGAGGAATGGAAACAGGAATGGATGCCAGAAATAATTTTCCCTTACCTGGCATCTCTTTGAGGGGAGCAGAAGCTTTTCTCCCTTTATGTGTATAAAGCTTGCAGACAAAGGAAGAAATTTGTTACACAGCCTCTGGTGTCGGAAAAAAATCCCTGTCTTTAGGGAAACCCTCGGAGTGGCCTTCTTCTGCCAATATTCCCACATATAAAAATCTGCAGATGCTAAATCCACCCGACTTTCTTGGTGTACAAGAACTGGGTAAGCAAGTGATGTTCAAAGCCTTAATATTTATATTAAACCATAACATAATAAGAAAGATGCAGATTCCTTGCAAAAATATCCCTATAATATACAGGTAGTCCTCGATTTACGACCACAATTGAGCCCCAAATTTCTTAATTTGTTAAGTGGGACAGTTGTTAAGTGAGTTCTGCTCCATTTTATTACCTTTCTTTCTTGCCAGAGGGCTGTAAAGCACTATGAAGCGGTATATAAGTCTAAGTGCTATTGCTATTAATTGAATTGCTATAGTTGTTAAGTTAGGAAGGCAGTTGTAAAGTGAATCTGGCCTCCCCAATGATTTTTTCATGTCAGAAAGTCGCAAAAGGTGATCACCTGACCCACTGCAACCATCATAAATATGAACCAGGTGCCCAGCATCTGAATTTTGATCAAGTGACCATTGGGATGCTGCAATGGTTGTAAGTATGAAAAACAGTCATGAGTCACCTTTTTCAGTGCTGTTGTAACTGAGCAGTCACTAAATGAATGGTTTTAAATTGAGGACGACCTGTAAAGCATATTCTAAAATAATCTTTCCCAACTGGCAAGATCCATCTCCTGTTTGGTAACTCTATGAAGTAAGATATTTATTTTACTTTTTAATTTCATTTATTTATATCCCACTAGTATATTTACGAATAACTCAAGGCGGCGAACATATCCAACACATATTCCTCCTTTTATTTTCCCCACCGCAACTCTGTAAGATGAGTTGAGCTGAGAAAGAGGGACTAGCCCAAAGTCACCCATGACAAATAATATTTACAGAAAGAAAAAAAATGGGAGGGATCTAGTTTTGAACTAATAAAACTATCATTTGGACCTGTCCTGTCAGAACTAATCCTTCCATCCTTTCACACACACACACACACACACACACACACACACACACACACACACACACACACACCCATCCAGTCAGAATTGATGAAGAGTCTTGGATGAAAATGAAGCGTCTTCTTTTTCTTCAAGAAAAAAAAAACCATAGTCTAGTTGCCTTTTGAAAAAGCACCTCTGAGACTATCATTTGACCATCTTCAGATTGTTAGTTTACTTTGTGAGTTACTATTGCCGTGATACAGTCAACTAAAGCTCAAAATGACCTGATACTTGTCAGAGATGCTGAAAATAACACAAAGGCTTATTTAGGTATATTAGAAATAAACAGAAAGCCAAAGAAAATGTAGGTCAGTTGGGAAGAGAAAGTAGTAAATTTGGGCAATGATAGAGGGCAGAACTTCTGATCTCCTAGTTTGGGTCTATTTATGCTCAGAAGGTGTAATGGAATCCTAGTTGATCATGCATATGTCACAGAGAGAAGGAGGAACTGTTGCTTAGGGTAGACAAGGAGAAAGTAAGGGAAAATCAGGGGTGTCAAACTCACGTCGTCACATTGTCATCACATGACGTATCGTGACTTCCCCCCCCTTCGCTAAACCGGGGGTGGGCGTGGCCAGCATGTGACGCATCCGGCCTGCAGGCAGCGAGTTTGACACTCCTGATTTAAATGAATTCAAATCTTCAGGATGAGATGAATTACAACCTAAGGCACTGCTCAAACTATCAGAGGAGATCACACAACCCTCATTGGTAGTTTTTTTAGAACTTTTGGCAGTTTAGTGAGGTGCCAGAAGACTGGAAGATTCCCATCTTCAAAAAAGGGAAGAGGGAAGACTTGGAAAATGACAGATCTATTAGCTGGACATCCATCCTGCACAAAGTCCATGAACAGAATCTCAAGCAGCATCTTTGTGAGGACTTGGATAGGTATGCTCCAATGAACAGGAGCCAACATACCTGTGTTGCAAACAAATTGTGCTGAATTTGTTATCTCCTCCTATGACTGAGTGACATGTTTAGTAAATCAGGGGAATGCCATAGGCACAGCATACCTCGATCTCAGGAAAGCCCTCAGTAGAACACTTTGTGATATTTTCTTCCATAAAATGATAAAATATGGAACTATATGATAGTACTCTTAGATGAACACAAAATTGGTTGAATGCTGGCACTCAAAGAATGCTTATTCAATGTCAAGTGGAGTGCCACAGGGCTGCATCCTGGCCCCATGCGGTTCAATTTTTTCCTCAGTATCTTGGATTACAGAGTTAAAAGGACTCTTACAAATGTTCAGATGACACAAAAATGTTAGAGGGATAGCTAATACTATACTTCAGATAAAAGAGATGATTCCAACAGTTACAGATAGGCTGAAATGAATCAAACAGAATTTAACACGGAGAAAATGTAAACATTTTCCATAAAGCTAGAAAAAATATAAGGCACTGAAAGAGATCTGGACATTCTGGCTGGCCACAAATTACATATCATCCAGCAATGTGATGAAGCTGCTGAAAAGTTAAATGGTATTTTGAAGTATTACACATTACTGTGGTCAGACCACATTTGGAGGACCATGTCCAATTTTGGACACCGCAATTCATAATGGACAGTTCAACCAAGTTCAGAGGAGGACTATCAACATGGTGAAAAGCCTGGAACCAAGCTCTAGGACAGGGCTGTCAAACTCGTGGCCCATGGGCCAGATGTGTCATGCGCTGGCCATGCCCATGCCTGGTTTAGCAAAGGGGGAAAAGTCCCGATATGTCATGTGACAATGTGAGTTTGACACCCCTGCTCTAAGATGAACAGTTAAAGGATCTGGGTATGTTTAGAAAAGACACCTGAGGAGAATTATGATAACTGTCTTCAAATATCTCAAGTGTTTCATCCCTTTAAGGTAGGCCAGGTCACTAAACAAGTCTCTTCAAGAATGACTAGAACTCAACTTTATTGATATAGGCTACATTAACAGAATTTTGAAAGCTGGACTGTTTTTCCTTCCCTTTCATATCCCAGGGAGTTGAGTTAATGCAGAGCCAGTCTGAGTTTCTTTCTAATGTTTTCTTTGTTTTCTAGGCTTAAAACGTGTTTTTGCTGCACATTTTCTCCAGAGATTATCAGTGTGGCTCTCCATAGTCACACAGAAGAGGAATGGATTTGTTCTCTATCACTCCAGGGCTATGATCAGAACTAATGGGCTAAAAGTATAATAAAAGAATGTTATGGTAGACATCAGAAAAAGAAATCCAGCTAGTGGAACAGGCTTCCATAAGGTGCGATGAGTTCTCCTTCACTAGAGGTCTTCAAACCTAGTCTGGGTCATCATCCGTCAAAGATGCTCTAGTGAATCCTGTTCTGGACATGAAATTGGACTAGTGATCATTTAAATGTCTTTGAACCTAATGTTCTGCAATGCCCATTACTACAGACATCATGTCCAATGTCCATATTCAGAAGACATTTCTATTTTCAAGTATAATTTTTTAAAAAGGAATGGTACACTAGCATGAAGGAAACGGTCCCATTTATGTGGTGACTCATGCTACATTCAAAAGAAATTAACCATTTCAGGTTCCTATGATGGGATAGAAAGTCCTTAATTCTGCAGCCTTGCAGAAAACGGAAAAGGTGTAAAAGTTTTGCTCTTAGCTACTATGTGACATCAACTCTTTATTACCTTTCATGCAGGGGTGAAATTCAAAATTTTTCCCTACCGGTTCTGTGGGCGTGGCTTGGTGGGCGTGTCAGGGGAAGGATACTGCAAAATCCCCATTCCCTCCCCACTCCTGGGAGAAGGATATTGCAAAATCTCCATTCCCACCCCACTCTGGGGCCAGCCAGAGGTGGTATTTGCCGATTCTCCGAAATACTCAAAATTTCCGCTACCGGTTCTCCAGAACCTGCTGAATTTCACCCCTGTTTTCATGCCCATCTGCATTACAAAATGCTTGTCCTTCACTTTGTCTTTTATTAAAAGCAATGATTATAATACCTCTGCAGAGAATAGAACCAATAACCCTGGAGGAATGAAGAGCCAGAGTAAAAAGCCAACTCTTTGTGACTCTCTCCAGACAAAGGATAGGACTGGGATCACCCACATGCATTCCATACTGCTGCTCTCCCTGAGGAGATTGCAAAATAGAGATTTCCAGTGAGCATTGTGAGACAAGGGAATGTCACCATAGTTTATACTGTGGCCCAGCACATTTAAAAAGGACACAGAATTTGCATACTTTATTTCTTAATCACCTTTGGAAATTGCTTGTTACTTTTTTTTATTTGTTTGTTTGTTTGTTGTATATTAGGAAACTCCATAATGGTAGGTTTTACTATACTGGGTGAGTTTTCTTCAACCCTTGGTGAAATAAATTTTATACAACTTTAAGGATTTAAAACAATTATTTTTTGAGGGAGAGGGGATGAATTACAAAAGGGTGGTTAGAGCATTGATTGGATTTGAAATAAGATTTTGAAATTAATTATAAGAATCCTTCCTATGGGAAAATTTTATTGTTTTGGATACATTAAAAATATGATAAGACAGGATTTTGAAGGTTGGACACTAGTGGAAACTAAAAGCAATGAAAGATTACAATTAAAGCAGAAGAGCACTTTTATTTGATTTATAGAATGATTTACTAAAACAGAATGGCACAAAATACTCTTAGCGTTGGACATTTAGTATTCGGGGATATTTATGAACAAAGGACTCAAAATTATTTTAAAATAACAAAGTTATTTTTTAAAATGTCTTCTATTATAGATAGATAGGAAGATGATATGGAAAACAAACAAGCTTTACTGGATGTTACTGAGTCAGATTTGAAAGTATATCTAAAAGAGATGGCACTGAGAATGATGTGAAAGGAGATGCTACATTGAATACTCAAATGAAACTGGTTGATGCCTCACCAAACCAAAAGAATGACCTAGATAAATTTCCTATTCTGGATTTACGAAAGAAATCTGTTAAAGTTCTGAAAATTTTTGTGAGAAGGGATGAAGAATCAGGTTCCAGCACTTTATCTGAAGGGGAATGAACACAAAAAGTTCAATAAGGTTAAAATTAAAAGAAAAGAATATAAAGTTGTTTTATGTGATGGACTACAGTGAAATGGCACGTTCCAGAAAGAGGGGTGAGCCAAGAGGTAGCACATCTCAAAGCTGGATAGGAGACAGAGAGTAAGGATAACCACTCTCTAGAGTCTCCCAGAGCATATCTGTTAGTGAGAGCAATAAGGATTGAGTCTGGCAAGATTCTGGCTATTGTGTATAACGCAAATAAAGGACTGAACTCTGAATTGTTCTGTGTTGTTCTTGAGCTCCGTTTGACAGCTTATTTGATCAAGGTTAAAACAGAGATGTTGTTATCTTTGGTAACCTTTAATGGAATTTTGGTGATAAGGACTGAAAGATGAGGGTTTAAAGATTTGTATATGGATAAAAGATGAGATATAAGAAGAGATTATTTGTTGAATTTTAAGAGAAGGTGATAAGTTATTAAAATTGCTTATAGTTGTAATAAAAGGGGAAGTAACTTCTTTAAACTTTTCTTTCTTCTTTCATTTCTGCACTCTCTATTTTTTCTTTTTCTTTTTTAAAGTTTGCATTAGGTCTATCTTTTTAGTTATAGAGGTTGTTGTTGTTGTAAGTTGCGAAGTCATGTCCGACCCATCGCGACCCCATGGACAACGTTCCTCCAGGCCTTCCTGTCCTCTACCATTCTCTGGAGTCCATTTAAGCTCATGCCTACTGCTTCAGTGACTCCATCCAGCCACCTCATTCTCTGTCATCCCCTTCTTCTTTTGCCCTCAATCTTTCCCAGCATTAGGCTCTTCTCCAGTGAGTCCTTCCTTCTCATTTGGTGGCCAAAGTATTTGAGTTTCATCTTCAGGATCTGGCCTTCTAAAGAGCAGTCAGGGTTGATCTCCTCTAGGACTGACCAGTTTGATCGCCTTGCAGTCCAAGGGACTCGCAGGAGTCTTCTCCAGCACCATAGTTCAAAAGCCTCAATTCTTTGGCGCTCGGCCTTTCTTATGGTCCAACTTTCACAGCCATACATTGCAACTGGGAAAACCATAGCCTTGACTATTCACACTTTTATTGGCAGGGGGAT
>QLTV01001698.1:14338967-14354951 GCA_003457575.1 Thermophis baileyi
ATAAATTGATTGCAAAAAATTTGACTTCAGCAACAGAGTGGTCAATGCCTGGAATACATTACCCAACTCTGTAGTTTCTTCCCCAAACCCCCAAATCTTTAACCTTAAACTGACTACCATTGACCTCACCCCATTCCTAAGAGGTCTGTAAGGGGCGTGCATAAGTGCACCAGCGTGCCTACCGTCCCTGTCCTAAAGTCCCCATGTATTCAAAAAATATGTACTTGAAAAATATGTACTCAAACTATGTTTGTACTTATTATATACTCACATTAATATTTATACTTTACCTGTAATCATATACATGCTTGACAAAATAAATAAATAAAATAAATAAAAGAATAGGGATTGCAACATTTTACTTCAATGGAGCATAAAAAAAATTGCTATGCTATTTGGAGATGTACAGTATGTCAAATATGCAGGTTATGTGTTTTTTTTCTTTTTCCTGCTGTTGTCTCTGGCACACATGTAATTTAATTGATAAATTGATATTACATATGATTTAAATCTATATTAATACATTTTCTGTATATATTTTATACACAGTTATCTATCTATATTTTAATACACTATGTATAAAATATCTGTGTATATTTTAATATACTAATCTATAGGTTTGTGTTTTAAGGTGGAAGACAGTTATTGTTTTTATTTAGTATTTTAAAGTTCTGAAATATTAAGATAAAGTTGTTTGTAATGCTCAGTGAACTTTCTCAAATAATCTCTCTACTTGGCCTGCTCACAAGCCAGGTTGTATTAAAATCTGTTCCACATAACATTCAGAAATTAGCATTTAAAATCAGCTTCATGCAAAATTATTGCATCAATGATGCCTGATAAAAGAACTCTTCGTGGCTGAAAGAATAAATCACAGTTTTTCTCTTTCTTAAAAAGAAATACAATTTTTCAAAACAATTCAGTACACCCACCATTTCCTTTTGGTCTCTACAATCTCTGTTTTTAAAGTCTTGGCAGAAAAACTTTTCTCTCCCTTTTTCACCCTCCGAAGAATGTTTTATCTCTAACCTAGTGCTTTCACAAGTGTGCTGCATGGATTTTTATAACAACTTTTCCTTTTGCTTTGTAATCTCCCCCCCCCCTCTCCCTTTCTCTCTGAGATCAGCCAACCTTTACAGAAACTCCCTCTGTAAAGAACATGGGAATGTGATACCTGGAGCCTTCAGTCATGGTCCCTCCCTTTTCACCTTTGAAATGTTTTTCTCTCTTCTGGCTTCCCTACTTCTGTCTCCACAAATGTTTATATAATTATTCTCTAGCTCTGAAAGAAAGATAATATTTTCTTGTGAGTCTTGGACAGCCTCCAATACATTAGGAATCAGATGCTGTCATCTGTGCTTTGCCTTCTTTTGAATATAATCACTTTTGGCTTGTCAGAGCTGCCTGAGATATGACATTACCCAAATGGTTGCAGTGCCATAAGTACACCCCCTTTTGAAGTTAACACATTGTACAGAACACAGGAAAAGATTAAAAAATTAAAGGAAGAATGGGAGATAAGAAAAAGAGAAGAAATATAGCTGGAAAGCCTTGCAATTCTCAATAAAATTATATTAGAATCCAGCACTAAGAACTTATCAACATAGAATATGCAACAATAAAAACAAGCTTTAAGAATACTCCACTGAGGATCCTTCTGGATTCCATAAGCAACATTTCTGTACCTAGGATGACATCCATGTAGAATTTTAAAATGGAATTTCCATCTGCTGGGAGAGTTTTAACTTTGCTAGAAGAAAGTACTTTGAAAGACTCATGAGCACATTACTAAAAAGGCATTGAGTACTGTAGCTAAGGGAGATTTTAGATGATATTTTCTATAAGGGCATTTCCACATGGCAGTGTGATGGAAGGTAGTCTGGATTCCCAGGAGGGAGGGACTGTTGCATTCCAGGCAGAAGCATCTAGTTCAGCAGAGGAAGAATGCACAGGAGAGCTCATCTCAAGATGTTTCAGATATTCAGATAACCAGACAGAAAGAGTTTGGGATGATGTCAACCAATAGATGAATGTAAAAAGTAACCTTAATAGCAATAGCAATAACACTTAGACTTATATACCGCTTCACAGTGCTTTAAAGCCCTCTCTAAGCAGTTTATATATGGGACGTGGTGGCTCAGTGGCTAAGATGCTGAGCTTGTCGATCAGAAGGTCAGCAGTTCAGCAGTTTGAATCCCTAGTGCCGCATAACGGAGTGAGCTCCCGTTACTTGTCCCAGCTTCTGCCAACCTAGCAGTTCGAAAGCACGTAAAAAATGCAAGTAGAAAAATAGGGACCACTTTGGTGGGAAGGTAACAGCGCTCCGTGCGCCTTTGGCATTTAGTCATGCTGGCCACATGACCACATAGACATCTTCGGACAGCGCTGGCACTTCAGCTTAGAAACTGAGATGAGCACCACCCCTAGAGCCGGAAACCACTAGCACGCATGTGTGGGGGAACCTTTACCTTACCTTAAGCAGTTTACAGAGTCAGCATATTGCCCCCAACAATCTGGGTCCTCATTTTACTGACCTCGGAAGGATGGAAGGCTGAATCAACCTTGGTGACATTTGAACTGCCAAATTGCAGGCAGCCTTCAGGATTTGCTAAAAGTGATTATGTGGGACCTCTGCTGGTCAAATGGCTGCCCTATGTAAAAATAGTTGTGGTACGTCAGACATCTGCCCAAGTGTTATGTGTGGACTTGTCCTCTCCGTCATGAAATGAAATGCAAAGATGTGAGAAGGAAACAACATACTGTACATGGTTGGTGCAGTGCTATTGCTTTATGTACTTTAAGGCACAATTGAGATCAACCATGGGGTGGGTACCAGGGGTAAAAATTAGAATGTGAAAAAACTGAGATCTTGCTAGTGGAGCACAGAGGGAAGCAGCACAGGGCATGCTTCAAATTGACATTATATAGGTGTGATGATATGTTGAAATGATCTTGGGAAACAGGGGGGGGGAGTGATGCTGCCTAGGGAATGATCAGATAAGAAAAGGTGCTGCATTCCAGGAAGTATTCTGGAATACTTCTCAGAACGGGCTCACAATTTGGGTGTCCTCCTAGACTCACAGCTAAAATTAGAACAACATTTGGTAGCTGTAGCTAGGGGGACCTTTGCACAGGTTCGCCTGGTGCACCAATTGCGAACCTACTTGGATCAAGAGGCTCTCCTCACAGTCACCCATGCCCTTGTCACCTCACGGTTAGATTATTGCAACGCGCTCTACATGGGGCTACCCTTGAAGAGTGTTCGGAGACTACAGTTGGTCCAGAATGCGGCTGCACGAGCTGTCATGGGTGCACCTAGCTACACCCATATTACAGCTAAACAGTGCTGGCTGGCGGGCCTGCAGGGGAGGGCCTTCTCTGTGGCTGCCCCAGCCCTCTGGAACCAGTTACCTCCTGAGATCCGGACTACCCCCACCCTGTTGGCCTTCCGGAAAGCGGTGAAGACCTGGCTGTTCCGGCAGGCTTGGGGCCGTTGATCTCGCTTCTGCAATTTGGCGAGATGCAGCCATGAAATGGTGTGTATGAGTTTTTAATTGTTTTAAAATGTTTTTATTATGTCTTTTTAAATAGTTTTTTATATTTTATCAAGTTTTTTTATATTGTTGTAAGCTGCCCAGAGTCCCTTGGGAGTTGGGCGGCATAGAAATACAAATAAACATAAACATAAACATAAACAAGTAATTGAGATGGCAGGAAATTTATACTATCACACTAGCAAGATTTGATTAAAGTAGCCTATCTATCTATCTATCTATCTATCTATCTATCTATCTATCTATCTATCTATCTATCTATCTATCTATCTATCTATCTATCTATCTATCTATCTATCTATTAAATTTGTTTGCCAATAAAGTAGAATTAGCTCATCTGCACGTGTTTCCAGTCTACAGGTCCACCTGGGAAGGCTGACTCCAGTGATTCCTAACATTGGATTATTTGCCATCCTTTGCCTAATGTTAGATAATTCTAGCAAAGGAATAGTATATACTAGACAACCCATGACCTGTTGGATCCTCCTTTCAAAGATATTTCTTTACCTAAACAGAAAAACAAAATGACCACATATGGGCATTGCTTCTGGGAAGCTGGCAGGGGGCATCGGATATCACTCCTCCTCTTCCTTGGCTGACCCATGGAACTGCCTGCCACTTTGATGGTGGAGACTGTGAACAAATGAAGACCACGAGGAAAACTATACCCCACTGTCTGAGCTATTAATTATAATGAAATTCTCATGTAATCTATTGTCATAATCTACAGGCAGCCATGCAAGATTTAGCAGTAATTATAGGTAGTAGCAGATTTCCTGTCCAAAAGTAAGAAGGAAATGAGGAATTTATCTAACAGGAGAAGCTTACAAAAAATGCCATAATGAATTTATTTGATGTTACCCGATAGACAAGGGTTGACATTTTGCATCAGTACCAGAAGGTAATATCTCTTAATCTATCAGATTAAACCCTGCCAAATTGCATTTAGTATCTTTGGAAAGTCCTGAAGTAGGAATATGTTGCCATATAGCTTTGATATTTTGCCACATAGCATCATCATCATCATCATTATTATTAGCATTAGCATTAGCATTATTATTATTAGCATTATTATTATTAGCATTATTATTATTAGCATTATTATTAGCATTATTATTAGCATTATTAGCATTAGATTTAGCATTGTTACAGTAGCCAGGAGATCACAATTATATTGCAGAGTAGTAGTTTGGCTTGCCAAGTTACTAGCTCTGTTATAGGACACACTTGCACACTTCCCAAGGTGCACCACAGGAGGGCGAGCTGGCTTTGCACCAGAGAGAAAGATGAGCAGCTCTTCCTGCAGCATCACTCAAGGCCCCCTCCCTTCCCAGAGCTGCCTCACAAAAAGGTGCCATAACCGGGAAGGTTCAGAGCCATCAGGAAACTGCCTGCCTGCACAGAACACCAGCTCATCTCTTCACTGAAGTGATACCTATTTATCTATTGCATAGATAGTGCTTTTGAACTATTAGGTAGACAAAAGCTGAGGCAAGCACCCTGCCATGCAGTGCTAGGGCTTGAACCACCAGAGCTAAGACATCCAGTGTTATTAAGCTACTGGAGCCACTGCTTAGCCATATAGATTTGATATTTTGCATATAGGGCCTTGTGCTTGATCCCATTCTAGTCCATATGCTCATCTGGATCAGCATCTAAAAACATTAGCTACATAGACTGCAGTGCTTAGATTTTATCAGAGCTACAGCAGCCCACTATGCTCTGGCCAGGGAGAAGTAACTTTAAGATTGCTTGCAGGCCTCTGGAGACTCAAACTCAACCCTCTCCTTATGTTGTTCTCCCTTTCACTAGAGTTAATACTGATCAAATGCAATCAGCATCCATTTTTCTGATGGGCTGAATCTCATGTAAGAGCCAAATGCCAGTTTCATTGGTATAAAAAAAAGATTCAGACCTTTTGCCTCATCAGCCAGCACCAGAGAAATATCAAACAAATGTAAACAAGTCTAGAAGTAGAGCATTCCATTTCTGCTTTTTACTCTTGTCTTCAAGATGTTGCATGATCCAATCTGTGTCTCTCATACATTACCAAACCATTTCTCTCATCTCCTTCCAACTTTCTTGTAACTATTTCCTCTGTCTCCTTGCTCACCAATTCTGTCCCTATATCTTACTAATACAGTAGTCTTACTAATCTTATTAATCACAGTAAACCTATTTCTATGGAAATTCTCAATCATCCAGGTCATGGTTGTCCGACAATTGCTTTTCCAAAAGGCAACTGGACTTTCTTGGCTTTTTTTCCTGGAAAACATTTCACTTCTCATTCAAGAAGCTTCTTCAGTTCTAACTGAATGGTGGGGATAGAAGGATTCATATTCTTTGCAGTCCTTAGTTGGTCATTTAGTTGGTTTTCAAGGAAAAGAACCAAGAAAGTCCAGTTGCCTTTTGGAAAAGCACCTTTGGGAAAACCTATGATTGATTGATTTTCTTATGTTTTTCTATTAGTATACAAAGAACATCTCTAAGAAGGCCTAACAGTGTACAACTAAAAAAAAACCACAAAAGCATTAAAACACCATTAAAGTTATATTAATTTTAAAAAAATAGTATCACGTAACTCAGGTGGTAATGTTCAATTTTTGGCTAGTATCTCACTATTTCTGTTTTCTCGCCAGCACCTAAATCTGTCAAGCTGCCAAAGACCCAGGTCATCTGTTAAATTTGTGAGCACAGTTTTGACAAACTGAATGTTCCATTTTAAGGGAGAAAAAAAAATCCAAAGAGAATATTTGATAGTTTCCAACTGGGAGGTAATTACTACCTGAAGGTATCTGCTATATAGGAAGAAGTCACTGTGTTTTTATACCCTGAGGCTCTGGGAAGAGGAAATTAAATTGAATTTATTTCTATGGATGTATTCATTATTTTTATTGAAGTTCTCATTTTGTTAGAAATGTTTCATTCCCATAGATGATGTTTCCTCATTGATCTTTCCTATTTGCTTAAAAAAAAAAAACCCACGAAAAAAACACACATAACCAATTATCGTGTGCATTTAGGCATATTTTACCATTTTTCATTGAGTTCAGTGGATTGTATTTCCTGCATAGCTTGTGTAGGATCGCAACTTTCTGAGCAAATCTACAGTAAGAGTTGAGGGAGAACAGTGTTGCAAACAGTCCATTTCCAAAATCTGCTATTGTGCACTGATTAAAGGTGTGGTTTGCTCACAAAGATGATGCGCTTGAGAGACAGTAGCAGGCTTAAGACTCACAACAACCTGCTCCCACAACAGTTCATTTTAGAGTCTCTTGTTTGGAGGAACACTGCCAATGGTAGATCTGTGCCCACTTTCAGGGTCCTCCATTGCAGACATTTTAACCACCATCAGAGCTTTTCTCCAGCGGAAAAAGTCAGTTTTGCTTCATACTATTTCTCCTTGAATGGCTCTTTGAGAAAGATAAGATGGTACTTTTACTCACTTCAGTTCTGGATAACATTCCCAGGCAAGAATGGCGGGGGAAAAACCCCGAGCAAATCAACAGCACTTTTTCCACCTACCTTTCACTTACTTTCAAAAGAAGAAAGCAATTCTCCCAATCAAATATAATTGGTTATACTTCTGAAAAATAAAAAAGGGAGCCACTTCAAAGCTTCCTAACCTAACCACAATCCTTCCACGCAGGTTTCTTCATTATTGAAGGTGCATTCTTATTCAAATTAATACAGGAGTAATAATCGGGGTGAAGGATGTTATTTTCCATAGTGAATATATAGAAGAATAATGCAAGAGACACAAGAAGCAATCAAGGCTGTAATTTTTCCTTGATCTTGCTCTACCTGAGGTTATGCATTCAACTTTTAGGAAGTTATTGGGATTTTCTGTCCAAATATGCATGGTTAATAAAAGGTTTTATGTATCTACAGTAGTATGGATTGTGTCAATTATCCACTTATGGTAGTTAAGTGAGGTCTTACTTAAGTCTGATGGAATCTTCAATCCTTTAATGTCTTTAATTTGAAAAAGATGATTCTCTGCAACACATTTTTATTCTTTTATTCTTCCCAATCCAGTGGAATTCTGGAAAGAAATTGCATAAAGGAAGTTTTCTTCCTGGCTATCTGTCAATCAGTGGAACTATTATTAAGATGTTGCAAAGTATTCCAGAAAGCGGGTTCAGAATCCTTTCTCTATCTTTAAATATTGCACTAGAAGCCAGATTCACTGTATCTTTACCTTATAGGTTTTTAATATTCTGTAAGTTAATATATTGCTTTTAATTTAACATCACCCAAACTCTATTAATTCCTAAGTTGCATTTTTCTGTTGGGATCCAAAAGTTCTCCACATCCATTTCTCTATGGCTGAGAAATAAAATTTCATAGTTCCATGATAACAATCCTCTGAGGGACATTTTTTGTAGTCTCTAAAAACTGCAACACTGTGACAGTGACAGGCATGACTGGAAAATTCATGATGCATTGTTTTTATTACATGTAAAAACAAGCCTGGCCATTTTATCCCCTATATAATTGTATTTATTATTTTGTCAGGCACAAGTTTTCTAGCATTTAAATTTTATCTCGGAGACAAAAGCCCATCCAGCCATTTTGGCAGATATTAGGGACAAAACATTGAAAAGTAGCTTTTGTCCTCATACTACTCTCCCCATGTTGTCCTAGCAAAATAAGTGGAAAATATTTTTAAAATGTATAAGAAGTCATCCAATCTTATAAAGCAGAGCTGCACAACATTTTTTGACACTGGGAATCACCCTCTGAGTAGTATGCTACTCTTCAGTGAGGGGTTGGAGGCCAAAATATTAGGTAGAACCAGGATAAATTTCATTTAATTAATTCACCTGCCTTTGTGCTGTCCATGTGATCATGAATTTTTATTATTTATTCATTCATTCATTCATTCATTCATTCATTCATTCATTCATTCATTCATTCATATTTATAACCTCCCGCATTACCTCAAGGTAACTCTTAAATTAGTGTATTGAGTATACATACTGTAAACATTATCATTTTCTAGATAACATTATTGAAAATGGGTATTACATTTGTTGAATAGTGTTTTAAGAAAGCAATCAATCTACAACAAGATGTAACAAAAGTAGCAAACCTTGGGACTGTTATCCCTGGGACAGGAAAAAAGGTTCATGATTTTCTTCTGTAACCAATTTTTACACTAAAAGTTGATGGCGCCTAGAGGAAGAACAGTGGACAGTCACAAAGTCATGTTGAGATTCAGAAAAGATCTGAAGGCTTGATTTACAACTGAAGGAAACCTTAAGATTCCTTTCATACATGCACCTAAAGTATCCTTTGATAGAAGGAAAAGATCTTCAGATTAGATTACGACCAACAAGATTCTTGAGATTATTTTTAACTTTATTTTCTTGGGGTGGGAAGTATTAGAAGGAATGTAACATATTGAAGAATATGTCTGTTTTCTATACCTTCTCAAAGATGATTTAGGTAAATACAAATTAGAAATAGTTTCTGATATACAGGTAGTCCTTGACTTGCAACAATTCATTTAGTGACCATTCAAAGTTACAACGGCACTGAAAAAGTGACTTATGACCATTTTTCACCCTTATGACCTTTGCAGTATCCCCATGGTCATGTGATCAAAATTCAGATGCTTGGCAACTGGTTCATATTTATGACCTTTGCTGTGTCCCAAAGTCAGGTGATCACCTTTTGCGACCTTCCGACAAGCAAAAGTCAACGGGGAAGCCAGATTCACTTAACAACTAGGTTACTAACTTATCAACTGCTGTGATTCACTTAACAACAGTGGCAAGAAAAATCGTAAAACAGGGCAAGACTCACTTAACAACTGTCTCACTTAACAATAGAAATTTTGGGCTCAATTATGGTTGTAAGTTGAGGACTACCTGTAGATAGACGTCTCAAAGAAAAACAGCTACTGGAAAATGCAATAGGTGAGTGTACAATGTGGCATGAGAATACCAAGCAGCACACACTGCTATCCTTCCTCATCTACACACAACCCTTATGGTTTTTTCTGCAACTTAAATTGCTCTTCTCCCACCTGTAATCCAAAACCTGGTGTCCTCATGGATAGTTCCAATGCCTGCAATTCCTTATTGTCCAAATAACATACACCCATCTTCTACTGTCCTGAGAACCATTTTGGCACAGAGCTGTCTCGTTGACATTTCAAATTACGAAGCCTGTGAAGGAATGCGAAGGTCTCGACCTTCGAAGTTATTCTTTTTTTTCTCCTCCCTGCATCCTTTGAAGTAGAATGCCAGGCAGAGTCCATCTTTTAAACACCATTTGTCCTGACAACTAGGAAATGAAACAAGCCCTTTGCTGACACAAGTCAAATCATGTTCCCCAGTTCTTGACATATCTGCATCCGTAGTGACACCATGGCATGGGAAAGATAACAGGCAAGGAGAAGGAAACTTGATGAAAATAGTAAATGTCCCAAAAGGGTAAGAAAATAAGAAATGGAAGTTTTATAAGAACATAGTATTGCCAGGTTGGCAAGTAAAACCTAAAGCTCATTTAATCTAGTATTTTAAGTCTCCATAGAGGTCCTTAAATGACAGCATTGTACATACAGCAACCTATTCTCCATATTGTCTTCACCTTCACCCAAGTGAATCAAGTGAAGCTAAAGATGTGTAGATCATTTCGTGTTCAAGTTAGTAAGGAATAATTTTTTACCCTTACAACACTTCCTGTATCTATATGTCATTTGAACCAATTCTTGTTCACAAGTTTTCTACTGTTTTTAAGATAAATTTCACTGAATTTCCATTACTTTAGTTATAGATTTGCTACTTATAAAATACTTTCATTTATAGTTCAAAATCCATTATTTAAGACAACATAGGCGTTTCTTTTTTAAAAAAAATGCATATAACACGAACACATACCAAGAACACATACACTTGACTTACAATCACCATTGAGCCCAAAATTTATGTTGCTAAGTGAGAAATTTGTTAAGTGAGTTTTGCCCCATTGATGACTCTTCTTGCCACGTTTGTTAAGTGAATCACTGCAGTTTTTAAATTAATAACACGGTTATTAAGTTGTAACTTTGAATGGTCACTAAATGAACTGTTGTAAGTTGAGAACTGCCTGTACTCTTTTGCACAGTCTTCCTATTTGCATTCTTCTTTTCAAACACATTTTGGACAAATAAGGTATTCTTATTTATATCCTGCTTCTGAAACACATCACTGACCAGTAAGGGTCGTTTTCTACAGTTATTGACTAGAATGGGATGGGTGATGATGACATGAGAAGACTGGGAAGTCACATAAATTTGCTCCTTCAGAAAACAGTGGTAGATCTTTTTTTTTTTTAACATCCCTACTCTGAACACGGATGATTCATTTTGGTTTTTCTCACCTTAGTAACTATATCTTTGAGTTGACTTAGTTAATTAGGAAGTATATAAACTGTACTCCTACTTGTGTACAGTCAAATATGCATGGCTTGTTCCAGCTCTTGTATGAACTCATGGCGGCTGCACATTGTTTCATATAGAATGAACAATTAAAAAGGTAAAGGTTCCCCTCGCACATATGTGCTAGTCGTTCCCTACTCTAGGGGGCGGTGCTCATCTCCGTTTCAAAGCCGAAGAGCCAGCGCTGTCCAAAGATGTCTCCGTGGTCATGTGGAATGAACGATTAATTCAGAACTGTATTAATTCTTCTTCCCCATCTCAAAATAATAGTACCATTTCCTAGATGTTGATTGACAAGCTGGTAACCATGGTGCCAATAGTTTATGGGACACTGCTGGGAAGATATGTACTCTGAAGACCAATTTTAATTCAGATGAAAATACTATTGATTCAGCGTTCTATTAAAATTTTTGCCGTGGGTCAATTTCAGTTTAATATGGAATTCTGAATAAGGAGGAAATGTATTGCCTTAAGGATTGGAGTTTTGGGAGAGAAAGTACTGTATTAAGTAAATTGTTAGCAAGGTTGGCTGAGTCACTTTACAAACAGAAATGGGTTTTTTTTCATATATATATAAAACTAAATACATATAATTAGCATGTCAAACATAACATAACATAACATAACATAACATAACATAACATAACATAACATAACATAACATAACATAACATAACATAACATAACATAACATAACATAACATAACATAACATAACATAACATAACATAACATAACATAACATAACATAACATAAAATAACATAACATAACATAACATAACATAACATTAGTTCTAGGACAGGCATGTGCAACCAACAGCCCCAGCTGCATGTGGCACTGGACAGCTAGTAATGTATCTCCACAAGATCGTAAACTTTTAACATTATTATGTGATTATGTGAAAAGAGCCGAGGTGGCGCAGTGGTTAGAGTGCAGTACTGCAGGCTACTTCAGCTGACTGTTCAGCAGTTCAGCGGTTCAAATCTCACCGGCTCAAGGTTGACTCAGCCTTCCATCCTTCTGAGGTGGGTAAAATGAGGACCCAGATTGTTGGGGGCAATATGCTGACTCTGTGAACCGCTTAGAGAGTGCTGTAAAGCACTGTAAAGCGGTATATAAGTCTAAGTGCTATTGCTATTGCTATTTATATACATTAACTATATTACATATTTTATATGGAGCTTAACACAATTTCTGTTCACTCAATGCAGCCAAGGCAAGCCAAAAGGTTGGACTCACCTGTTCTATGATATACTGTTGGCTGAAATTCATATTGCTAATTTTTTCCTAATATCTATTTGACACTATCAAGTTTAGCCTGTACTCCTGTTAAGAACATTTAACTATAGAATTCATGGTACAGGTAGTCCTTGACTTACAACAGTTCATTTAGTGACCATTCAAAGTTACAATGGCACTGAAAAATGTGACTTATGACAGTTTTTCACAATTACAACATTTGCAACATCCCCATGATCATGTGATCAAAATTCAGATGCTTGGCAATTGGCTCATATTTATGACCGTTGCTGTGTTCCAAGGTCATGTGATCACCTTTTCTGACCTTCTGATAAGCAAAGTCAATGGAGAAGCCAGATTCACTTAACAACCAGGTTACCAACTTACCAATTGCAGTGATTCACTTAACAACTGTGGCAAGAAACATCATAAAATGGGGCAAAACTCACTTACAAATGTCTCACTTAACAACAGAAATGTTGGACTGAATTGTGTTCATAAGTCGAGGATTACCTGTATTTATTAACATAGGTGAGGTATGGAGCTGGGCTATAAACTCCATTTCAAAGTACATGGCAGGAACAAAATATAAGAAAGCTTTCTGAGTTTACTTGTTACTTGATTTGAACATGGCTTAGTTTCAGAATCAGTTTTGAAATTTGTAGCTCAGCTGTTTGAACTTAAAGAAAATATATTCCATTAGACAATGCCTAGTGTTTAAGATTCCTCTTCTGCTACAGAAATACAGAAATTTTTAGTCTGAGTAGAAAATACTGATTTTTATATAAAGAGTTAAAAATAAGTCTCACCAGTGTTCATTGTATAATATGGTGGTTTCTATGGAATGGAATACAGGATCATATATACATGTTTTATTTTGGAATAAGAGTGTTATGCAAAATGTAGAAAAACTGTGAGATGGACTGATCAAAGCAATTAAAAGTAGATCTAAAACCATCTTATCCCAATACCATTCACTACATTTTTTTCTTTGTTCTCCTTCCAAACCATCCTTGCTTCTATCACTTTGATTCATATAGTTCATCAGCCTGCATTTCTGTTATTTTCCAAAGCTCATTTAACTTCATTTTCTAAAATGTCTGGCTCTAGCTTAAGGACCATATCTTCATACATATCAAGGGTTTTAGGATCCTTTTTATAGTCCTTCACAATATATGCACCATCTCTTCTTTATATCTTTTTTTTCTGCATTAGTGTACTGTCTTCTTTATTTTTATCATGACTCTCTTTGTCTACATTTCCCTTGATTTCTCTAACTTTCTTCAATAAATATCCTGCCTTTTCTGTTCAACTGTTGTCCTGAATTTCTTTGCATTCCTTATTTAGATATATCGCCTTGTCTCTTCTTGGACTTCTTGGTCTAAGTTGACATGTACATTTTTTTTTGTCTTTGTGTGTTTCTGCGTTTTATTTTTTAACATTCCCCCACTGTCTTCAGAATAGCAGTAGAAATTTATTTTGCCTTCTTTTGATTTTTAGAATGTGGAATATTCCTAATTGTTTCAACATTTAATCACAAGCTGCACTCCAGAATCTTCAGGCTCTTTGAAAAATTACTTTGAAAAAGTAATATAAAACACACAAATATTGACCTTGTACAGAGACATTTTTTTCTTTTAATGACCCTGTAATCCCTTGCATCGGGGTGGAGTCAGGGTGACTGAATAGAATTGAGCATTTACTGGCCGGATGCCCTACCTGATGTCTACGCAGAGCCCACAGCAGATATTTTCTCTTTGCTCTCAGAGAGAAATATTTGCTGCTACCTAGAATGGAACTCACAGCTCCTGATTGTGAGGCCAGAGCTCCACCTCTAGGCCACCACACCACCCTACAGAGACAATAAATACCAGGGAGAACAATGTTACACTCAAAAACACATAGTCAAAGAAAAAAATAATTTTATATTTCCGGGTAAACTTATTATCTTTAGGATGTTCTGATATCTGAAACTAAAGTCATCAGTTTCCTTTCTTGGACTTGCTTATCTTTCTTCTCCTAGGCAACTGCCTGAAATTTCCCAAACAACAAAAGCTCTTCCACCTAGAGAAAGAAAGGTTGGGGGAATCTGACTTTTGCTCCATGTCAAAAGAGGCATCATTTTCTCACCAAGCTGTAGTGGTGAGAAATGCCTTCTGGCTTTGGGTTGGGGGTTTGTCTGTCCACTCACTACATGCACATTTCATCCCCTACCCTCCCATGGACAGCCATGCATTCAACCAGAATGGATCCTCAGCCACAGAAGCAAATTCCAGTTTAATATGATCGTCATAATTTGCTAAAAACTCTAACTGCTAACATTTCATGCGAAGTGTGCTTTGAGTCTTAAATATTTCCCATTTTTGTCAACAAAGTAGCCCAACAAGTAACAACTAACCTTGCAGCTACCTAGACATTGCTAGAGAGAGAGAAAAACTCTGCTTCTCCTTCTCAGTTGTTTGAGCAGTTATTAAGCATTTTTCCCACTTTAACACTTGTGAGAGCAGAAACAATCCCATTGTATTTTATTAAAAGTACTTCCTTAAAGGCCATTACTAATGATACAGGAGCAGCTCTTTTATTATTATCATTGTTCTCTGCTATATTGCATAGCAGTCCAAACAACTCTTCTGAGAGCAAAAGTGTCTAGTGCCAATCTTCTTTGTCAATTCCCCAGTTACGGCAGATGAAAATTATCTTGACACTCAGTGCATTTTTCTAGATGTTATCCAGTGCTGCTGTTGTAACCCCCTTTGAAGCATCGTGCTGAACACAGATTCAATTTCTGAAGCACCTGAAGGCAGTGTCAGCATTAAGAAACTGTGCCAAAGCCTCACACTGGTAAAGTGGAACAAAGAACGGATTCTGATGGCATTGAGAGGAGGAAAGAAAGGAGAGAAAGGGAAAGGAGAAAAGGATTCTCTAAAATACTTGGCAGGAAGTTGCAGAATTTCAAAGGCTTGCCTAAAGTAAATACTGTACACGCAGTCTCCCAGTTAAGAACAAGTTCCATTCCTAACTCTGCCTTTAACTCAAATTTGTATGTAAGTTGGAACTCATACTTACAAAAGAAGTATTGCTTATTACTAAAAATGATGGATGGTGTCCAGGGGTGGGTTCAAACTTACCTCGCTGCTGGTTCGCCTCCTCCCGCACCGCGTGGGCGTGCCGCGTGGGTGCACCTCGTGGGTGCGTGCGCGCTTTGCACGCGCGCGCATGTGCAGTACCGAGAAATTTTTAAAAATTCCAAAAAAAAAAAAAGCCAAAAACAAGATGGCGACACATGCGCAGTGCCGGAAACTCGGCTTCTGCGCATGTGCAAAAGAAATTTTTTTAAAAAAAAATTCCACCCCCCAAAAAATATTTTCAAAAAAAAAATTTCCCCAAAAAAGATGGCGGCGCCCACGGACCGGCACCGACAGAACCGGATCCATGACATCACTGTGACATCACCAGTGGGTGAACCGGTCCGAACCGGGAGGAACCCACCTCTGATGGTGTCATTCTTCCTTGAGCTGATGAACTGCTGAAATGTCCAGGCATAGGAAATCAGGAGCCAGAATAGAATTCAAAAGCACTACAAGTTTATTTCATGCTATCTATTCATAAGAATCTGATCTACTAGTGGTCAAGGCAAACTGACACCAGATTATTATTATTATTATTATTATTATTATTATTATTATTATTATTATTATTATTATTATTATTATTATTATTATTATTATTATTATTATTATTATTATTATTATTATTATTAT
>QLTV01001698.1:14359114-14375129 GCA_003457575.1 Thermophis baileyi
GAGGAGAGCCTCTTGATCCAAGTAGGGTCGCAATTGGTGCACCAGGCGAACCTGTGCAAAGGTCCCCCTAGCTACAGCTGCCAAGTGTTGCTCTAATTTTAGCTGTGAGTCTAGGAGGACACCCAAATTGCGAGCCCGTTCTGAGGGGGACAATTCCCCCCCCCCGAACCAAGGATGGACAGTTGACATAGTCTTTAGGAGGCAATACCCACAGCCACTCGGTCTTGTCTGGATTAAGTCTGAGCCTGTTAACTCCCATCCAGACCCTCACAGCCTCCAGGCACCGGCACATCACATCCACCGCTTCATAAGAGTCAATAGACTTCAGGAGGGCCTGGACTTAGATCTCTTATCAGGAAGTAGTTATTACAAACTGATGATGCGTTTGACCCTGCCCTCAGGTTCAGCCTGGTCATCTTCTGCACCAATCCTGCAATGTTTTCGTGAACCACTGAAAATAGACTATATATAAAATAAACACATCTTTAGTGGCTCACAAAAACATTGTGTATCTTCAGCAATTTGTCAGCTCAAGGAAGGGCAATGCCAGCTGCCATTTTTAGAAATAGGCAGCCTTATTCATAAGTTTTCATAAGTACAGGAAGTCAGAGATTCTTAACCCGCCTTTACACAGAATTACACAAGAGAAGAATTGCAAAAGCTAAAATATCTGATGCTTTGAACCCTAGCGAAATTCAGGCAGCATTGTATTTGGCTCTACTGGAATTCAGGTTTTGTGTTAATATACTCTTGATTTCTTGTTGAAAATATTTTTTAAGAAAACTTGATTAGAAATTAATCTTGATACAGACTATATGTATAAGATGTTCATTCAATGTTCTGCTAAAACTGAAATTCAAATTTTCATAAAGAAACAAAGATCCTTTTGCTTTTTAAAAAAAAAATCAGGATAGTTTCTTGCTGAAATTGAGTAAACGTTTCATGGACTTAGGACTATGACTGATGACAGGACAGTCCTCTAATTTTAAACCTTTGAATAATTAACTGATCCCACATTCACATGTCACAAATTGTAAAGATTCACCAAGAATGATCATTCAATGTACAGGCAGTCTCCATGATATGTACATAATGTTTTGCACATGCTTCATACATATGGAATTCCTTCCTTTAGAAATTCATTAAATCCAAAACTGAACATAACTTCTGAAGCACCATAAGGCATCTTGTTTATATCAGCTCTTGGCTGCTGAAAGATCAGTCAAGAAGAAGCTTACTTCCTCATTGTCATATATAAGATGTAACTTAACTTCTGACAAGGTCAGAATCAAATAATCCGAAGCCAGATTTGTTATATCATCCATAATGAGAAACAGATGGAAACCCCTAACCCTCTACCCCAAGAAAGAACAGCTTCTTTCTTTCACTATAAATAGGGCTTGCATCTAATACATAGCAGTCTCTTGAACTTGTTTGCAAAGGTGCCATTCATTATTATATTTTTACAAACAATCTAGAGATCTGCTTCCGTCAATGCTTGCCTGTGCCTGCTTGCAGTTCCAGTGTCTGCTGAGAAAAGTCTGCCAATATAATTAAGTAGCTTGATTTTAAGTCTCATTGCCTAAGATGGCTGTGATATCTAAATCAGTTGTCAATATTTTCGAGCTGCCACTGCTGCCTAGCATTCTGGTCTTAGAATCTAGAGTCCCTCAACTGCATAATAGCAATAGCAATAGCACTTAGACTTATATACCACTTTACAGTGCTTTACAGCCCTCTCTAAGTGGTTCACAGAGTCAGCATATTGCCCCCAACAATCTGGGTCCTCATTTTACCCACCTCGGAAGGATGGAAGGCTGAGTCAACCTTGAGCCGGTGAGATTTGAACTGCTGAATTGCAGCTAGCAGTCAGCTGAAGTAGCCTGCAGTACTGCACTCTAACCACTGTGCCACCTCGGCTCTCTATAATGTGTGCACTGCGCCACCTCAGCTCTCTATAATGTGTGCACGGTAGTAACTGCACAGACGTGGGCTGTTCTGTCTCAATGGAGGCATTCTTTTCTTTTTCTAAGAGCTGAATATGACACAGTCCTCCGAGGAATTCCGTCTACATAAACATGCTGCTGCAGTCTGTAACAAATCTTCCTGGATCAGGGATCAGGTCTATAAAAAGACTTCAGCGTTACACAATTTCTAAGCTGCTGTGAAGAAAATGACAGTGGAGAAAGCCATATTGATCTTCCTATACTCTACTGAGATGCATAAACAGTAATCTGGGGGGGGGGGGGAACAGGTGGCACTTGTACCACCAAGACACTCACCGTTCTGTTTCTCCTACTACCTGCTGAACCCTACATTTCTCTCTGGCATTCTAAATGAAAACCTTTTCCTCGGTGGCCAAATGGTCATTTTGGATCCTGCATGAGTGATGTTTTTAATTTCTTCCTGTTGCTCCCGACACATCTTGGGAAACAAATGACTCTAACAGTATATTTATGAAGAGATAAATAGGTGTGCGGAGTGCATTTCCAGCAGTTCAAGATGTAGTATTTCCTATATTAGGTGGATCATGCGACCTTGGGAGGGACTACTGAACAATGTGTGCTAGCACATGATAAATGGTGTTCCAAACACCATATATCTCCCCTGCACCCAAAAGCAAGAGCCCACCGTCATATAAACTGCTGGCTTTGCTCTTTCCCTCACAATTTGTGGGATGACTTGTAATTGCTGAACTTTTTCTGTCTTATTTGGATTCTAATGTGAGCACTTATTATATATTGTGGGAAGTTTAGGCCAGTCTGAAGCAGAAAGCAAAGAGTGGCAAAGAATATTAGTAAGGTAGCAAGGATTTTCTCATACATTCCATTTATTCTACTCATGAAGACGAATATTTAGCTTGTGAACAATAAACAAACACACCCTATCTGTATAAGATTTTCTGACAATCGGGCAACTTTGATTTCTTTTCTTCAATACCACTGATAAACCAACAATTCCATTAACCGACTTTTGTGATATAATTTCTCAAAAACTAGTAGAGCACCTGAACAGATTTTCCTGATACAGGGCATAACTCTTTGTTGTAACTTTGAATGGATTTTAAATGAATGGTCATAAAGTGAGGACTACCCATATTTAAAAGCAAAGAATCCTTTTGGATTCTTCCTATAAGATAAATGGGGACAATGGCCCAAGAAGGAGGATGTCTTTCTGCCTGATGCCTGCCTGTCTCCCATACTCTTCCTTTAGGGAGGGTCTAGGACAACTCGCTGCGAGACAACTCACCATGGCCAACTCACTGCAGGACAAGAATTTCAAAGAAATAGTGGAACAGAATCATTTACAAAAAGGATACCAAAGGAGGGACAAAATGAAATGTGAATGACAAAAATTAAAATATTTTTAAAATTATTTTAAATAATTAAATTGAATTATTGACTTGTCCTGCAGCAAGTTCCCCCCCCCCGGGGAGGGGGCCCATTATTGACTTGTCCTGCAGCAAGTTCCCCCCCCCCGGTGAGTTGGCCATGGTGAATTGTCTCACAATGAGTTGGCCGTGGCGAGTTAGCTGTGGCGACTTGTCCCATTCCGCTTCAGGGAACCGCCCTTAAAACCATTTGCTAACAATTGTCCTCTGGAGAGGGAAGAATCCAGTTGCAGTAGACATTGCTCGTCTTTCTCTTAGCTGCGCATCTTACAGCTTATGTGCCTTCAATCTTCAATATTCTGAATGGAGGAAACAGCTGGATCATGACCTTAAATGTCCCATTTACATAGGTGCTGTTTTTGGTAGCTCAGTAAATAGCTACCTCAGTTGACCAATAGCACAGTACAAGTAGAGAGTCCTTCTTTCCTATAGTAAAATGCAGCAGTCCATTTTTCACCCTCCTTTTTGTTTTGTGGAGAGGGAAGGATTTGTGACCTCTGCATGTTCCAATGAATCTAGCTCTATGTGTAATCTAGTAGAGCTGTCAAAGTCCATTACGGGAAGAATCTACCATGTATTTCTTCATTTACTTGTTTTCCACTAGAGGTACAAAGACTAATGCTGTCACAATATGGATACAGGAAGCGTGCAAAGCTGTTTTCTAAACCCATTTGACTATATAATTTAACACTGCCTTTAAATTGTTTCGATAATAGTTTCCACTGTTATGTGACAGGATGTTAACTGCATCCAGATTAAACATCACCACTGAACGAATGCTTTGAATGTATGAAATGGAATGGCAATGTATATATGCATTATTGAATAATGAAAATTTCCATCCAGACTGTCAGAGCACTAATTTAAGCATACAATGTTCAAGAAAATACTGAAAATGAAAACCGAAGAACAGCAACAGCCCCAAAACAAAACCCTGCAAAGAAAGGGGGGGGGATCAAATCACAGTTTCAAAGTATATATACATTATTATCATAAGGAAGTACAAAATTTCAAACTCCATAGAGTTTCTGTCCAAGAAACCATTTGTAATACATTAGGAACTACATTTGACATAGTTTAAAAAATGGTGATATATATAATATTTAAAATTCAAGATCTTGCAATTTCTTCCCTTTTCAATGCCTTAAGAACTATGATATTAACCCAAAAATTGCGGCGTTTTGCTAGAAAAGATCAGACAGCTAACAGCTGAAATGTATTTCTTGTGTTACAGTATTTTATATGTCCTGAAAAAAAATGGGCAATATAAAACTGCAGAGTAATGTTTAAAAACATATGTAATTATTTTTCCATTTCACCAAGCACTTTTAGACAAAAATGAATATCTAAATGGTCATTGCCACTAGGGATGATAAAATGCACTAATTTGATGACAGTCCCCTCAAGATAGTCTAGAAATATGTTAATTAATTAATACAACATGGAGTTGCGGCACCATCTCAGTAGATCACTGAAGCTGAACATGTCTAGATTGGAAGGTAAGCTGTGTCATGCTTGTTTAATAGTTGAATAGGGTTCTTCAAGAAAATCCTAGGGCAGGAGATTAAACTGGTACATTGAAATGACATCCTAGAAAGAAGGCAACTGCAAACTTCTTCCCTATTGTTGTCTCCAGAAAGGGTTCATGAAGTCACCAGAAATGAGTTTGATTCAGAGATTTTACTTTTATCTTACTAGGAATTAGGTATGTCTAGTCTAACAAAAAGAAGGATTAGGGGTGACATGATAGCAGTGTTTCAATATTTGAGGGGCTCCTACAAAGACGAGAGGGTCAAACTACCGGTATTTTCCAAAGCACCAAAAGGCAAGAGAAGAAACAATGGTTGGAAAGTAACCAAGGAGAGAAGCAACCTAGAACTAAGGAGAAATTTCCTGACAGTGAGAACAATCAACCAATGGAATGGCTTGCCTTCAGAAGTTGTGGGTACTACATTTTTAAGAAGAGACTGGACAGCCGCTTGTCTGAAATGGTATAGGGTCTCCTGCTCAAGCAGGGGGTTGGACTAGAAGACCTCTGAGGTCCCTTCCGATTCTATGTTCTAGTAGGTAGCAGAACATAGCCAATTTTGGTTTCTACAGACTGCTTTGTTTAGCTCTTAAATGGAAAAATCATGTAGGAATTCCAGGGTTAGACCAGAATATTTTTTTTAAAAAGCAATCCTAGAAATAGGCAGTGGTGAAAAATTAATGCTACTAAGAAATCTGCATGGATGCTGCCTATTAGAAACCCAGTTTGAGCTGAAGTGATCTTTACCTTTAGTATGAATAATTAATATGAATTATTTCTAGAGTCAGTTCTTGAAGACATGCTGAAATAGATTTAAAAGGAATTTAATATAAGCATTCCAAGAGTCACAAATTCAGACCTCTGTCTTCTTCCCATATTTTTTGAAGATTTCCAAGATAATTTTTTGAAGGACTACCTTTGTTTTGAAAAGTTTTAAATATGCACAGTTCTCCAAACATAGTATTGATGTTTGATTAATAAGATCTTTTAATAAGAAATTATTTCACCCACTTCACTGGAAACTAGGTTGAACATTGTCACCTTTTTTTTTCCAATATATTTTTTCATAGAAATAGCTCTCCCATTGATAATTAGGTATATAAAATCTTGGTTTGTCTTCTAATATCCAGTGAGTGCTAATGGTGAATTATCTATAGAAGAGAAAAACACAATGATACTAAAATGCAAGATTTGGGCTGCTGAAATCTCTCTGGAATAAGGGATGACCTCAAGGTGGGATTCAGAAGGTTCTGACAGGTTCTGGAGAACCGGTAGCGGAAATTTTGAGTAGTTCAGAGAACCGGTAAATACCACCTCTGACTGGCCCCGCCCCTATCTATTCTCTGCCTCCTGAGTCCCAGCTGATCGGGAAGAAATGGGGATTTTACAGTATCCTTCCCCTGGAGTGGGGTGGGAATGGAGATTTTACAGTATCCTTCCCCTGGAGTGGGGTGGGAATGGAGATTTTACAGTATCCTTCCCCTGGAGTGGGAAGGGAATGGAGATTTTACAGGGACATGATAGCAGTAGTCGGAAAATTTGAGTAGTTCGGAGAACCAGCAAATACCACCTCTGGCTGGCCCCAGAGTGGGGTGGGAATGGAGATTTTGCAATATCCTTCCCCCAGGAGTGGGGAGGGAATGGGGATTTTGCAGTATCCTGCCCCTGCCACGCCCACCAAGCCACGCCCACCAAGCAACGCCACGTCCACCAAGCAACACCCACAGAACCGGTAGTAAAAAAAATTGAATCCCACCACTGATTACACATACTGTACGTATTCTGGACAGTTATTGGTTTTTGGGGTGTGTACTTCAAATCTGGACAATCAAGAAAGGGGAGATATGGGAAGAACCAGCAACAGAGCTTCATTCTATAATAGACTTTTAACTGATTAACATTCAGAGCAATTTTATTTTTATTATATTAAGTAAGGAAAGCCTTGTACATTTAAGACCCACACTGTCTTTTCTGGGTGGCTTACAAACATTTTTATAAAACCATCTGTTAGACGGCCAGGAGCCACATGTGACTTCCCATCTTTTTATCTACATCCTGGCTGCTCCTTCAGTGGATCATGATGATTCTTCACCCACCCACTCCAAACTAAAACATTATAGTTGATAGTTTTGTAATTAGGAAAAATAATTGAGGGAAATCAAGTCTGTGGTTGCTTTTGAACAATACATTTTACTTTCATCCTGCCAGCTTTCTGCTTTGACCACTTTTGGCTTTCCACGCCACCTGCCACATTCCATTAGCATGAAATCCTCAGTCATTCCATGATTTTAAAGGAAGCAAAAGGCTGCATTTATTTAGTTACAGCAGGAGTATGATTACCAGGGTTGTACAAAGCACCCTGGGAGAGGTCTTTTTGCAACCCAGAGGTGTGCAAATGAAGCCCTCTCTTTGAATCATAAAAGCAGCCACATCTTTTGCAAAGCTAATCCAGCTGTTGTTACAAAGTTGTTTCTGGTTGTTTTCACCTGCGTAAAACTCAATATATATATATTTTTAGCCATAACAAGCCACTTCACTGTATTGAGAAGTAAGAAGGGTGGACACTTCCGTGGTTTCAGGACTATCTTTTCTCCAAGACACGTACTGTATATTTGTGTGCTTTCTGTCTTGAGTCCTGGTGACCGCCTGGACAAGTCCCTGCAGTTTTCTTGTCAAGAGTTCAGAAATGGTTTGCATTTGCCTGTTTCCTAGGGCAGAGAGAGAGAGAAAGAGAGACAGAGAGACAGACAGAGACAGACAGACAGACAGACAGACAGACAGACAGACAGACAGACAGACAGACCGACCAGCCTTCTGGCCTGATGCCTTAATCACTACACCAAACTGGATCTCTTCTATGGCTATAACTACTGGAAAAAATGCCAGGCTGCAAAATTATTGGCATGCAAACCTTTCACTTCTGCTGCTGATAAGATGCTTTTAAATGCAACAGAGGAGTGACGCCTTGGCAGCTTGAGTTACCTAACGCAATAAGTTACGGAAGAGAAGAGGGCTAGAAAATCCATTACATTGTCTTCTTGTGGGCAGGAGGACGTGAAGGGATTCTTATTGTTTCAAGATTTGTGGAGGCACTGATTAAATGTTGGCTTGTTGCATTTTCTTTCAACAGCTAAACGGAGAGCATTGACCGGACATGATGTTGGCTGCTTGACCTCTGAGTTTCAGAGTGAGGAAAGTGATGACAATAAGGGTGGAAGGGAAATTTAAATTGGTATGACATGAAAGTTGCCTTAAAATCAGGTTACTATTTTTTAACCATTCCAATAAGATGCTAGGATGTATATGACTAAATTGAAATATATAACCACCAATTAAGCAAGTATGAACATTCTGATTTAAATAGAGTTTTGATAGAGAGAAACAGTAAAGAAGGGAAAATGAATGAGGACCATTTTGTATTTTTGCATCTAAAAATGCTGTGCATGCTACACAACCAAGTGTCATAGTTATATGTGATACTGTGATACTCTAAATCTTGTCCCAAAAGTGCTATTTCAAAAGGCAACTGAACTTCGTTTTTGCTTGAAGACATTTTGCTTCTCCTCCAAGAAGTCTTCAAGGAAAAAGAAAGGAAGTCCAGCTGCCTTTTGAAAAAGCACCTTTGGGACAACCATAGCAATAGCAATAGCACTTAGACTTATATACCGCTTTACAGTGCTTTACAGCCCTCTCTAAGCGGTTCACAGAGTCAGCATATTGCCCCCAACAATCTGGGTCCTCATTTTACCACCTCGGAAGGATGGAAGGCTGAGTCAACCTTGAGCCGGTGAGATTTGAACTGCCGAACTGCAGCTAGCAGTCAGCTGAAGTAGCCTGCAGTACTGCACTCTAACCACTGCGCCACCATGACCTAGAAGACTGAGAATCTCCATAGACATTTACTCCAAATCTTTTTAGATTACACCTGTATTCATGCTGGCCAGGTGACAAAACAGTGGAGGACAGATTCCTAAGCAATATATACAGGAGCTTATCTCGTGACCACTTCAATGTTTATCTCACCAACTTATATTCTGAAATCACAAATACAGGTAGATCTCAACTTATAACCATTCATTTAGTGACTGTTCAAAGTTACAACGGCCCTAAAAAAATGACTTATGACCATTTTTCACACTTATGCCTAGTGCAGATCCCCGTGTTCATATGATCATAATTCAGACACTTGGCAACTGGTTCGTATTTATGACGGTTGCAGTGTCCCGGGGTCATGTGATCCCCTTTTGCGACCTTCTGACAAGCAAAGTCAATGGAGAAAGCAGGTACACTTAACAACCGGGTTATTAATTTAACAACTGCAGTGATTGACTTAACAACTGTGGTAAGAAAGGTCATAAAATGGGGCAAAATTCACTTAACAGCTATCTTGTTCAGCAAGAGAAAATTTGGGCTCTATTATGGTTGTGAGTTGAGGACTGCCTATAGTCACAAATGAAAAGGATAGTAACAAATAAGAAAAATTAAAAAAATTAAAATAAGCATCTATCACATAAAAAAGAGAAACCCAGCACTTTGGCTAGTGGGTCATTCTAAATGGTTCTTCTCTCTCTCTCTCTCTCTCTCTCTCTCTCTCTTTGTGTCTTTCTTTCTTTCTTTGTTGCTTTCTTTCTTTCTTTCCTTCCTTCCTTCCTTTCTTCCTTTCTTCCTTCCTTCCTCGCCTTCCTTCCTTCCTTCCTTCCTTCCTTCCTTCCTTCCTTCTTTCTTTCTTTATAGTATTAATAGAAAAACAGTCTGGTGCACCACCACTACAGAGGCCCCTGAAATACTCACCAACTCCACTTCTTAATGACAGGCATTTCAGCCATTTATAAATAATAACGGATGGAAATCATTTTGGTGTCAGAAAAAGTACAGAATAAGCAATTTATCAACATGAATTATCTAGTGCAGCAGCCAATAATAATTTTTAAAGGGGGGTGGGAAATCAAGCCATTTCAAAGAAAATTAACATCTCTGTGTTGGGGGCTATTGATTCCCTGCAAGAACATAACCCAGGATCAATTATCATTACTCTGTCCTGACTTTCAGTTCATAATTCTTCATGGCCTTTAAAATATTAGCCTTTAGAGCCAATTCCAAAGTTTTCCCTTCGGAACCAGAAAGAGACCATCTTGGCCTAGCCTTATCTATCAAATCCCATGCCTTCTGTCCATATACTGTATAACATAACTGCAGTTCCTAAACTCAGTCTGCCTTGCCTCTACCCCAACTTTACATCTGTGAGTTTCATCAGAACATTCCTCAATCATAAAATGCTGTAGAGGTCATCCAAGTAAATGTGACCTTTTCTGACTGTTTTTCTTTAGCAGATTTCCAGTACAAGGTCAGTTGGCTTTCCCGAAAAGCCCTTCCCATTCTACTTTTCAGTTTTTTGTTTTTTTTAAAAAGGTTTATTTTAATTTTAAATATTTTAAAAGGGAGCTGGCCTGTGCAGAGCCAAACTTCAGTCTTTGGAATTATAGACATTTCTCAAAATGCCCTTGGTATATTTATATAATCCCCTTGGTCCTTTCAGAAAATAAAGCTGGTACTTGTCTTTAAGTATTTAGGCCAGTGATGGTGAACCTTCTGGATTCGGCGTGTCAAAAATTCAGAAAATGTCTACCTTAACTCTGCTCGGAGGACACACAAATACACACCCTTTGGACAAAAGATGTCACTCTATACTTTCTTCTGGATGCTCTTCTCTGGACAGTCTGGAAATCACACAAGAAGGCCCCGCTCTTGAGGGACCTCTGGAGCCTCAGAAAAGTTGCACAAGAATGCTCACTCAATTTTCAGACACCTCGGAGGTTGTGTGAGAGCAAGATTTTCTTGCACAACTTCCAGAAGGTCCAGAGGCCTGGTGTGTCAGCAAAACCCGCATGGCATATCACCTGTGACATACATGTCATAGGTTCACCATCACCGTTCTAGGCTATTCACATAGACTCCCAGACCTGCAGTTCCACAACATGCATTTCACATACATGCTGTACTTACCAATCATCAGGCAGGAAATTAAGAGGCACAAACGCAGTGCTTTTGTAGTGGTAGAAAAATATATTTTTCAACAAGCACAGCTTTTCTCTTTCTGGCAGCTGCACCTGCCAAAACTTCTTTTTCCATAGTTACGGAAAAGGGGCAGGAACCCCATTAGATTGTTGTTTGCATCTGATCACTCCATGCAGGCTTATTATTTAAATTGCACATTTAATTTGCTCACTTATGTTTAGTGAAGCAGAATGGAAACAGCAATAGTATTAACACCCTTCCTATTATGAAGCACTCCAGATGGTTGGGATCTGGGTATCTATCAGTCAGTCAATTGGCAACTGCTGGAGAGACAGAAAGGTACCTCTTAGAGAACACCAAAGGATAAAAGAGATAGCTTTAATTAATATATAGAATTGTTTTAAACGTTTGGAAAATGGGGTAGAAAGAAAGGGCTAAACCTCATTTTTCATTGTATTCAGACAGATGTCCCAAAAGATAACTATTCATCTTGGTTTCCTCAACAAATTCCCGTGATAATCCACAAAAAGGGAAGGAAGTGATTGCATGACATGGAAGATGATAACTTACAAGCTCTTGCCCTTCCAGGATCCTTCTATGAGGTGGGCAGAGAAATTGTACAATAAAATCATTGTTTGTCTGGAAGCAGCCATTGCCTACTTCATGAATTGTATGTAGGCACATTTTCTCCCCAAAAAAACAGAATGGGTATTTGTTAAATTTTATGGATACTATAATAATAGCAATAGCACTTAGACTTATATACCACTTCACAGTGCTTTACAGCCCTCTCTAAGTGGTTTACAGAGTCAGCCTACTGCCCCCAACAATCTGGGTCCTCATTTTACCAACCTCGGAAGGATGGAAGGCTAAGTCAACCTTGAGCGGGTCAGAATCGAACTGGCAAACTGCTGGCAGTCAGCAGAAGTAGCCTGCAGTACTCCATTCTAACCACTGCACCAGCATGGCTCTTAAATTATTAGTTGTTAAAGACCTATCTTTTCAGTTGCTGAGTCAACACTGACTTGATGGCATTTAATCGATCAATAATAAATTAAGGGACTTTTTTTTGATACCCGTGAAGACTGAGCTCTTTAAAGTAGACTCTAATGCTGGCAAAGGTGGCAGGAAAGAGAAGAAGAGGACAACCAGCTGCAAGTTGGATGGACTCAGTTACACATGCAATGAGTGCACACTGTTGGAAGACCCAATAGACCCGTTAGGGACAACCCATCATGGAGAACATCTTTGTGGTCTTTAAGAGTCAACACCAGCATGATGGCATATAATCAATCATAATCAAAAGGTTTTAAAAGAGCCAGCGTTCAGGATATATCACAGTAATGAGGAAACAACTTGACTACGGCCCCATCTTTTTGGCTTAAACCTTAATCAGAAATGTAACTGAAGCTTTCTTCATGTGACATAAACAATCATTTTTTTCTGCTACATAGAAGTATTGATTTGGCACAGGAAGTAAACCAGTAGGGAAGGTGAGGTGTGATAGCCTGAAACACTGGATGTTAATTTATTAGGTGAAAATTATTTCTAAAATCCAGTATGTACTACTACTTTAAACCCAACCTCATGAAGCAGAAAAGCAATTATCCAAATTTCAAGGTTACTCCAGACCACACGTACTTCTATACACTATGCAGTATTTCATATATGACTACAGACTTGCAATTTGAACCCAAATAAAATGGGACTCTATCTTCTTACTCTACATTGAGATCCTCTGCTATGAAAACAGATCTCCCCTATCAAGACTTACAATAACACTTTTAGCAAAACTGTCAAGATTTTCTAGTTGCTAATGTTAGAGGGGAAGGCTAGAGAAAACTGGATATATGTATCCTGAGAACAAATTTCACAAAGCCTTTGACCAGCCCCATAGTCCTTTATTATACAGGCCACTAGCTATTGTAATGATTCAAAAGAGATTGTTTTCCATAGTGCTTTGTTTAAAATGTTTCAGCAGTCTGTGGTGCCCAGGGAGTCACTCTCTGAGTCCTGATTAACTCACAGTGAAACAAGTGTCAGAAGTGACAGTGCTACCTATTACAATGCCTCTACTTGATAAATCTGTCTTGTGTTTTGGCCCTGCTCTGATTTACTGGCATTTCTGGATGCCAGTAAAATCTCTCTACAGTTAGAGGACTGAAGCCAGATAAATTTGAGGGCATTCTTTATTCATGCATCTGTTCAGAAAACTAAAGGGTATTCTTCCATGCATTTGGACCTATGCAAAAGGAGCGGGGCAAAACACATTCGGGATTTGTTCTTAGTCGCACGAAATACAGTTCTAAGGATTCTACTTTTGCCTACATGCATTCCAAACCCTATTATTAAATTGGGTTTTGCTAATTGAAAATAATTAATTATACTCAGATAATAGTATGCTAAAGGGGGGGGAGGGAGGGAGAGAGAGAGAGAGAGATTGGCAGCCTTCCAGAAATCATTAGATTCTAGTTCTCATCAAACCCAGGCAATTTTGAGACGTAAGAATTTATAACAGTGACTGACTCCTTCTCATCATTATTTAGACTAATGCAGTGTATTTTGCATGGGACTGCTTTTGAAGACAATTTGGAAACTATAGCGGGTCCAGATGCTGTGGTACATGTGTGAATGGGCATAATCAAAATCCTGGCAATTATCTATAAAGCCTTATCTGGTTAGGAGCCTGCATATTTATAGGACTGTCTCTCCCAACTAAATTTTGCCTGACACATATGCCCCTGCTAAGAAGAGATGCTTAGTATTCTTCTTCATAGGAATGAAGATTTAGAAGAGGTATTTCTCAACGACTGCCCCATTCTTTGGAATGGGGGCCAGCCAGGGGTGGGCTGCTGGGGGTTCCCAGGGGTTTGGGAGAACCTCTAGCAGTGGTGAAATTCAAAAATTTTCCCTACCGGTTCTGTGGGCATGGCTTGGTGGGTGTGGCCTGGTGGGGTCATGTGACTGGGTGGGCGTGGCCAACTTTTTTTTTTTAACTTTTTAAAGCATTTTTTAACTACCGGTTCTCCCCAACCGGTAGTTAAAAAATGCTTTAAAAAGTTTTTTAAAAGTTCCGACAATCAGCTGTGACAATCAGCTGTGCCCGCGATCGTCGGAACCTTTTTTTTACTTTTTTAAAGCATTTTTTTACTACCTATTCGAACCGGTAGTAAAAAAAATGCTTTAAAAAATTAAAAAAAGGTTCCGACGATCGTGCAGCACAGCTGATTGTCACAGCTGATCATCGGAAACTTTTTTTTAAAATTTTTTAAAGCATTTTTTACTACCGATTCGGGCGAACCGGCCTGAACCGGTAGCATTTCACCCCGACCTCTAGCTAAGATTCTGTGCAGTTCAGAGAACCCCCAAATCCCACTCCTGGCTGGCCCTGCCCACCCCACCACTCCCCTCCCAGGAGTCCCCACGCAGCCCATTTTGGATGCAGGTAAGTGCAGGGTGTGCGCAGAGGCTCGGGAGGGTGAAAAACGGGCCTACTGGAAGTTCGAGAAGGCCAGAAACAGGCCTGTTTCTGGCCTTCATTGGGCCCCCGGAGCCTGGGGAGGCTGTTTTCGCCCTCCCGGAGGCTCAAGGAAAACCTCCGGAGCCCAGGGAGGGCAAAAACGCTCCCCCTCCATGGTGCAGGAGGCCGACTAGGCCATGCCCACCATGGCCACGCCCACCCAGCAACCGGGCAGAGAACCCCTTGCTAACATTTTTGAAGCCCACCCCTGGGGCCAGCCCTTGAAGAGCTGTAAGCCTTCCAGAGGCTGTGAGGACTACCCTGATCTGGCAATCTTTTGACTGCTAATGGTAAAGATGGATTATATTTTTTTTTAAAATAAAGCTTTTGAGTTTTTACACCTTCTGTTTTATATTGTGATTGTTCATCTTGCAAGACTGTTTGATTGTCTTGGTGTATCAGGTGATGGTAAACTGCTTAGAGTTTCCAAAGTGAGGGTCATATACTGTAAATAACTGTATGTATGTGTGTAGAATGAATGAATGAATGAATGAATGAATGAATGAATGAATGAATGAATGAATGAATGAACGAACGAACTCCATTTGGAAAACCAAAGGTAAAGTGTTATATTTTAATTGAAGTAATTGAGAGTTTGTTTCCTTAAAGATGAACAGCTTCATTGTGAAATACCTTTGGATGGATTTTGAATCTAGTCTGCAAACATTTACACCATCAAAAATATCCTAGTCTTTAAGACACCAGATAAATCTTATTTATTTTACTTGCAGCTAACAACATGTCAGACTACAGCCCTTCTGGAAATTACTAAGGACACATTTGGTACTGTTATTTTGATTCCAACCCTAACAAAAAGCTGTCCTTGAAAAATATTACAACTGGGCCTTTTCTCCCATATTTTATCTGAAATTGTTTTTGTCATTTTTAATCTATAAGTAATACATTTTAATAGAACTCCCAAAGCACATTGCATTGGTTTATATTTTCAAAAACATGAAAGATTTATTTTTCAGCATAAATGGATAAAGTTTGATCTGTAGATGTCTTTTCTTTGGAAAATGAAGTCTTAGAAAAAAAGACTGGCAGCCCAAATGTATAGTCTCTCCCAGATGGCCATTGCCTCTTAGAGAAGCACAGACCCAGCCTAATTAATCTTCTATCCTCAAGAGTTAAGTATTACATTAAAAGAAAAAAAGAGAAATCCCTTGATTTCGTTTGAATAGATGATCTCAAGTTCTAACTATGAGAGATGAAGGGGGAAAATCATTCTGCTCACATTCAATGTTCCCTCTAATTTTTTTTCACTGTGTGCGGGAAAGTATAGTGTTTGAGCGGCACATTTTCATGCCTGAGCACCTGAATTTTTTCACAGATGTCACCCAAGACAACAACGAAATCAGTGTTATTTGAAACTCAAAAGTTATGTTTATTCAATGTACCCACTTAATTAAAAGTGTTATATATCAGTATCACTTATAATACTGCAAGTCTGCAATATTAAAATACTTTTATAGTGTTTACGGTAATGTACACTATTAGTCACTGAAAGTCTGTCTCATCTTACAGTTTCTCACGACTGAAACCTCGCTCGCAATCGGTG
>QLTV01001698.1:14387587-14400207 GCA_003457575.1 Thermophis baileyi
CCCTCATTCCCCCCATTCCACCACTCCCAACCCACTTCTTCCATCCAAACCAAACACCCTCATACATACACAAACGCACACACCCCCAGAATAAGATTAGACTGTAAGTTAAAACCGGATGATAAGTTTGTGTTGTAAATGCAACCCTAGATGACTTAAAGGGTAGTCTGTAAGAAAATGAATTGTCCTGCAGTTCTCTATGCAAAGGATCCTCAAGCAAAGCCTGATTGAAGGCAATGTCGTGCTGACTAGGGAAACAGAGTTTATCCCTCTGGTGGAAAAAGGCCAGTCCTTCGTGCTGCCTCCAATTCAACCACTCCAAACCCACATCTTCCATCCAAACCAAACACCCACATACATAAACAAACGCACACACCCCCAAAATAAGATTAGACAGTAAATTAAAACCGGATAAGAAGTTTGTGTTGTAAATGCAACCCTAGCTGACTTAAAGGGTAGTCTGTAAGAAAAGGAATTGTCCTGCAGTTCTCTATGCAAAGTATCCTCAAGCAAAGCCTGATTGAAGGCAATGTCGTGCTGACTAGGGAAACAGAGTTTATCCCTCTGGTGGAAAAAGGCCAGTCCTTCGTGCTGCCTCTCTTCAATCCGGAACAGCCCCTCCAGGCCCCTCCAGGCCCCTCCAGACCGAAGGCGTCAGGCACAGACCCCAGGTTAACCACAAATACCTCCTGCAGGCAAATGATGTTGGTGTTGTAGCCAGCCAGTTCTTTTCCGAGTAAATTTTGCAGGTAGAAAATGTCCAGCATGGCCGTTCCACCGAAGTCCAGCTCTCCGAAGTTGACGGTGGTCAGCTGTGCTCCGGCAGCCTCACAAGCTCGCACCAAGCACAGCAACGCTGTGACTTCAGGAAACATTGTACTCGCTTCTCAGCCAGTGAGCACACAAATCTTAACATTGCCAAGGTTCAGAGGCAGTCTGATGGTTCGGGCATCATAGAAAGATAGTCATGCAATCTGGAGTCAAAGATCCAAGATTTAGAAGGAAATTGGATTCAGAGACACAAGTGCACATTGCCAGGGTTAGAGTGTTTGTACCCAACAGAGGCTGCACAGATAAGATAAGATCCAATGAAGTTGTTGCCACTTTTGATTGGTATACTTCCTTTAAGATTCCAACAGCTGCAGCAATATTAGGATTTGCTACTATGACTACATAATAAAGTTCCCCAGCTGCATTCCTGTTCTGATTATTGTTTGGTAGAAGAACATCGTTTTTATCCTGTTGTAGGAAATTTACATAGATACTATCTTCCTGGTTTCTATTTATCTTTGATATTTCCGAAAGACCGTTATTTTTTGCTTCTTATTATGAAGATAACAAATATTCTTCTTTCTTTCTACTTAAAAATCAAAGTAAGAGGTGATGTCTTCTAGTTGTTTCACCTTTGGTTTAGGTGCCTCACAATCTTTTATTTTCTTTCTCCTGTAGGAAGTTAACACCAACCCCTCTCCTAGAAAATGAAATATTTTAGGAAATATTAAAAAGGCAGAATATTATATTTCCCTGGATGAGAAAATTGAGAAACATGTTTTTAGTCAGGAAATGGACTCACTCTTAATAGCTCCCACCTTTGTCAATGGACCATTAAGACCAGAGCAAACTCACTCATCCCCCCCCCACCTTTGTCAATGGACAGTGTATTCTATATAACAAAGAAGAACCATAATAGGAATCCCAAAGCCATCTCACCACATGGCACCTGAGAAGATTACATCAGCCAAGCCTGGTGGGACACAGACAAAAGCCTACAATGTTCGCTAAGACACGCCCCCATGCCCCCTGGGAGTCTGTCAGCCAATGGGATACATTTTTCTTGTACAGGAACAGGAAACTCTTAAGGTGGGGCCCAACAGAGGGTATAAAACTCAGGCACTCTCAGCATCTCAGCCCTTCTTTTCTTCTTCAACATCTTCGAGGCATGTGATTCCCTTTTCCCCAGGGACCTCAAACCATGTGGTCCTTCTGTCCACCATTAAACCATCTTTCCAAGCAGTCTCCATGTTTCCAGTGTCTTTTTCCCCACTTGGAACTGAACCCAGAAGGACATTTCTTACAACACTCCTGATAGCATGTAATCAAATCATCTACATAAGTCAGGATGAAAGGTAGTCTATCACACTCGGCATTCCTTCAAAATCTTGCAACATGGAGATTACTTATGTTACTGTTCCTTTGGCAATATAAAAGAATGTTTCAGGTAGCATTCTCGTACTAATTTTTGTTTTGTTCATTAAGCTCCATTTCTCCATCACCTTATTTTACCAGTCCTGACTTGGTCAAAGTTTACAATGAAATCTTCTATGAGCTGTTGCTGTCCTGACTCTATGTGTGGTCCAAAAACTGGCAATTCATTTACATGTATTTGATTCTAATGAAAGTATGACATGCTATGGATCTTGATAGCCTCTCTAGTGACACCTCAGAATTGTACACCCTTTACAGCTTTGTGTACAGGCAGTTGTTAAGTGAGTTTTGCCCCATTTTATGGCCTTTCTTGCCACAGCAGTTAAGTGAAACACTGCAATTGTTAAGTTAGTAACATGGCTATTAAGTAAATCTGACTTCCCCATTGACTTTGTTTGTCAGAAGTTCACAAAAGGTGATCACATAACCCCGAGACATTGCAACAGTCATAAATATGTGCCAGTTGCCAAGCTTCTGAATTTTGATCATTGACTCTGGAGATGCTGCAATGATCATGAGTGTGAAAAACAGTCATAAGTCACTTTTTCAGTGCTGTTGCAATTTTGAATGGTCACTATAGGAAAGTTAAGGACTGTCTATACAGTATATCCAACATACAGCCCTTTTCTGTACTACAATTCCTTGGTATCTTTTATCTTTGAGATGCTCTAGATCAGGGGTGTCAAACTCACATTGTCACAGCAGCGTCACCTGACGTATTGGAACTTTTTCCCCCTTCGCTAAACCGGGCGTGGACGTGGCCAGCATGTGACACATCCGGCCCACGGGCTGGGAGTTTGAGAGCCCTGTTCTAGATGAAATATTATTCATGTTGAGTTTGTTCATCTCTCATAATTCACAAGTATCACTTCTGAAGTTTTGGTTGGTAAGTGGATAAGTGGCAGTCATGACTTTTTCTCCCCAGAACTTGCTTGATAATTCTGCATTCAGAAACATGCACCTTGTCACCTCCATAAGAAGATACTTTTTCTCTCTCTGCTGTTCTGCTCAGCACATAGCAATGTTTGTAGGGTTCAATGCCCTCTTCCAAAAGCATCTTCCCACATCATTCATGACATACTTGCTTTATTATCTGAATGCAGATAATTTTCCAAGCTGATTACTGAGTTTTGCAAAATACTCCTTAATTTTGTTTTCCAGCAATTGACTTTTCTGACTAATAATGTGATGTGGGATAAATTTATTTATTATTTAATTTATTATTTAAATTTCTATGCCGCCCAACTCCCGAGGGACTCTGGGCGGCTTACCACAGAAATATAAAAAAAACATTAAAAATCATTATAAAAACATTTAAAAAACAATTTAAAAACCCATGCACACCATTCATGGCTGGATCTCACAGGATTACAACAGCGAGATCAACAGCCCCAGGCCTGCCGGAAAAGCCAGGTCTTCACCGCTTTCCAGAAGGCCAATAGGGTGGGAGCAGTCCGGATCTCAGGAGGTAACTGGTTCCAGAGGGCTGGGGCAGCCACAGAGAAGGCCCTCCCCCGCGGGCCCGCCAGCCAACACTGTTTAGCGGGCCCGGAGGAGACCAACTCTGTGGGATCTTACTGGTCGCTGGGAGCTATGTGGTAGAAGGCGGTCTCGAAGATAGCCTGGTCCTGAGCCATATAGGGCTTTAAAGGTAATAACCAACACCTTGAATTGTGCCCAGAGACCAATAGGGAGCCAGTGCAGCTCGCGGAGAATTGGTGTAATATGGGTGTACCTTTAAATGTGGGGAAATCATCCATAAATGTCAAAAGTTATTTGTTCCTTCCTAAAGTTCTAATCTCCACATTCCAAGGATATTACTGTGAATCATCACTGTATTTCTCTTTCGATATGCTGAAGAAAAGTTGGTCTGATTCCTTTTACTTGTATACAACATATACATTTAGATTTTACATTATAAGGATCTTTCTTTAGGTCTCCTTGCTAAATCTCCCTTGCCTAGCTGAGATATTGCATTCAATTCTCTAGGAGCTAGTTTTCAAACACTTATTACATGGGTATTGTTTTGCAGTTTTAGCCATTTCAAACTCATAATCCATTTCAAATAGGCTACTGTCCTTGAGAGTTCATTTTATAAGACACTCTTCTCAATTTATCAAAACTGTGTTCTCCTTTAAACTGTACTGCACAGCTTCTTCCAGTGCTGTTAAGTTAGCATTTACTATTGGAATATATAAACTATTTTAAATAATCAGTTCCACTGTTTTCTCTTTTCCTTCTTTGCAATTCAGTGCTGTAGTCCCTTTGCTTTTGGCAAGAAATCCATTTACTCATTTACTAGATACAGTAAATTGCAATTTTGCAATCCATGTCTAGTTCAGTTTAAAAAAAAAGCCCTTCTTAAAATTAATTAATGGCACTAAAGTTGGTTTGGATTGCTTCATAATGCCTTTCAGGGTTAGCACCAAAGCCTATTCATGTCAACAAAGTAAAAAAAATTCCATTAACTTTATCACTCTGCTCCCTATATTCCTACATATGTTGTTCTTTGGTGGATCATCCTCTGTGGAATCTGGTTTGATTTTCTTCTATCAGTTGTAGGAGGCAAGTTTGTATCTTTTATTATTTATGGAGCACTCATAAGAGCTTTAGAATGTTCTGGGAGGCTCTTTAGCATTAAAGCAATTAAAACTGCTTCTCGTAGTCACTGAGCATCCAGCTGGTGTGATATCTCTAGCATCTCATTAACATGCATAGATAGGCTATCTTCTTCCAGCCTCTTATTAGAGAGACCCATAATAAGAAGCAATTTAGAAATGGTCGGCTCATATAATTTATTCATCATTTCTCATGTCTCCTTTGCATTTTTCTTCTTTAAATGAAACAAAGTTGAATGGCTTCCGATCAGCATTGTTTTTCTATCAATGCTATCCCAAGCCTTTTGCTCCTCTTCTGGTTCTGCAGGTCACTGAGCTTGCAAGATGCTGCTAGTTCCTTGGCTTCTTATATACATTTTCATTTTAAAGAGACACAGTCCAAATCCAAAATCTTTCTGTTACTCATTTTCCTAAGAACCCCATCTGAATACTCCCTCCCTTTCTTTCACCACTGTTTAAAGTATGTACAGAATTCTGCAAATAACTGCTTTGTAGGGAAGAGGTTGAAACAATCCTTGTTGAAATTTTCAAGAGAAGATCAAAAGATTTGGGTGAAGAATGCAACCCACTCATTCTGACTCTCTCCAGAAACAGAAAATCTCAACTTTCTATCTCATGGTTGGGACAAAACCTTTTCTTATAGAAAGCAGGCTGTATGAAATAGTCCAGGAAAAGAGAATGCACAGAGAAAGAGAAGGAAGATGGAGTTCCTTGCTTGCTATCACTGGTCCTAATTCCTCCTAGTACTACACCGAATAAAGATGCCAAGCATCGAAGCTTCCAAAGTTGCATTTCCAATAACTTGGTAAGATTACATAGCCTGGCCTTTCACACTCTCTGGTTCTCATGACAGAGGTGATGAGAGTTGAAAGTCTATGTATTTGGAGGGCAATAGGCTGAATAAGTCTGGTGTAGATACCAAGAGAAAAAAGTGATCCTTCACGTACTGAGGTTTCAAGCATGGAAACTGGGTTGAAATCTATGCCAGCTAAGCTACAATTCTTTTTTACTTTGCTATTTTTTTTTCAGTCTATCCATTGATTTCATTATGCCACGTCACCTCCGCTCTAAGTGGCAAGATCATTTCTGGGTTACACAATGTGAGGGCTCGGAGTCCTCTTGATTTTTATTTTGAGATGTGGGGTGGCTAAAGTCAAAAGATTCAGGATCTTATGTAATAGTAGATAGGAGACCATAGGAACAAAAGTGACAAAGTAAATTGGTTTATTTATTTAAACATTTCAATAATCAATTCCCATTCGTACGTTCTGACATTACCTTTCCTCATCCAGGCTGATGGGACATTGGTTAAGGTTTGTGGAGAAGAAGACACTACATGCAGCAGATGGACAATCCAGATCAGGAGTCTTCCAGCAAACCTCATGATTCCATCCCCCTTTTCTGTTTGATAATGGTGTGTAAATTCTCAAAATCTTGGCCTCTAAGTGAATCCTTTCTTCTTATTGGAATTGACTGTTAATCAGGTTGTCTTTCAATGGCCACTTCCTTGTCTAGTGGAATGTGGTCTTATTTCCACTTGCCCACTCACCAAGATTTCTTCTCATTTGTCACTGGTTTAAAATGATTGGTCTTTTGTTGTCATAAACTAGTGTCTGCTTTCCCATGGTTATAAATTGTAACTCAGGTCATTTATAACAATCTATTTTCCCAAAATATCCATACGTCAAAAGAGTTCAGAAGGAATTTACTGTAAACAATAAACTTATTTTGGACTATTAGAAAATATTATGAAATGATATGATTTAATGTTGTCTGAACAGTGAGAGTCAAGATTTCAGATCTTCATTCTGATGAGTTAGAATGCCAAGCACTTGCTTAAAGGTTGTGTTTGTTTGCTTCAATCCAGCAAGTTGTGTTCTGTATAGACTATAAGTCTGTCCCAAGCTTTCTTTGCATGCTAGAGTGTCCCACATATTCTTTTGAAGCCCTATGTCTTAGAAATTGTGACTGTCTGGAATAATAATATTTATTATACTACAGTTTTGTTGAGAATAAGGTAGTAAGTCAGCCAGTCTTAGTTAGCTGAACCAGGGTTCTAGCTAGCTTTTTGATATGCCAACTTAAAAGAATTCAGGAAAAAAAGGGGGGAGAGGAGACACTATCAATGATGAAAGAAAAATCAATATTTTCACAACTGGCAGAGCTCCTTGATAACTTAAATGCCTTTACCTGAAGAGTAAATTTAGAGAAAAGGGCAGATGCAGCAACCAGGAAGAGCAAACAAGAGTGGGGGAAATAAAACTCATTTAGGAAAGGCACTCAGACCCAGGTTAGTTTCCACATGAGTGGGGAAAAACTATTATTTTCAGAGCAGAAGATTTATCTATTTAATTTTGAAAACAATCAACTGCCAACAAAACTTTCTCAGCAAAGAATAGACATTGGGTCCTGCTACAGTGCATAGTCACCTCTTTAGGCATCATCTTCCATCATAGGTAGATGCCCAAGATGCCAGTCACAATCATGTGGTTGTGGCTGCTATCTTGACTTCATTTACTCCCTCTTTGAGGGCACCCCTACCTCACATGCAACTATGACTCCACGGAGAGACAAATGGGAAGGCCTTACCTGGCCTTGGTCCTGCCCTCTTTAATTCCCATGGATCCTGTTGCATTTAGAAGGTTCTGGTGAATGGGAGTCAATTGCCAGCATGCCTATAAGTAGCAAATTCACTGATGTACTCTCCAAATCTCCAAAGATGAAGCTCTCAAAGGAGCTTCCTAGAATTCTTCCTCTGCATCTGCAAATCAGATCCCTTCTCTTCTTGAAGAAGGTTTCATCGAGATCTCCTCCAAATCACAGACAAGAAGGCCCCACATTACATAGTTTTATAGATAAGTAAAAGGGGAACAAAGGTACAGCTCATGACAGAAGATGGTGGGGCTTCAGTTGTTCCTGCCATCTTTTCTTTTACACACACACACACACACACACACACACACACACACACACACACTGGACATGATAGAGAGAAACAACCTTAAAGACCGACACTAAGAAACTTTCTTCTTATCTGAACTATGAGGAGGAAATGCATATTGTGGGTAAAACAAGGAGGTAGAAAAGAAAAAGCCAAAATGCAGTATTTTGCTCATTCCCTTTTTTGCAACAAAAGGGGGAAGGGAACACTTGATGCACAAGGAGCAAGACTTTCATTTGGCAAAAGCAACTGGTTGTGTCACTAGAGGTGGAAAATGATCCAAATAGTCATTGGGACAGGAGACAGGGAGAAAACAGAGTGCAAAGCCAAGCAGAGCAAAGGATGTGATCAGGGGAAGCAGGGATTGAAAAGAAACGCAAAGAGTTTAGGGATGATAGCCACAAGCAGCTAATTTCAAAGGAACTTTGCTTTTAGAATGTACTGTGCCTTTAAGATTGCTCAGCTTGCAGCAAGTGTTTTGAGGCAACTCTGAGAGTTGGCATATGCATGAAGTCAACCCCACATGGCCCCTTCAGTTACCTTGTCTCCACTCAACTGGAAATGAATCTGGCTTAAGAAAGCGTTGTCTGGATTTCAAACTTAGGCCATGATCTAGCCAGGTAGCAATAGCAATAGCAATAGCACTTAGACTTATATACCGCTTCATAGTGCTTTACAGCCCTCTCTAAGCGGTTCACAGAGTCAGCGTATTGCCCCCAACAATCTGGGTCCTCATTTTACCCACCTTGGAAGGATGGAAGGCTGAGTCAACCTTGAGCCGGTGAGATTTGAACCGCCGAACTGCAGCTAGCAGTCAGCAGAAGTAGCCTGCAGTGCTGCACTCTAACCACTGCGCCACCGCGGCTCTCAAATGCAATTGGTGGGCTCCCCTGCTGTTTTATCCCTTTCCTGACATATCAAGAAAGCAAACAATAGTTGCTTTCTCCTTTCTGTGGACAAGAGGTTTCCATTTGTATGAGCAAACAACATCCAATGGTCATGGAATCCTAGAGGTGAATGGACTATAGAGGGAAACAGATAGTCCTTGACTTACAACCGGTCGCTTAGTGAAGTTACAAACTTCCCCTGGCTACTTACAACTTGGATTTGAAGTTCCAATGGCCCCCACCCTTCTGCAATCATGTGACAATATTTTGGGTGCTCAGGAACCAGCCTGCATTTATGGCTGTTTGCAGCATCCTGCAGTGACATGACCATGATTTGCAATGCTTTTGCTAAAAACTGGTACTTCCTTCCCATTTTCTCCACACACAAAAAAGCACCCATAGCTAATAATGTAGCAAAAAAGGTCATAAAATCAGGTGAGGTCATGTGATGAGGTCATGTGATGATCTGCTTAATGATCAGTATGACTTATGACCGTAATTGCTGGCTCAATTGCAGAAGTTGCTTGCTCACATTGAGCTTTTCACTAATCCACTGGTAGTGTGATGAGAGAAAAAACAGACACACATCAATGTTTCATTTTTCTTAGTCTCATTTCAGCCTGAAAGGGAAACTGACAAGCACTTGTCAATTTCACCTCAGCCCTTTTGGTCAGTCCAAGAGATCCACACTTTGCTTTACCAGCTTGGTTAGGAGGACACCAACAACCCCAAAATGTGATTGAATTCTGGTTCAGGAGAACTTGAAGAGTTCTGGGAGAGAAAGGGGGGATATCCTCTGGGATATCTGCTGGGAGAGAAAGTGGGGGGGGGGATATCATCTCTTTTTTACAATTGTCAGGCAGAGGCTGGGGGGGTGTTTGCTTGCCTGTTGTACTCCTGAGTGAGTAGCTAAATCCACTTTCTCCTTCTAGCAGCCCTCCCTTCTCTCTCTGAGCCTCCCCCAATATTTTGTCTCTGCCACTTAACTGCTTGTAGGTCGTTTTATAAAAGTGATTTCAAAGGAAAGGGAAAGGGAACAAGAAAGGTCCAGTGTTCCACTACTTCTCCAGCGTGTGGGTTAAAAAACTCTCAGAAAGAAAAGGTTCATCGGTTTACTGATCCAGCAGCCCAGGATGGAGAATAGTGACCAGTCACTAATGGGGCAGGGCCATGCTTGCTACAACACACCTTTAGCCAGGTGGAATGGAGGCAGTGCAATGAAGTTCGGCAGATGGATCACACAGCACCATCTGTGAATCCCAGAGGAAAATCCATTGGCAGCTTAAGGGTCGTTCAACTTTGTGCTAGTCCTTTATTTAAGAACCCATATTGTCTTGAGATCTAGATGCTGAGATGTAGGTGCTGGAGTTAACCAGTGATGAATCAGTCAGGATTAGTTTTAACCTATCTTCAATATTTTTATGTTCAGCCCTACTGGTTGGTTAGTCAGTCTTGGTGCAAAGCAGCATAATGATAGTAACAATTAATGAACTTCTCCAATTATTAGAGTAGAAGACTGACACTAACCCATGAAGGTATTCTCTCTCTCTCTCTCTCTCTCTCTCTCTCTCTCTCTCTCTCTCTCTCTCTCTCTCTCTCTCTCTCTCTCCCTCTCTCTCTCTCTCTCTTTCTCCCTCTGTTTCTCTCTCTCCCTCCCTCTCTCCCATCTCTCTCTTTCTCCCTCTCTCTTTCTCTCTCTTTCTCCCTCTCCCTCCCTCTCTCTCTCATCTCTTTCTCTCTCTCTGTGTGTGTGTGTGTGTGTGTGTGTGTGTGTACTGGGGAGACAACATAGATGTTTGCAAGCTTAGCATAAATAGGGGTGAGCTTGGGCTGCTTGCTAGTTAATACACCCCGTTATTTTGGTGCAATTGAGTTTCTGTCACATTCTCAACAGGATTTTGTGGCATATTCTTGTACTTTCTTCCCCATAACTCCTCACTCTACTTTTTCTATTTTTGAACTTGTTATTTATGTATTTACTTATTTAACAAAAGGCCCTTGTCCTTTGTAAGAATTTCTCCCTTTTATAGAGATTTTGGAATTAAGGTTTGAATAGCATCTCCTTAGGTGAATGTTTTCTTTTGTAAGGTCTTAACATATGGGCGGGCTTGTCGTTCCCTTCCCCCAATTAAAGCAATTTATATAAAAATTGCCTTGCTATTAAGCTCATTTTCAGAAAAGGACGTTTTTCTTTTCTTCCAGTAAGTTTAATTAATGTCATCAAAAGAGAAGTTGGAAATGTCTGATTTCTTTTTAGAAACCAGCTTATGAAGGTTCTGTTGCAGACGTTCTCCTTCAAATAGACTAAATACATTTTTTTGTAGCTTTCTGGTGCACCAACCATCTTAACAGAAATGTCTTTCCTTTATTTCCTTATCACTGAAATAGTAATCTGCTGCTTGAAAAGCTTTTGGAGTGATGGCAGACTTTCAAAGGTCTTTTATATGGATTTGAATTCTCCCCTTTTCACCAACAAAGGCTGGGTGCTTCCAGCCACTGTTCATCGACTCAGCAGCGCACAGAGAGAAGAACAGAATCTAAATCTCAGTGGGAATTTGATTATTGTGTTTATAATGTTTATATCACCTTTTCGCAGAACTATTCTGGGGTGTTTTGAAATGGATGTGTTCTGCTTTTACGCTCAGAATGAAATAAGACATGTACAGTACATCCCAAAGATGGAAGATGAAATATTTTCCATTAAATACACAAAGAAATATCCAGTGCCCAACTTTATTTCTTCCCCCAGTGGAACTACATTAATGTAAGTTTACACCACAGTTTCTTTGGGTGGATTGTTTGTGCAACTTAATCCACTTCATGGAAACCATACGAAGCAAATAGGAACTTAACATCAATTAACATATTCTGTGCTTTCATTTATTTAGTGACTATATTAATTTCTCCTTCTATAAGCACTCAAGGCATCTTACAGCATTTACGTCAGTGGTGAAATCCAATTTTTTTTACTACCGGTTCTGTGGGTGTGGCTTGGGCATGGTGTGGCTTGGTGGGTGTGGCTTGGTGGGTGTGGCTTGGTGGGCGTGGCAGGGGAAGAATACTGCAAAATCCCCATTCCCTCCCCACTCCTGGGGGAAGGATATTGCAAAATCTCCATTCCCTCCCCACTCTGGGGCCAGCCAGAGGTGGTATTTGCCGGTTCTCCGAACTACTCAAAATTTCCGCTACCGGTTCTCCAGAACCTGCTGGATTTCACCCCTGATTTACGTTCTTCTCTGCTGTATTGTAGAGAGTTTCCATTCCACTTGTGGGGAGAGGAGACAAATCACAACTGAGTTGTGAGTGTATGACAAGACTAGGCAAACACTGCCCAATCTGCTTCTTTGCCACATTGTCAGTTTTGTAAAGCCCAACCTGCTTTATGTCAGCCTGGAGGCCAAGCGAGTCTATTTTTTTCAGAATCCTTGAACATTAATTAGAAAAAAATGCAACCCCATTATCTGAAGAAAACAGACACATCCAAAAGATTCATTTTTATCAGAAGGAGATTATATTTTGAAGAAAGTTCGACTCTTATCAAATGGAAACATGCCAAACAGTACAGAAATTGGTGCAGAGGCTTTGGAACTACACATCCAATATAGTTTATGTGTTGCTTTGCAAGAAATGGATAACCATTTGTCTGAAGTGGTGTAGGGCTTCCTGCCTAAGCAGGGGGTTGGACTAGAAGACCTCCAAGGTCCCTTCCAACTCTGTTATTCTATTCTATTCTATTCTATTCTATTCTATTCTATTCTATTCTATTCTATTCTATTCTATTCTATTCTATTCTAAATGTATATGAACATTGGTGTTGTGGCTTGCCCCCATCCCGTGCAGCTGCTCATGGATCCGGACGACCAGGAACAGACCATAGGGTGGCAAGAGCGGTCTGTAGCTCAGGCACCGGAGTCCGAGACCAAAAAGGAAGCAGGGCTAGAGAACGATGCTCAAGCAGGGCCTTCTTCA
>QLTV01001698.1:14402888-14442705 GCA_003457575.1 Thermophis baileyi
TTAATTGTAGGGTTTGCTTCCCACAAAAGAAAGAAAAAGAAAGAAGAAAGAAAGAAAGAAAGGAGGGAGGGAGGGAGGGAGGACCACAAACCTGGCTGGCACTAGGCTTCAGAGGATACTTTGAAACAGCACAGCAAAGGCTAGAAGGGACCTCAGAGGTCATCTAGTCCAACCCCCTGCTCCCTGGCAAAATGGACTGCTAAATTGGTCACACCCACCCAGTTACATGACCACATGGCCACGCCCACCCAGTCACATGACCACATGGTCACACCCACCTGAAGCACGCCCACCTGACCTCCAAGCCACGCCCACAAAATAAGCCACGCCCACAGAACCGGTAGGGAAAAATTTCACATTTCACCCCTGCCCCCGGGCCTTGAGTTTGACACCCCTGCTGTAGAGTTTCCCTTTTCACCCCACAATATTTTCTGAGTTTTAATGGATCTGATTACTTTAGGTAAGTATAGAGTATAAAGACTGACAGTGAGTTACAATACTCACTGGGATAGCTACAATACCTACCCCATCTTTAAGAGGGTGAAATAATACATACCCAAGATTGGATTATACGTCTTTGAGAAAAGATGGTCAGGCTGTGAACTGGGGACTCTGCCTTGCTGCTTTGAATCCCTCTCTGGTGCTTAACATCAGCACTGAGAAAGCTGTATAGACAGACATTAAGAAGTAGTACCTTTCCTTTGCTGTGTTAGCAGTGTGGAACTTCCAGCTCCAGCATATCTATTATCTGTGACAATGGCACAGTGTAGGTGCACATTATCCACTGTAAATGATATAATAATGATAGGGTCTTTGCTAAACATGACAGGCTGTGCTGTAGGTTTACGATGAAGATTTTTCACCTTAATTCCTTTTATTGGTCTATTTGTGCTTTCATGCAAAGTAGAGGAAACACCATTCAAACATCTTGAAAACCAGTGGAAAAGAAGGCAGAAAGTCATAGGGGCCAATAAATATGTTCACCTGACAATGCTTATCTCCTGAACATACAACTGGCTCAAGATCATTTTGCAACCAATACGTCCATGCTGAAATATGCATGCTTCAGCACCATGAGTGCTTAATATGTCTTTTGTCCATTGCTTGAATCAAATCCAGTCCATAATGACCTAAATCACTTGCCTTATGCAGGTATCACTTGGAACTCTCTACTGAATTTTCCGTCAGTGAGTCCATTCCCAAGAATAGCTCATATGGGTAGTGAATAGGATTCTGCACATGTGCCCAAACCACTTCAGCCGCAAGTTTTGAATCCTATTGTTGGCTGGTTGCAGCATTGCTGACAGAAGGTTTCCATTTCTTATGAGCACACTTAGCTTACGGAGACATCTCCCCTCTACTATCATCCTCTAGTAGGTCCCTGTTGTTGCAAATGGGTGGTCTCATTCATCTACCACAAACTAAAGCTGAATCATTTCATATCACGCCTGTTCAGGAACAGTGCTGGGCGACACAGATCGTTGTAAGCTAATTATGCCCACACGTGCTTACTTATTTGCTCCTCAACACAGTGAGCTGTCTTGCGATGAGAAGCAAGTAGCTGCTATGATAGACTAGATATGTCTACTAATACATTGCTGACCCAATTGCCCTCCTGCTTCAATATATATGAGCTGATTGCTGCAAGCCAGCTTTGTTCCTGTCATCCTTTCCCTTTGCTCTTTGGATGGAAGGAATGCCATGCAGAAAGATTGGCTTGCTGAGGTATTTGTGTGTCTTAGCATTAATTTGGAGTAGAAAATCTAGGTGTTGGTGAACCCAGTGTGGTTGTCAGAGGAAGTTTGGGGTTTTTCCAGAAGTTCTGGCACATGGTTTGAAAGAAGCCCTTGTCACAGCTTGGAATGAGCAGGTGAGAGGGGCCGTGGACCAAATCATGCCATGTACATGGATCTCACATAGTGCTATGGTTACTGAGCAGCTCCAAGACATGAAGTGACACAAGAGCCATCTAGAGCACTGCTGAAAGAAGATAAAGACTGAGAGCTCAACAGAGTACAAGTAAGAGTATGTATAAGGGCTTATCTTGTGGTGTACTTACTTCTTACTACTGATGGTCACCCAATGGGCCAGTTTTGGATGACCAGGTCCCTTCTGAGTAAGAAGGAGCAGGGAGAGCTTGTGCAGGGCTGCTGTGAAGAACAATCTCAGCATTTGTCAGATAAAGTTGCTTGACTTTGCTCAGAGTTGGCTGGGCAGATGATTTAAATATGACAGAGACACGTTTGTGATCTGTTATCTGGGAGGAATTTGAGCTGGTTAAACAACTCAAGAAGCATGGGAAACTCTGAAAAATATGATCAAAAAAGCCCAGCCCAACACAATATCACTGAAAAATAGAAAATCCAAAAAGAAACCACCACGGTTGCACAAAAATCTCACTAATAAACTCAAAGATAAAAAAGGATGAACACAGAAAATGGAAAGACACATAATTAAGGCAGAATACTAACAAATAGCCCAAACTTGCAAAGAGGGATTCAGGAAAGCTAAGGCTCAGAATAAAGTAAGACTTGCAACAAATGTCAAAATTAATTTTTTAAAAAAGTTTCTTTTAACATATAAAAAACAAAACAAAAAAGTCAAGGAAATAATCAGTCCACTAATGGGAGAAAATGGCAAGGAAAACAGAGCTGCTTAATTCATTCTTTGCATCTGTCTTCACACAAAAAGAAAATATAGCCCAATCTACCAAAAACATAACCATAAAAGACAGATTAGGAACACAAATTAAAATAGGCAAGAAAATGGTAAGAGAACACCTGTCTACTCTAGATGAGTTCAAATCACGGGATCTGATGGATTACATCTCAGATTTCTAAAGGAGTGTCAGACGTGATCTTGGAACCATTGAACCATATCTTTCAAACATCCTGGAGAACCAAGGAGCTACCAGAGGACTGGAAAAGAGCTGAGATGGTTCCCATCTTCAAAAAAAAGGGGGGGGACAGATCCAGGAAACTACAGACTAATCAGCCTGACATCAATATCTGGGAAGATCCTGAAGAAGGTAGGTGCTCTGCGAACACCTAGAAGAAAGCAAAGCTATAACCGGAACCCAACATGGATTTGTCAAAAATAGATCATGCCAAACAAATCTTGTTTCATTCTTTGACAAGGTGACTAAATTAGTGGACTAGCAAAATACAGTGGCCATAGTATACTTGGATTTTTGTAAGGCATTTGACAAAGTAGACCACAACCTACTTCTTGGTAAGCTAGAAAAATGTGGGATAGACAGTATCACTACTACATGGATTTGTAACTGGCTGACAAACCATATTCAATGTGTGGTCCTTAATGGAATTACATCTACATGGAGGAAAGTAAGCAGTGGGATACCCCAAGGTTCCATCTTAGACCCAGTACTTTTCAATATTTTCATAAATGATTTATATGAGGGAATAGAAGGGGGGATCTCATCAAATTTGCAGATGATACTAAGCTGGCAGGAATAGCCAACATCCCAGATGATAGGCTCAAGTTCCAGATGGATCTCGACAGACTTGAACATTGGGCTCTATCTAACAAAATGAAATTCAGTGTAGAGAAAAGTAACGTCTTAAACTAAGGCAAGAAAAACCAAAAGTACAGATAGAGGTTAAGTGAAACCTTGCTCAATCACAGTAATTGTTAGAGGAATCTTGAAACCCTAGTGGGCAATCATTTAACTATGAGCCAGCAGTATGTGGCAGCAGACAAAAAAATCAATGCAAGCCTAGGATGCATTAACAGAATAGAATCAAGATTACATGAAGTATTAGTACTGCTTTACAAAGCCTTAGTAAGACCACGCCTGGAATACTGCATCCAATTTTGGTCACATTATAAAAAATATGTTGACACTTTGGTAAAAGTGTAGAGAAAAGCAACAAAGATGATTAGGGGCCTTGAGACTAAAACATATGATGAACGGTTGCAAGGAATTGGGTATGTCTAATCTAGTGAAAAGAAAGACGAGGTTGACATGATAGCAGTGTTCCTATATTTGAAGGGCTGCCACAAAGAAGAATGGGTCAACCTATTTTCTTTGCACCTGAAGGCAATATAAGAAACAACAGATGGAAACTAATCCAAGAGAGATCCAACCTAGAACCAAGGAGAAATTTCCTGACAGTTAGAACAATCAGCCAGTGATCAGCCAGCTTGCCTTCAGAAGTTGTGAGTGTTCCATCACTGGAAGCTTTTAAGAAGAGACTGGACAGCCACCTGTCTGAAATGGTATAGGGTCTTCTGCTTGAGCAGGGGGTTGGATTAGAAGACCTCCAAGGTCCCTTCCAACTCTGTTATTCTATATTTTATGTCCTTGTGGCTGGGAGTTCAGCCACCTATAAGCTGGATCCATGCCTCTCCTGGTTGATCAAGGGCCCCCAGAAGCTGGCATGTGGTTTGATCCAAGTGATAGTTAATACCTCCTTGCAGGATGGGGTGGTATTACCTGACTTGAAGAAGGCAGTGATGTGTTCCCTTTTCAAGAGGCCATTCTTGCACCAATGATATCAGACAATTTTATTCCAATCTCCTACCTTCCCTAAAAAGAGAAGGTTGTTGAGAGGGTAGTTGGTCCTCAGCTACAAAGAATCCTGAATGAAACTGATTCTCTGGATGCTTTTCAACTCAGGCTCAGGCTGAGGCCTAGCACTAAAATGGCATTAGTTGTGCTTGTAGACGAGCTTTGCACACTTATGGGTAAGGTGCCTATTTTGGCATCCATGTCATTGCACAAGATGACATGATAGCGTTCAGTCCCTGGGAAGGCTACAAATCTCTGGCCTATGCTGAACCTAAGAGAATATGTTGTTCATATTCTCCTCTTCTAATTTGATTTGGAATGATATTTTTCTTCCTAAATGCAGTCTTCTATCCTATTTGCCAAATCAAACTTTTGATATCTGGCTTTTTTTCTAAATCCCCATAATGTTTACAGGATCAGTGTTCTTTCTCATCCCCTGAAAAGGCAAGGTTGTATGCCCTGAATAAATCAAATTAATCCTATTTAACTCCCCTTTTAATTCAATAAAATTGTGACACAGTAAAATCATATTTTCTGATTCTTGTCTATTTTCCTGACTCTAAATGGAGAAGAACTCCAAAGAGCTCATCAAAGCTTTTCTCCTAAAATTCATTTAACCTTGTCTTCTGTCTTATCTCTTCTTCCATTTCTTTCGGCAATTTACTTTTAGTTTTATCATATTTTCTCCTTGCTTTTATTATCTTTTATCTGCCACTATTTCCAAGGGCAGTTTAGAAGTTTTGTCTTATCTTGCCATCAGATTATTTCTTTCTATACTCGTTTAAATATCTTGACTCCTTTGTTAAGGTTAGATAGAATCCAATTAAATAAAGGCAGCAGGTGGGTGTTTTTAAGTCTTGGACTTTCAGTTTTGCATAGTTACACATGATAAGCACAGTTTAAAAGAATGCAATTTACATGCAAGTACTCTGGGCACAAATGTACCCAAGTTAGGAGAGTTGTCAAATTAAAATTTGAGACTTTCTGGTTATCTCTGTTGACTTATCTTCTACTTTTAATTCGTAAATTCAATGTGTGAAGAGCTTCAACTGAGGACAGGAACATTTACTAAAGAGTATTTTTTTACATAAAATAACTTTGCCTGTACATATTTGTCACTCCACAATGCAGGATTTATGAGAACTTGTTCTGAGTGGGACTATCCATATCAATTTAAAGCCAGTTTGGTGTAATGGTAAATTATTGGCCTAGAAACCAGGTCCCTGTGAGTTCTAGTACCACTTTGGGCATGAAAGCCAGCTGGGAGACTTTGGGCCAGTCCCTCTCTGTCAGCCCAACCACCTCACAAGGTTGTTGTTCTTGGGGAAAACAGGAGTAGGAAGGAGTGTTATATAAGTTTACTGCCTTGAGTTACTTTTAAAGTAATAAAGGCAAGATAAAAATCTAAATAATAATAATAATACCTCTTGAAATATTCCTCTCTTGATATTAACCTCTCCCAGTCTCTCACCATTGACCTGCAACCATGTCTTCCACTGTGCCATCGATTTTTGCACAAAGCTTCTGAGGAATATTTCAAGGAGACTCACTATCACCACTGCTATTTGTCACTGCACTGATTCTTCTGTCAACAATACTAAATAACTTAGGCCATGACTATCAAACATCAAAAACATCTGCCCAACTATCCCACCTGCTTTACATGGATGATCTGAAGCTATATGGAAAAACACCATCTGAAATAGAATCGCTGCTCAACATTGTACTGCCAAGATATTGCAATGAAGGTGGGACTGGACAAATGTGCCACACCCACCATCAAATAGGGAAAAATAGTGAAAACTGAAGGAATCAGGATGCCCTATGAAAATGACATCAAGAGTCTGGATAGTTGATCACTACAAATACCTGGGTATCCTTCAAGCTGACAACATCAAGCACACAACTCAAGAAGAAGGTTTAAAGTGAATACATCAAGACAGTGAAGAAGATCTTGAAGTCCAAACTCAGTGGAGGAAATACTATCAGAGCAATAAACACCCGGGCCATTCCAGTCATTAGTTACACAGCTGGAATATTTGACTGGACTCAAACTAAAAGCCATGGATAGGAAGACCAGAAAAATAATGACAGTGAAGAAGATGCACTGAAGTATATCAGGATATTTGAAACAAATGAACCAACTAGAAATCCCATAATTGAAAGAAATAAAAATGTCCCCCTCAACAATGGAGCCATCTAGATATGTCTCTGATTCCATAGGAACTCATTGTCAGGCCCAAGACCAGAAATGGCACGTGAAATCCAATAGAGTTCAATCATTTATTAGAATGGAATGGAATAGAATAGAATATTCTTTATTGGCCAAGTGTAATCGGACACACAAGGAATTTGTCTCTAGCGCATAAAATCTCAGTATACATACAAACAACAAAGTATATAATCATAAGATACCAATAGGAAAAGGTAGTAGAAAAGATCCCTTGGTGCCAGTCTAACACTTTACAATTGCCCTAGGTCTCCTACATTGGCCTCCAAATTGGGAGACTTTCAGGGATTGGTGGCCATTAAGGGCAGGACTGAGAAAAACACTAATGTCTTACTTTTTTCATAATTTTATTAAGAATTACCGTATTCTTTCGCGTATAAGACACCCCCATGTATAAGACGCACCCATGTTTTATGTAGTTTCTTGTAGTAAGCACACTATAAGCCATCGCTGTTCAGAAGCCATCTTGTTAGAGTGAGTAATACAACAAGAACAAGAAATGTATCACAGGAACAATAGAGATGAAACCTAGAGTGGCAATGTGATACAGGAAACAACTACAATAGAGAGGAATGATAGACCTGCATATAAGATAGAGGCTCATCCGGCATGTGCGGTCTTCTCCTTGGCCTCCTATGCAGAGGTGGGTTCCTCCCGGTTCGGACCAGTTCGCCCAAACTGGTAGCAACCCGCTAGTGATGTCACAATGATGTCACGGATCCGGTTTGGTCGGTGAGGGTCCGTGTACGCCGCCATCTTTTTTTTGAATGTTTTTTGAATTTTTTATTATTATTTTTCTTCTGCGCATGCGCAGAAGCCGAGTTTCCGGCACTGCGCATGTGTCGCCATCTTGTTTTCGGCTTTTTGTTTTCGGCGTTGTTGTTGAATTTTTTTTTTGCTTTTTTTTTTGCACTGCGCATGCGTGTGCGCGCCCATGAGGCGTGGCCACGAGGCACGGCCAAATGGTGTGGGAGGAAGCAAACCGGCAGCGAGGTAAGTTAGAACCCATCCCTGCTCCTATGTATAAGAAACACCTCAATTTTCAAGTAAATATTTTAAAGAAAATGTAGCGTCTTATACACGGAAAAATACGGTACATTAAACAGATAATACTAACAAAGAAACTTAATACCAGAATATGTATATAAAGACAAAATGAGAAAAAAGAAAAGGAATCTCCCCAAAGAAGATGTAAGAAACCTTCCGCTTCATTCCCAGCAAGGGTATTCAATGTTAATGATTTATCACAGTCTCTTAAATTGCAACGCAGTACATCTTCAGTCCACATCTCATCCCATTTTCTATAAGCTCATCTCTAAATCTTCAGCTCTCCTTATTGACCAACCAAGGTCTGGTAAAAAAAAATAACAAAATTACCTAATGATATAAGTAAGTAATTCCCCAGTTCAGATACTTCTGATATAAATGAATAAATGAGTTTTCTGTGTGTATCTTTGTAGATATGTTAGGTTGTGTGGCTTCTGTGCTCTGAGGAAGATGTCAGAGGTTAAGCCATACTGGACAGGTCTCACCAGAAGAGATAGGTTAAGAGTGTCTTTCCCATTAAAAGTATAATGAGGCAAAATTTACAGAAACACATACTAGCTTGGTCATCACCTGGGTTAGAGGGACCATGCTAGCAGTGGTGGGCTGCAACCGGTTTAACAACCAGTTCGGTGATTGCGCGCATGCGTGCCTAATGCGCTTGCACGCAGCATTCAAAATACAGCAATTTGAAGCTCAGCTGCTTAGCTTCTAAGGCAGCCCCAGTAAGTAGAACAGCGGAGGTACGGAAATCAGCTGTGCCGCACGAATCAGCTGAGCCAGAAAGAAGGAAATATAGGACAGGATAGCACAGGGCCTGGTGGGCAGGGCCAGCTGATCGTCGGAACTACCGGGTCGCCTGAACCAGTCTGAACTGGCAGCAGCCCACCACTGCATGCTAGGTGTTGGAGTTCCTGGACATTTGGTGAAAAATGGGCTATAGGACTCAGGGTGGTTGGCAGAACAGCTAGGACCAGCAATTGCGAAACTACTGGAAGAAAAGGTGTTTACTCATCACAAATATACAGAGATAGAAAACAAAGAAATAATGAGTTCTCAGAAAGCATTTGGCCTGACCGCCAAAAATTTTAAAGTGCTTTCTTGACGAGAATGGAGTGTCCTTTCACCCCGAAGCTCTGGAGAGAGACACAACTTGAGAGGCTATTTGGTCAGAAGTTACTTTGGATGTTTGTTGTGTGGGTTGTCTAGCTCCACCCAGTTTTCTTAATAGGCTCCAAGCTTTCCTCCTTGGAGAAACATATTATAGACAAGAAGTATATTATCAGCAATGAAACTTGGTAATTAGTTTATTATGCCTGTGTGGTTATGATTGGATAAAATGGGGGAGCCCTGTCATCCAGTGTTGATGCTATTACAAATATAGCAGGTCATTTATGGTGGGGAAAAAGTTCCCTTTGATAATTTGTTGGAAACATTAGCATATAAATGGCTACTGGATATACAAAATGCTATCTGACTATTTCTAAATCTAAATTGTTGAGCTGTTCAACTAGCAGTTTAGCATTTTGTTCCTATTATACACTGATGGCATATCAAATTTAAACAATATTCGGATTTGATTCTCATTTGCGAGCATTCTGCCTTCTTGTTAAAACACTGAGAGTTGTTAAGTCAAGAGCCCCAAAAGCTCTTACCTTACGAAGAGACAGTGTTCAAAGGTGCTAACGGTCGCAGTCAAAGCGAGTGACTTTTGACATCATCAAGATTTCTTACAACTGAATTTTTGTTCTTTCATTCAAGTTCTCTGATTAAAGTAAATAGCCTTTTCAAGAAGGGAAATGAAGTAGTCAACCCTTTAAAATTATTTTTTACAAAAAAACCTAAAGCGAATGGAAGTTTTCTTTGTTATCACATATCCTCAATGAGAAGAGAATCCCGTGTGTGTGTGTGTGTGTGTGTGTGTGTGTGTTAAAATAGAAATAGAAATAAGAGGGGAATAATTGTGTGTGTGTGTGTGTGTGTGTGTGTGTATACATACATACATACATACATATTCTCATCAATCCATTTTTTTAACTAGGATGGTATACTATAATAGAAGATGGTCTTCTCCTAAGTTGTGAATTGACTGGTAGCCTTCAGCTGCATTTGATATGTGAATCTAATTGTAGTTGCTTGCTATCATGTGTGAATTGGGCCATTATGGCTTATTTAATGAAGTATCACCTTAACAATGATTCAGTGTGATTAGATGAATCCAGGCACTTGTGTTTAGGACAGTGCGGTGCCTTCTATCTTCTATATGGCTAATATCAACTTGGTGATAAGCTATAGCAACAACATTTTGCATTTCTGATTGTGTTTTCCTTCTCTTTTATACCCTATTGAGTCAGGTAGGAGCCAGTCTGAGCCAGTCTTCCTAAAGCTATCTACTTTCCCAAGACTTAAAGACTGTTTCAGCCCCTGTTGTTTCCATAATGGTGTCAGGTGCAAGAAGTCAGGAGCCAGAATAGAATTCAAAAGTAATTTCATGCTAGTTATATAGAAGAATCTGAACTACTAATGGTCAAGGCAAATTGGTTCCAGATAAGAGTCAACGGACTTCATGGGGCGTTGGATTTAGGTCTCTTTTGGGGGCGTAGGGACTCCAGACTGATGGTGTATTTGACCCCATCCTTGGGCTCAGCCTGGTCATTTCCTACAAATGGCTTCTGAACATTTTCTTCAAGGTCACTTAAAGTGCTTAAAGTGCACCTTTCCACCTACTGAGATTCTTCTTCCTAGAACTCAAAATAGGACCTCCTTCCTTCTGAATAGACACCCTACAATTTCTATGGCACAACCATAATTTCTACAATGAACATGAAATAAGAAACAGGGAGTCTGTCCCTGAAGAGCAGGGCTGTCAAACTGGCGGCCCGTGAGCCGGATGCGTCACGCGCAGGCCACACCCATCCGTTCCGCGAAGAGAAAAACGCCATGAAACGTCATGTGACGGCAATGTGACACCATGAGTTTAACACCCATGCTGAAGAGTATCTAAAGACTTCAGCTGATACCAAATGCACCAGTGGTGTGTGTTTTTGGTAAAGCGTATATTATATCTCAGCTGCACAGCTTGCATTGATTGCCAGTTTGTTTCCAAGTCCAATTAAAGATGTTTTGATTTTTAAAGCCCTATATAAGTCTAAGTGCTATTGCTATTGCTACATGGCATGGGATCAGGTTATTTGAGGGACCCCCTCTTCCCAATTTCATCTGCCTATCCCACCAGATACAATAAAATGAGGATGGTACTGGTTCTGTTGTCTAGGTAGCTGTGGTTGGGCCCTAGACAGCAGGCGTTCTCTGCTTTGGTACCCAAATTGTGGAATCTTCTACCCTCCCCCCTCCCCCAAAATGAGGTCAGCCACATCACTCCTGAGCTTTTGAAGGTCTCTCAAGATCTGGTAATGCTAGCAGGTCTAGGGACTCAAGCATGGGTGAACTCATGAGGTGGCTCTGTTATTAACATATTTCCGTCCGTTATTTCCTTTCCTTGCTTAATTCTGCTTTTAGAGATTTTACTATTTGTTAATAATGATTATGTAATGGTTTTAGGTCATGATTGTTTTATATTTATTGTTTTATTGGATTGTTGTATGCCACCTAGAGCCACTTTCTGTGAAATGGGTGGCCATATAAATTTGATTCATAAACAACCAAACATTTATTAGCTAAACTATTATATGCATGTAAAAAGACTGTTGTAAACGAAGTGGTTCTGTAGATATGAAAGGTTGAGCTGTAGATAAAGCTTATCTGAAATAGGAATTTCCAGCCATTCTTTTTTACAGAGATATGGTCTTATTCTGGGTGTAAATACTGAACATCCTTTTACACACAAAAGCCTATATCCTGACATTTTGTATGTCCCTTTCACTCTCAGAATGACACTCTCTGGAACTTTAAGAAACTTTCAAAAATAAATATAAAACCTTTATTGAAGCTTTCTCTGTTGCTCTTCCAGAAATATTTAGGAATTTTGCACAAACTCAAGCAGGCCACTTAAGAAATGAGGTATCTCTACCTGGCATATTAGTCCTCCAGAACATCTATCTAGCAAGAGGGCAATTTTGCGTGGCAGAACTTTGTTATAATCAATTTATTATTGTTGTACAACTGTTTGTTATCCCTGCTCTGCAAGTCTTCTGAGCTATCACTTGACTGCAGTACCGGTAGCATACTCCATTTATTAAAAATGGACAGAGTCTTCTAATAACTTCAACCTTGCTCAGTATACAAGCAAATGTTTGTCCTTTCTTTCCCATGAACAAAAGTGCAGCTTTTCTTCGGGACCCATTTTCCTAGCATTCCTTCAGGGATTTGGATGCTTCACAAACCTTCGGGTGTCCTCATTTTTCATTGTGCATGCATCTGTTTATCAGTGATTCATCCTCACTTTCCTAACCCTCTAAGCTCTCTGCATCACCATATTGCCTCATCACTACATTCAGTGCAGGTTCCCAGCACACAGGATCTAAATCATGAAGCTTTTCCCACAGGACTTTCACTCCCAGTTCATGCATATTACCACTCATCTCATGCTCCCTCCAAACTTCAGCCCCTACTTCCCCTTACCATCATTCTCCTCCCTACCATCATTCTCAGGGTTTTAAACAGCTGGCCAAGTTCTGAAGGGCTTATGTTTAAATTCATGAACTCAGATGTTCCTTCAATCATTCTTCCGAGATCCTGTCACCACCATAATTTTGAAGCTGGTGAAAAATCTCCTGCCAGGTTACAAAGGGCTTATATTGCATTTTGAGTAGACAAACAAACAGGTCATGGTGATATGGGCGAAAGCAGAGAACTAATAGAAGGTAGGCAACCAATGGAGCTTTCCTCACAATTTGCGATGCTTTCAGGGGAGCTGGGACTTATAGTAGTTCAGCAATATCTGGTGTAGAATGCCACAGGTTGTCTATCACTATGCCAGTGAGTTATTTTACTTCCTAGGAGAGAAAAGGGTGAAGGGACCACTTTTCATGGGCTGAGATGCGGTGGAGGAGGGACGTGAGGACAGAAGCTATTTGGCCAAGGGTCAGGGCAGTGATCAGGTGCCTAGGCAATTGGTTCTTTTGGCCTGAGAGACAATGAACTCTCCACTAAATAAAGGGAATTTAACTTTTATTATTAGCTCAAGCAAACAGATTGAAAAGCATAAGATAAAAAGCATACATGCCAAGCAAGATAATACCCAAATCTCTTACAAGCTGCCAGGAGCTTCTTAATAATGACAGCAGAGATACCCCCAGGGAACTCAGTTTCCACAGTACCTAGTGCTAGGTTCCATGCAGAAGTTCCCAACTAGTAATGACAACACATCCGTTTTTATCAAAATCTGGCCCCATGACTTCATGGCCCTTCTACAGTCAGGAAACTGCAAGATCTGACCTTGATTGGTTGGCATATGGCTCCAGGATGGGACTCGAATGTCTGAGACTTTCACATCAGGAAAAGCTTTGAAGCTACATGAAGCTTTCCCCCCCCCCCTCCTTCTCCTCTATTTGGTAAACAAAAATATCCCACATGATACCATTTGCATTGTCCAATCCATGGGTGTCAAATTCGATTTTGTCACATGATGTATCGCGACGTATTGTGACATTTTTGCCTTTGCAGAGCCAAGGTGGGTGTGGCCTGCACGTGACGCATCCGACCCATGGGCCTCCAGTTTGACACCCCTGGTCCAATCTCTTCCAAGTTTGTATGACTTGTGGACTTCAACTCAGGAAGTCTGGCTCAGGAATTCTGGGAGTTGAAGTCCATAAGTCATAAAAGGGCCATCGTTCCCCACCCCTGATCTAAATGATGGAAAACATACACATCTATAAAGAATAAACCTGTCCCACCTACTGTTGTTTCTACTTTTTCTTCTTCTCTTCTGATTGTTTTTATTTCCTCCTCTTTCTTTTTTCATGATTTCTATAATTAAATTCTTTTAATATATTGGTTATACAGTTAATTATTTTCCTTCCATACAGTTGATTAAAGAACACAATTATAATTGATTAATATAATTGATTAATTATATTTATATAGATTAAAGGGAATTAAGCATTCTTTCTGTCATCTGCCGAGCATCCAGATTTATCGTCCTGATCCCATAGGCCTTGATATATAGATAGTCCTTGACTTACAACTGTTCATTTAATGACCATCTAAAGTTACAGCATCCCTGAAAAAAGTGACTTATGACCGTTTTTCACCCTTACAACCACTGCAGCATCCCCATGGTCATGTGATTACAATCTGGATCCTTGACAACTGGTTGCAGTGTCCCAGGATGATGTGATAATCTTCTGACAAGCAAAGTCAATGGAGGAAGCCAGATTCACTTAACAACTGTGTTACTAACTTAACAGCTGCAGTGATTCACTTAACCACTGTGGCAAGAAAGGTCGTAAAATGGGGCAAAACTCACTTAACAAATGTCTCACTTAGCAACATAAATTTTGGGCTCAATTGTGATCATAAGTCAAGAGCTACCTGTACAGAACTCATAATGTGCAATCTGGTGTCATATTACTCAGATGTAAATCCTACTGAATTTGGTGGGATCGAATAGCAAATCAGGTTTCCTTTGTACTTGTCTTTAAAGCTTAAGAAATGCAACATCGCATGACTTCTGACTTTCCAAAGCAGGGTTCTTAGAACAATGCCTGTCCTAGTAACCTTAATGCACATAGTTCCTGCTTTGGGTGATTTACATGAACAATTTGTTACTTATCTCCAAGAATATCTCATTCCTTCTGTTCCTTTCTTTCATAATACAGCACTCTGTCCTGTGCTTAAATCTCAGGGTATTTATCTTCCCTTTTAAGATGTTGTATCTCATTATTTTATTTCATCTTGTAAAGCATTTTTGGGATGTTTACATGAGAGCAACTACATAAAACTAAATTGAATTCAATTGATCATTTTAGTTAAAGAGGGGTTTCAGTGAGTGAAACAACAATTTCTATAAGAATGTTTAAAGGATATAGATTTGGGCAATAAAAGCAAGGAAATTCAAAGTTACAACCACCACACTATCTTTCTATCACCCTATTTTTTAATTTTATTAGGTGTGGCAGTGATGTAAGATTACTGGAATGCATAAACTGGAATAGAGATTTGCAATAATAATAACCAAGAGAACTGAGTGTCAGGAAATAGACATTATGAATTTGCAAATTAAGAATTTGCAATCCCACAATTTAAAAGTGGTTATTGTACCGTATTAGGATGCTTATTTGTAAATTTATATCACCTGTTTTCCCCCCAAGGTGTTCAAGGTATATACAATAATTATCTATCCTGTAGTGTAGGTTAAATTGAGTGTTGTTAGTAATACATGAGCTTCAGACTTGAATGATATATTGAAACTAGATCTCTGGTTGTGTGGGATTTCATCTAGATTAGTGATCAGGTCTCCTGTCGATTATTCCAGGTGTCTTCTTTTAGAACACAGTTCCATAGCCTATCTATGGTTTGGTAGAGTGGTTAAAGGAACTGGCCTTGAAATCAGGAGATCTGTGTGTTCTAATCCTGCTACATACACTGTGTGTTCTAATCCTGCTACATACACAGATGACTGACTGAGCCAGTCAGTCTCTTTTAGCCTTAGAAAGAAGGCAATGGAAAGGACTCTGAAAAAAATGTTACCAAGAAAACTGCATGGATTTATTCATGTTGTCATCAGGAATCAAGATTGATTCACACACACACACACACCTCAAAAGCTTACCTATGCTACGAGAAATCAATTCTGTGGTTCCCCTCCCCCTCAGTTCAGTAGCTAACCATGAACATTCTCATCTAAAGAACTTGAATAGATTTCACAAAGTGTTTTTTTTTAAAAAAAAAACAAAGCACCTCTCCCACTAAACAAACAATTCCAACATTACTGTCAATTGTATTTTAATCTGTATTTCTCCAAAGGTTTATGTCATAATGCATATGGGAGAAACCATAATTATAAATTTGTCTACCAAAACTCTGTAAGTTGTTTGAAGTCATATGCAAACTTTCCTTGCAGACTGAAAAAGCAATACAGCCATTTAGATAGCATGGAGAAAACTCTTTTAAAAATTTAGCAGTTAAAGATTCAGAGTATTTATCCCTATGCTGCTTTCCAGGACCAGATAACAATCCTTACATAATGGAAAGTAAATAAATAATGAACAACACTTCCATTCATTTCTAGCCAGTGTTAACATTCAAAAGATTCCAATAAAGGAGAATATTTGTAGCTCAGGGTGGAAATGAGGAGTTCTTTGTGCTCTCTGAGCTTGGTTGTTCTCTTGCAGACATTTCATTACCCTAACTAGGTTACATCATCGAAGAGCTCATCAGTAAACAGCCCAACCAAAGAATCTGTAAGACCGCCCCCACCCACACAGACAGGAAAGTCACCAGAATATAAACTGACAGCGAACAGCACTCCTTACTAGCACTGATGATGTTACCTAGTTAAGGTAATGAAACGTCTGCAAGAAAACAAGCAAGCTCAGAGAGCACCAAGGACCCCTCATTTAAAAGATTGCTAGAATCCCATTTTGTTACAAGGGTGGAGAGCACTATGTGAAATTTGATTTCACCAAATGCTCCACATATTTGGGAACAGGACAGAGAGTGGAAAAAAGCTGCTTTTACTATGCTTTTCCTTTGCAGTAGTCCTTGACTTACAACCATGCATTTAGCAACCGTTCGAAGTTACAGTGGCACTGAAAAAAGTGAGTTATGACGTTTTTCATGTTTACAACCATTGCAGCATCCTCATGGTCACATCATCAGAATTTGGATGCTTGGCAACTACCGTATTTTTCTGTGTATAAGACGCTACTTTTTCTTTAAAATATTTACTTGAAAATTGAGGTGCGTCTTATACACAGGAGGCCAAGGAAAAGGCCGCACATGCCCGATGAGCCTCTATCTTATATGCAGGTCTATCATTCCTCTCTATTGTAGTTGTTTCCTGTATCACATTGCCACTCTAGGTATCATCTCTATTGTTCCTGTGATGCATTTCCTGTTCTTGTTGTATTACTCACTCTAACAAGATGGCTTCTACACAGTGATGGCTTATAGTATGCTTACTACAAGAAACTACATGAAACATGGGGGCGTCTTATACATGGAAAAATATGGTAGTTCATATTTATGATAGTTGCAGTGTCCCAGGGTCTTGTGATCACCTTTTGTGACCTTCTGACAAGCGAAGTCAATGGGGAAATCAGATTCACTTTACAACCATTTTAGTAACTTAACAACTGCAGTGTAAACTGCACCATGATAAGAAAGATGGTAAAATGGGGCAAAACTCACTTAACTGTCTCACTTGGCAACATAAATTTTGTGCTCAATTTGTCTATGGAGATTCTCAGTCATCCAGGTCTTGGTTGTCCCAAAGATGCTTCCCCCCCCCCCCCAAAGGCAACTGGACTTTGTTTTTCCTTGAAGATGTTTCGCTTCTCATCCAAGAAGCTTCTTCAGTTTTGAACTGAAAACTGAAGAAGTTTCTTGGATGAGAACTGAAATGCCATCAAGAAAATACAAAGTCCAGTTGCCTTTGGGGAAGAAAAAAAAAAGCATCTTTGGGACAATTTGGGCTCAATTCTGGTTGTAAGTCGAGGACTACTTGTACTAAAAATACCAACATAGGAAATGAGACTCAGAAATTACATGACCAGAACCGCAGCCATAAATCCAATTCCTCAAGGCAAGGTAAAAATGATCTGCCAAAAAAAGCTTGCAAATGAGGCATATTTCTGTAAAAAAAAGCTTGTCAATTTCATGCCCAGCTATGGTCTACCCAGTGCTCATTCTAGCATAATTTGACACACGGTTCTCCGCCATTACTGCGATGGGATGTCCAGTTTGCACCAATATGCCTCCCACTACAGCTCTCAGTCTTCTCCAGATTAAATGGAGGGATCTAAACAGGGGGCAAAAGTAATTTGCATGATAGTTGTCTCTTTAGATTTTATGTTCTTTAAGTAGACAGTCAAGTCTCCTTTAAGTTTATTCTCACTGGAAGTGAGACATATTTTACATCAGCCTAAAGGTTAAATGATCATAATAATGTATTAAACTTACATGCTGCCTACTCTCAATGACTCAATGGGTGACTCACAACAAACAAAAAATTACAATAAAATATTAGATTATGAAAAACTTGAGTCTTATTCAGATATTTAGCCCAAGCTTTTCAATTACATTGGTAGTGAAGGGAGCTACCTTCTTTCTATGTCTTATCTGGGGGGGGGGAAATCATAAGATCCTTTGCAATAAGATTATTTATTTTATTCATTGATTGATTGATTGATTAGCCCTTGGGCCATATCAAAGTGCAGAGTTCCAGAAACAAATTATTACTAAAATTTGATAAAAGCAATTTAAAATGGAATTGGATAAAATACAATCTAAAATGAAATTGGAATAAAATACAATTTAAAATGAAATTGGAATAAAATACAGTCTAAAATGAAATTGAAATAAAATACAATAATTTAAGATATAGATAAAATATGATAAAATTATATTTCGGTGTCACCCCTACAATCTACCCCAATCAGTCCCACATATGCAGATCTCAACCGAATCATTTTGCTTAAGTAGTGTGCTGTGTTAAATGTTATTTTCAGATTCTGGCCGCACATAAGGTAAGTTGTTTTGATATGGTTAAGATTCTTGATAAGAATCCTAAATAATGTCATACAAGGTATTGAACAGGTTAGAATGGTTAAGAAAAATGCTGTACACCTTGATTCATTAAATTGTAACAGAAGCCAACAGTTATTCTTGTCTATATGCTTTTCTTATACTTTGACAGATGTTTGCTTGTTAGCTTTGGCTGTGTGATGTAACTTGTTCTGTCTGATTTGTTCAAAGGGAGTCATGGGTAAAGGCAGGCCATAGCTGTGTGAGTGTGAAAGCACACAAAGGCATATTATGGACACCTAAGGCAATTCTGTTGACAGAAATACTGTACATATGATGAGAGCCAGATATTGTGCAGTGCTGGGAAAAGCTTGACTTCTATGTATCTCGCTTTTCATATGAGTTCCTAAGCTTCTTTTACATTGAAAATGATCAGTGGATAAGTGTCTCAACAAGATTCTCAATCATCATTGTCATAGATGTCCCAAAGATGCTTTTTCCAAAAAGCAACTGGACTTTCTTGGGTTTTTTTTTCCTTTGAAAACATTTTGTTTCTCATCCAAGAAGCTTCTTCAGTTCTGTCTGGTGAGAAATAGAAGGATTTATATTCTAGCAGTTATGCGTTTTCAAAGGAAAACAAAAACAAAAAAGTCTAGTTGCCTTTTGGAAAGGCACCCTTGGGTAAATAAATAAGTCAAACTCATATCCTAATTTTCCATTTCTCAGATTAGACTTACATCATTTTGTAAATCCCTGAATCCGACTGAGGCTGAGCCCTGAACATCTCGCAGAAGAGGCTTAGAAAGAAATGCACATTTTGAGATACAAACAATATGTTTTGGGTCACCACACTGGGTGCAGCTGATTTGAAAGAACAAAATGAGATGCTTGAATGGGACAACATAAGCCACATAGCAAAGAGATGATCAGATTCGATCAAGCTGCCCATTAATGATATCCACAAGGCCCAGGAAATAGGAAATGTAATACACATCTATTAATTAAACAGGAGGGGGGGAAGTATACATAAAGCAGAGTTCTTCCCAGAGGTGGGTTCCTCCCTGTTCGCACCAGTTCTATAGAACTGGTAGCAAACCACTGGTGACGTCACGGAGCCGGTTCTGTCGGTGCCGGTCCGTGGACGCCGGCATCTTTTTTGGGGGGAAATTTTTTTTTGAATTTTTTGCTTTTTTTTTTTCTTCTGCACATGTGCAGAAGCCGAGTCCCTGGCACTGCGCATGCGCCGCCATCTTGTTTTCATCTTTTTTTGGGGGGGGGATTTTTTTGCAAATTTTTGTCACTGCACATGCACGTGCGCCCACGCGGCGCGCCTGTGCGGCGCGGCCACACAGCGTGGCCATGTGGTGCTGCCACGTGGCGCGCAATGCACGCGCAGCCACATGGCACGGGAGGAAGCGAACCGGCAGCGAGGTAAGTTAGAACCCACCCCTGGTTCTTCCTCATGCATTTCGGCTGCACCCAATTGGATTTTCTGGGGGAAAATATTGTAAATCAAATCAATTACTAAATTGTTCAGAAGACATGAATTGATAATAATTGAGATTTCCTTTCTGTAGAATTCTAAAATTATCTTGTTACGTGCTCTGACAATAACAATTCCCTTTCTCTCTTCCTAAATGGTTTTAAAAAAGTGATTTCTTTTCCATGACCATTGGACATCCAAATAATAAAATATCTGTAAAAAAGTGATTTACTGAAGAAGGTTATGAATAATAAAATAAAGTCTGCGATTCTATTTCCTTCTTGGTACAAATAATTCATTAGGTAATGAAAAACATTTTTGTCTCGCTTCTATTCAGCAAGGGATCCGGGGCAAACAAGGTAGGCATCTAATTTCTCAAAAGAGGGAATCTCCACAACCTTTGTTATTAATGCAATAAAGAGGCATCAGGTCAAAATGAGTTATGTCCACGTGATAAAAGAGCGAGAAAGTGTCACGAACACTCCCACCCTGAAGCAAAATCTTCCCTATCTCTCTACCTGTCAGCTGAAAAGCCATGCATTCTTCATGAGGAAACCTTATTGCTGGAGGGATATGAGATTCATTTCATTTTTTCTTTCCTTATTCTAGCAAATATGGAATATTCTTTCCGAAGCTGCACCTAATCAGGATTCAGGGCCAAAGCAGGCCACTGAGATATAAAAAGGCCAAGTTTTTCAAGCAAGATCTGGCTTACCAATATCCTCATATTTGCAGAGTAAATAACTGCTTCAAAGAGAGTGCAAAACTTTTTGTTGCCGCTGCTGTTGGTAATATTTATTTTTATTTATTACATTTCTATGCCACTCATCTCACTATATTGCGACTCTGGGAGGCGATATAAATTTCAGTGAGGCCTCAATAGCCGAGAATAGGCAGTGAGGAAGGAACAGTGAGGAAGAGGATGAGAATTCTTGTCTGGTTTAATCAAAGAAAAGAACATACCCAACTTGTTTCAACTTGGAAACCGCTTCTGGATTTTGGGCTTGAGATTGGGGGGGGGATGAAACTTTGATTTTGGGTTTTGTTGATTAGATATGTTGGTTATTATAGGTATGGGTAGGACATGTTACTACGCAAAAGTAAAAAGTTGAAGCTGTAATGTTACTATAGGTAATCCTCGACTTACAACCACGAGTGAGCCCAAAATTTCCATTGCTAAGCAAGACAGTTGTTAAGTGAGTTTTACTTCATTATACAACCTTTCCTGCCACAGTTGTTAACTGAATCACTGCAGTCGTTAAGTTAGGAATAATGGTTATTAAGTGAATCTGGCTTCTCCATTGACTTTGCTTGACAGAAGGTCAGAAATGGTGATTACATGACTCCAGGACACTGCAACCATCATAAATACATGCCAGTTGCCAAACATCCTAATTTTGATCACATGACCATAGGGTTGCTACAACAGTCATAAATGTGAAAAACTGTCTTAAGTCACTTTTTTCAGTGCTGTTGTTGTCAGCGTTCCGAGTAATGCACCCATTGAAAGCAGAACTCCGAGGCAGGTAGATTCCTCAAAGAACATGTTTATTGGATATATCATATCGGCACAGCCGGTGAAAACCAACTCTAACAGTTCCCATGGTTTTCACTTAATTAAAAGAGCAAAAATCCCCCCTCTCAGGTGTCACTGGTCACATTGTCCAATGAAGATGAATGGCAGGCTCCTCTCCTCCTTCAACAGCCATCTATTTCAATGACCTTGGTTCCCACAGGAAAACTTTTTGTTTTGACTGTAGCCGGGCTATCTACTTCCCCCCTCCCTTCCCCCTTTTGGGCTGCGTGGCAACTATGAGGCAGTACAAGATGGCTTCAGCCAGGTTCGCTTCAGAGTTGACAGTTGTAATTCAAACAGTCATTAAACGAATGGTTGTAAGTCAAGGACTAACTATATCTTATTCTACTGAGCTGAAAAGAGTTGGAAGTCAGTTGTTTTTCCTTTGTTTTTTTTTCCCTTTCACCTACAGTACTTTCTCCTCACTTTTTTCTCCCCCATTTTCCCAATATTTTCACTTTCTTTTGTATTTTATATCTTGATAAACTTAATAAAATTATTATAAAAAGAGAGAGAATGCTTGTCTGGGGCCTTCAAAAGCGACACACACCCCCTTCAAGAAGGAAGAGAGACAGTGACACATTCATTACAACTCTGCTTTCACTCTTCTAATACAGAACAGTTGTACGGAAACTAATCAAGGAGACAAGCAACCTAGAACTAAGGAAAAATTTCCTAATGGTGAGAACAATCAACCAGTGGAACGGCATATGTTCAGAAGTTGTGGGTGCCCCATCACTGGAGGCTTTCAAGAAGAGACTGGACAGCCACCTGTCTGGAATGGTATAGGGCCTCCTTCTCACGCAGGGGGTTGGACTAAGTGACCTCCAGGTCCCTTCCAACTCTGTTATTCTGTTATCTGTGACCTAGACACACACAAAAAAGGGATTTAAGACTTGCCACGATTGCTGTTTCTCCTGGGAGAATAAACTTGCCAAATTTCAGACAGCTAAGTGTGGGAGAGATGGAGGGAAGTTCAAAGGGAGATTTTATATAGTCGTGGTTAAATTAAAATGTAAAAAGGTCGGCTTATTGAAAATTCAAATCTGTATTTGGAAAAAAAACCCTCAAAGATGTCTCCTCTTTTTAAGGAGCAGGTGAATCAGAGCATTGGTTTCTAATCTTTAAAAAAAAAAAACCCAACAGAACAAGGTACTGTAGGTCTATCAGGCTTGAAACATTCAGAGACGTACTTTGATGCACATTTGTAAAACTCGTGGAGAGCAATTTTTTTCATCCTTTGGTGAAGCTTTTATGGATAATTTGAAAACTTTAAATGCAAGTGCATGTCAGTAATTTATTCTGCAGAGATAGTCATTTAATTGAATTGTAACTAGCAGAGTTGTACTGACTACGCCCTCAGGAGGGTTTGAAAATGAGAAAAAGGACACTTTAGATTGTTTCTTTTTGATTAAAAAAAAGGGACGAATGTCCCACTTATTTTTTTTTAAATGTCATTCTAGACGATGGGACTACAGAGGCCTGAAGAACAGGTTCAATATACTCTATCTTCACCTACTATAGTGTGGGAGTGTGGGAGCATGTGTGTGTGTGTGTGTGTGTGTTTGCCCCCCCCCCATGTGTGTAGGTATATGGGTGTGGGTGTTCTGACAGGGCTTCGGAACAGTTATCTGAAAATCAGAGAACAAAACGGCTTGCAGGACAGTATTTTACATTTATCTAGATATGGCCCTGGACAACCACAATTTTGGACAATGAAATGTAGGGTGGATTTCTGGGAAAATCCTAATTTTGGGGTCCTAACCCTAGCCCTATTGATATGTCATCAGTAAGATGCACTGACCTGAAAAAGAAATGTGGAAATATAATTTGGAGGCAAACAAAACCATACCTTACTAATTCACTCCTTGAGGAGATCAGAAGTGGGGAACTGTCCTTGGGATGTTTCATTTGTTTGTTGTTTGGTTGGTTGATTTGACTGACTTCGGGCAACATAAAGGTAAAGTACTAGATTAAAACAATAGTTACCCATCTAAAGCATCTCTCTTTGCCTAGTTTTTTGCTTGGCATGTTGAGCCCTTCTAGAGGAACCCACTTTCCTCTGGCAAGAGATAAGGGATGGCATCTAGTGCAAATTAGACAGAGATAATGATGTCTACTTTTTTCCAATGTGTCTTTCTTAGAGGAGAAAGGAGAAACAGATATGATACAGCTATGAATTGCAAACAGCTTTAGATAGAGGAAGGCAATGAGCCCCTCTGCTCGTGGTTAAGGCAAGAGTTGGTGTGGTTTGCTTCTACATATGCTCCACTATACTGTTAATACATTTGAACTTAGAAAAGAAAACCAAAATATATTTTTCTTCTCTTTTTTCATTTTTGTACCCAGGGATAAAGCCCAAAGGGAACTTACCAGTAAACCCACCAATCTATGAATTTCACAGATATAACATTTAATTACCCACAAAAAGACTATTGTTAAAAATCCAAAGGGGAAACCCAATTGGTTTTAATTAAGAACCTGCCATTACTGCTTCTCACTCATTATTTAGACATATTCCTAGCCTTGGATTTAGAGAAGATTGCTCCCCACAGGACCAAAACTCTGCTTCAGCCTCTGTTACTCAAGTTTTGTTTTGTCAGATCTTAGAGCTCTGGTGCTGCAATAGAAGAGCAAAAGGATTTTTGTGCACCATATCACATACGCTGCATTGAACAAACCACATTATAATGCTGGCAAGTCGGCAAGAATAAAGGAAATTTTTTTAAATGGAATCTTGACTCGTCCTTGGAGTCACCTTTGAAGACTTCTCTCTCTCTTTGTCTCAGGGAGAGAAATCGTAATCTTGCTTTCTCTAGCTGGTAACTTCCAGATGTTTGGGGAATAGAATTCCCTGAATTCTGAATTAGGGCAGGCAGTTTTTTCCAATGTGCTGATGAGGAAAGAATCACTTCTTGCATTTGTGCTCGTCTTGTGGTGTGTCTAAGGCCCCTCTGGTAATTCTTTAGTGCCAGGCCAAGGTATTCTTTTCTCCCAGCCCTTTAAAAATTGCTTTTATAATTAGCTCTTGCTTTTAAGCTCTCTCACCTACCAGGAGAGTGGCTTTTATACATTCTTATTGTTTTTCTATTGCAAATAGTTGTAATAATCAAAATAACAGAAGAAAAGGAGAGCAGAAATAACGGTAGTAAAGATGATGATGGATGAATCACAAGACAGTATTACAACCCTTTTGTGAACTAGGAACTATTTGTGGGAAAGCTCTATTTCCTTATGTTTATCTGTTTGTTTCATTGAGTACATACAAATCCATTACCCTGTTAAAACAGAAGTGGCTGCATCACACATGATAATTTTTCTTTTTTTTAAGAAAACAATTTTTATTGAGTTATAGAGTATTATAAAATACAAAATACAAAAGTAAATAGAAGAGCAGTGAGGTGGGAGGGGGAAGGGGAAAAGAAGTGAGGAAAGGTAGGGAAAAGAAAAAGAAAAAGAAGCATTGACTTCCCACTCTCTCTGTTACAGTAAAATAAGGCATTAACATAAAATCACAACTTTTTGCTTTTCCATAATAGTGTGAACAAGTCATAAAGATCTATCAGTCTAATCTGTAAAACCCAAAGTCAGAGTTTCATCTTTTCCACATCAAGCACAAAGTTCAGAAGCGGTTTCCATGTGAAAACAAAAGTACTTATGTTCTTTTCTTTAATCAAAGTAGTGAGTTTTGCCATTTCAGCCAGCTCCATCAGTTTTGCAACCATTTGTCCATGACAGGAATCGAAGTATCTTTCCATTTTTGTGCATACAATAGTCTTGCTTCTGTCAACATATATAGTAACAAAGTTCCAAATTTTTTTCTCCAGTTCTTTTTCCACACGATAATTTTTCCATCCTGTGAGTCATGAACAAGCCTATGCATCACGAATGATGACGAAAGTCACAGAAGCCTAACGAGGAATGGCTCAGCTGAGGGAACTTAAATAGTTCCTCGCAAGGCCACCAACACTCGACGCATTCTGAATTTCAACAGCAACCATCCACTGTCACACAAAAAGAGTTGTATCAGAACACTATATGGCAGGGTGAGAACCCACTGTAGTACCCAGCAAGCCAAACAGCTGGAGAGCAGGTAACTGTGTGAACAATGCAAGCAGAATGGGTACCCACAATCATTTGTCACAAGGTGTCTGCACAACACGGTGTGGAGAGAAAGAAAGAAACAAGATGCAAGACCAACCACATGGCACACCCTGCCATACATCAAAAACATTTTGGAATCTGTAGAACGCAGCTTCTGAGATCTGCAAGTGGGCATTGCACATCGCCCAAAGGCTACCATACGAGGACAAATTATGCATTGTAAAGATCTCTTGGAAATGGGAGATACTTCCAATGTACCGAATCCCCTGCATGGATTACCCCTGTGACTATGTAAGACAGAGAGGTTGTTTGCCCTGCTTATTAAAGATTCACAAAAGAGAGGAGGGGAAAAGTATTAGTAGGTACATTGGAAGGAGTAGACATTTTCAGGTGTGTGAACACCGAGGTCATTCTTAGTGATGAACAGGAGCAGAATGTTCTTGGCAGCTTGCATCAATTCATTACTAAGACTAGCAAAATGGGAGAATCCAACTCAACCCTAAATGGCATCTAAGAATTATGATTTTTAGTGATTACATTCGCCCATCCCACTAGGTCAGGAAGGGAAAGTACACTGCAGACCCTATCAGTTAAAAAAATTCAACTGGCAGGGCCCAGAAAGAGAGCCTTCTCTGCTATTGGCCCTGCCTTTTGGAAATTTCTCCCCTCACACCTGAATATGTTTATTCCTTCCAATGTACCCACTAATTCTTTAACTGATGACTCATGTGGCATCTGGGAGATTTGCCATGATGCAAAAGTTTTATTTCAGCCCAGCTGAAAACCATTCCAGATGTAACTATGCGAAAATAATGTGCTCTATCTACATACCTTGTCTCTGTTTTTACTTCATCAGGCAAGATGAAAAAACATACAAGAATTTAAAAAAAAAAACATTGTTAAAGCCACATCTCCATTAGTTAACATTCTAAAATAAAGTGACCAAATCTTTAGACATGCAAAATCCGGCATTACTAGCGACTTTTTGAAAGCTTCATGAGAAAAAGCAAAAAAGAATGTGTTCAACCTCAGCATTGTAAGATATCAAATCTATTTGTTGAAACCCCATTTTTCCCCCTCTTTCGTGAATCCTTAATAAGCAGGGAAAACAACAAATTAAAGTTTTGTTTTTGAACCTTATTCACTGTGATACTAAAGATCAGTGGTGGGTTGCTGCCGGTTCGGACCGGTTCTTTAGAACCGGTAGCTCTGACTCCAAGCCAAGAGAGAACCAGTTCTCTGTATCCATGAAAGTGGGCCCGCCCGCCCCTGGGTTATATTGACCTTTATCTCTGCTTCCGAAGCCCAGCTGATCGGGGGGGCAGATTGAATTGCCGCTCCACAGCTGTTTTCTGTGCTCCTTGCCTAGTTTGCAATGCGGAAGTTCTATTTCCTCTGAACTGCGCACGCGCGCGCAGCGAACCGGTTGTAAAGCCGGTAGCAACCCACCACTGCTAAAGATGCTTTAGAATGCAACCTGGGTGTATTTTCCCCCTTTTCCAGAGCTAAATTGAGGCTCTATGGAATAAACTCTGAAATCTGATGTACAAGTATTTTATTTATAGGTACATAATATTACAGTAGCAGCAATGTGGTGTTACCTATTACATGATTGTCTATCTGTGTGTATTTGCTGTTATTATATTTTCCGCAGTGGCTGTTAGATGAATATTCTTCTGACCAGTTTATGATATGAATCCGAATTCTGAGAGACTTTGGACAACAACAAAGTTAGTTCCATCAGACTGGCATCCCAATACCGTTCATTGTGGAAACAGTGACAGTGTGTGTCTCCTGACGATGTAGCTTCAGTGCCATCCAGTGCTCAGTAATGGCTTTGCTGGTCAGCTGAGTGCATTAGATTTTAGAGTTGCAACTGCATATACACAAACACTTGGTTCCTTTTCTCTTCAGCCCTCTTCTCCATGATGCTTTATCTGAGCTTAATGGTTCTTGTGAGAGAAGGAGCAGTGAACAATGCTGTGTCACTAACAAATCAACCTTCAGCAGCAAAACAGAAAGCCTATGGTTGAAGGTTTGGTGACTGCAGTCAAGTAGGGAGAAGGGCAAGGAAACCTTCTAGTGGACAGATGCCACCAGTTGGAGTAAAACAGGCTAAACAATCTGGGGCCTTCCAGATATTTAGGACTACCTCTCCCACAGTGCCTTGCTATTGCTTATGCTGTCTAAGGCAGATGGGAATTAAAGTGCAGAACATTTAGATGGTATCAATTCCCTGTCCCTGGAATAGATAGCACTGAACTGAATGGGCCAACTATGAAACTCAATACAAGACAGCCTCATCCATCTATGCCTCGGTGTCATCTGTCATAATATAATTTTGGCATACTAGATTTGTGCTGCATAAATTCCAGCTGTAGATAATCAGTTAATTTCAAATATCTGAGTTCTGTTGGTCTGTGAATAGCTCCTATTGATCTGAAAACTCTTAAGAGAAAAAACAGCAAGAAAAGCTTTTTAAAAAAATAATTTGATTACCAAAATTAAAAATGTAGTGTTTGTCACCATTTAAAGTTTTCTCCCCAGTTTCTTGGGCTTAATTAGTCATGTAACAAAAACAAGCATGCTCATCATTTTTCTACAATTTGCTTTTTATTTTGAAATATTATTTAGGTACTATGCCAGTTCAACAATGTAAATTATTCTTCCTTTAAATAATGTTTGAATTGTTTAAGTAAACCAGTTCTCAGATTCCCAAAACAGTAATATAGATGCCCTATTTAAGTCAAGAGAAAGAACAAGATAAAAAAAGAACAATAAAAGAACAGAAATAAAACAATTTTGAAATTATTTCTTCTCTTAGCAGGTAATCATTATATCACAGGATTTTACTGCTATTTAGCAGTGTGAAATTAAACACTGGTCTTGTTTATTGTCTCCAAATATTTATTTAGGTAATGGAAGTTTTCTAGCTTTTTCTAAGAAAAAACCCCCTTGTTATTACTACATATATGCAGCCTTGTAAGCCAATATAGGTCTTAGTCAGTTGTAGTCGGTTGACATCAATTACCATCTTAAATCCAGTTGACTACAACAGATGTAATTTTTAAGCCACATGTTCTATTATAGTAGGGGAATATACATTTAATTTGGATCTTCCCTCTCTTTTCTCTTTAACTCCCCTTCTTAAATCCATCTTTAATTTTTCCAATCTTGTGCTCACACAGTTTTTCCTCTCCCCATCTTCACAAGAAAGTTCAAAGCTCTTAAGATATATCACAGAAGTTGAATCTGCACTGGGATCATTAGAAAGGCAAAATGAAACCTTACACCCATTGAACCTGAGGAGGATTACCATCATCTTCTTACTGTTAACAACAAAAATCTCCATTTTGGCTGCATTGAGGTCACAAGGGGCTTCATAAAGGTCTCATAGTATTTGAGATGAAAGATGGGTATTTTTTATTGCTGTGCAGAGATAGGCGCAGAGGTTTATGTGGTTATGTAATGATCTAATGTCTTGTCTACTTTGGCAAAAATGTGACATAGCCATAATAAAAATCCTTTGAAAGGACTATTATGGAAATGTTTCATGATAGGATTCTAACATACTAATCCTTATACTACTGGGGGAAAATAAAGGATTTTATTGGCATTCCAAAACGTTAACTCCACCTTGTTGCTGCTAGTGTTTTAGGTCCCTGGTGAACTTAAAAAGATATGTAAGATGCACTTCTCATTAGGGGTGATCTGATCTCAGAAATCCGACTGCCTTCCTAAAAATTCATTTGAGGTATCCCCCACTCATCATATACAAGTTAGTCTGGGTTGTCTTCCTTCCTATAAAAGGTTTTCTGGTCACAGACCATCTTTGTGCCTCATATATTAAGGAAGAGAAAGGAAAGAACGATGGGAACATCTTTTTTATTTCTAGACTAACCCAGTTTAATTTGAATTCCAATGTTCTGGGAAAATAAATCTACTAAGATGTGCTTGGGCTGAAGCCTGTAGGTGTGTCAAATCTTTCTAAAACAAGGGACCCAATTCAAGAGAAAAAATAGTTCTAACACAGGGGTGTCAAACTTGCGTCATCACGGCGGTGTCACGTGACGTATCGGGACTTTTTTCCCCTTCCCTAAACTGGGCAGGGGTGGGGCCAGCATGTGACGCATCCGACCCTCGGGCCGTGAGTTTGACACCCCTGTTCTAACACCTAAATGTCCTTCCTTCCTTCCTTCCTTCCTTCCTTCCTTCCTTCCTTCCTTCCTTCCTTCCTTCCTTCCTTCCTTCCTTCCCTTCCCTTCCCTTCCCTTCCCTTTCCCTTCCTTCCTTCCTTCCTTCCTTCCTTCCTTCCTTCCTTCCTTCCTTCCTTCCTTCCTTCCTCCCTTCCTTCCTTCCCCTGCCNCTTCCTTCCTTCCTTCCTTCCTTCCTTCCTTCCTTCCCTTCCCTTCCCTTCCCTTCCCTTTCCCTTCCTTCCTTCCTTCCTTCCTTCCTTCCTTCCTTCCTTCCTTCCTTCCTTCCCCTACCAGAGCTGGAGATTGAGAGGTAAAAAATTGGACTGAATCACAGATTACACAAAAATAGGTAGGCTGTTTCTGCATCGACCTCATCTTTTTTTCTCCATGAAGGTCAGCACCATTTTTGTCACAACAATCTTGCAAAACAGAAGATGCTCCCCAAAACTGAGGAAGTCTTTGAAGCAGTCATCTTGAACTTTAGAAGAGCAGATCCAGAACAATCATTCAAATGAGGTTAAGATTGTTTGCACAGATCCACTACAGCCCAGAAAATGGACTCATCCCAATGAATATTACTTAACAGGAACTGGAGTTACCAGCATATGATAAACTACTACCTTGCTACCTTAAATATTACATAGGCCAGCAAAATACTATTCAATTGTGTGTTAAATAAAATTATAGATGTGTGCAGAGGTGGGTTCCTACCGGTTCTAACAGGTTCTTTAGAACCGTTAGTAACTTGGCGATGACGTCACGGAACCAGTTCTGTCAGTGTCTCAGTGGGTGCCGCCATCTTGGATTTTGCTTCTGCGCATGCGCAGAAGCTATTTTTTGATTGCTGCGGGCGGGCACGCGCAAAGCGCGACCCTGAGCGAACTGGCAGCAAAAGGATCCAGAACCCACCCCTGGATGTATGTATGTCTGTCTTGCCATATTGTTCTTCCCCAGGGTGGGACATTATGCATGCCCTCTTGTTGAGAGTATCCCATTCTCAAGGCATTTTAGAATACATGTCACTCTGCCACTTCTCTTTTGCCCTAGAAACACTACTCTTTCTATTTGCATCTTACATTTATATTCCAAATAGCCATATTTGTGTTATGGAACCCTTCACATATTAATTTTGTATCCTGCAGAGCCTGGAAAGGTTATGCCAACTCAAAAACAAATTAATCAAACATGATGGGGCAGAAGAAAGCCGGTATAACAGCCTTTGGCATTATTGTTACCCTTAAAATAAAAGAGGGGTCACTTAAAAAGCAGAACATTTTCTGCCAGCCAGCTGTGACTTTTGTCAGGTGGAGCAAGGTTGATTCTTTTGTGGCTCACTGCTGCCCTCTGCCTAACATCTCTGGGAAAGCTGTTCCCTACTCGGCTTTTTGTGACAGACAGCCTGCTGCAAATCAAATTTCATTTTCATAAAGTCATGAATCTAAAGCTGTCATTAAACAGATGGGATTGTGAGATTCAAGGACAGGAATGCCAAGTTCTGTCTCTTAAAGGAAAGAAATTGCCTGTCTTACTGTATCTCAAAAGAGACTCACACAGACATAATAAGCAGGTACATGGTGTCGTGATTGTTCCCTGAACAATAGAAGATTTCCTTCTGCAGTCATAACACAGTTACTCAGTACTCCTCCAGAAGGCATCCTTGCGTTCTGCTACTTGACGTCTTTATTAACTCTGATGTAGCCACTGGTTTTTCTTATTTTTTCTTATTCGTTCTCGGAGAGCAAACCTCTCTGGTTGGACATCAGGGGACCACCCTCCACACCCACTAACACATTTTCCCAATAATTCAAGAACAGAATGGTTGCTGTGAAACTTGTGAGCACATCCTTTCCAGCAGAGTTGTCAACATTTGCAGTGTTTCATGACAGGATATTGTGCATTGTATCATTTATTGATTACATTTATACCCCATCACATCTATATAGAACTTTTGGCAGTTTAGCTACGTACAATTGTCTGAATGCTTGAGGCATATTCATCAGATATATATAGGAGTCAGAACATAGCCATTCAGTTGTTCCTTGGATACCTTGAACATGGAGGAGTACTAACACAGCTTCATAAGGGCCAATCAAGCTGACAATTAAAGCACATCTAATCCAACAATATATCTGGGTTGGCCAGTTAGATGCCTATAACAAGGTAGGTTCTCCAGCAGCCAGCATTGAGAAGCATCTTTAATTTCATTTTAGGGCAGGGTTCTCCTAAATAGCTAATACTGATCCCCAAGAAGTCCATATTACTACTATTATTCATAGTACTATTAGTTAAAATAATATTTAATAAATTGTTCATATAATAAATATTGGGGGTCGATGAACAATCTGAAACTTCATGACGGAGTTGATTGGCTGCAGAATTTGGGAACCCTTAAGGCAGTAGTGGGTTCTAAATCCCGTCGCTACCAGTTCACTCGTGAGCGTGCGCGCCAGAGGTGGGTCCCTCCCGGTTTGGACCGGTTCTATAGAACTGGTAGTAACTTGGCGGCCTGGGTCGCTAGAACCGCCAGTGACCCAGGCCTGCCACGCCCCCGAACCAGTTCTTTCGGCGGCGCCATAGGCACTGCCATCTTGTTTTTTGCTTCTGCGCATGCGCAGCTTTTTTAAAGCACTGCACATGCGTGAAGCATGCATGAAACGCACTGCACATGTGTGAAGCACACACAAAGCTCACTGCGCATGTGTGAAGCACGTGCAAAGCACACTGCACATGCGTGAAGTGCGCGTCCACGCGGCGCGTCACTGAACGAACCGGCAGCAAAGAAAAGCAGAACCCACCCCTGGCACGTGCACGCGATGCTTCTGCGCATGTGCAGAAGCGTCCCGGGCAGGTAGGCAGAGCCTCCCGCCGCCGCCGCCGCCGCCACCGGTTCACAGAACCGGGCCAAACCGGGAGAAACCCACCACTGCCTTAAGGGTCCTGCTAGTATTCCATCTGGTTTTTTTTTCTATAAAGACCAATATAGTGCTATTTTTTTTTCTTTAAAGACCAGTGTAGTGTTATTCCACAAGAGTGGTGAACATGTACTATAAAAAGTTTGCCTAAACCCTGCCTTGCATTTTAGACCAGGCATCCCAAAGACAGCGGCCTGCAGAAACCAGGCTTCAAGTCATCCAAGTAGCACACTCATGTTGGCCATGGAAAGCAATCTCAGCAACAGAGGAAAGAGGGGGGTGGGGGTTGCTGCAGCCCCAAGTAACCGAAAAGAGCTGGGCAGATTCCAACCTTTGAGGATATCATCACCACAGTGGCCACCAGCGTCAGAAACCATGCATTCAGTATGGCTTGTGTCAGCAGAGAATTGGAAATACTATTTTAACACTAGATCAGTTAAATAAAAAGTTAGGGATTACCAGCTATGGGTTGGGAATGAGAAGAAGGCTTCAGCAAGAAGAGTTGTCCTTAACAGTTTGTGTGGCATCCTTAGGCGCATATTACAGGGCCAGGTGAATGACCCTAATAAACAGCTAAACCAACCAAACTGCATCCTTTTTCTTAAAACAAGCCAAATCATACCATGCTGGTGTTGTATTTCCAAAGCAACTGAAATTATACTAGAGTTCCACATTTAAAGATGCTCACAAAATATTTCCATTGGGCAAATGTTGATTTTATGTTTCTGCAATTGGCAGAATGGGGAAAAAAAATCAAATAGCACACTTTATACATTTTGCAAATATGGGCAAAACATTACAATCCTTTTGTTGCTTTGCTTTTATTTCAAGTAACACAGCAAGTATATTCTAGAGAATTAAGTTTTATCTGCAGATAAAATTGGTGCATTTCAGAACAATCAATAGAAAAAATTATTCCCATCTAAGACCGAAGATATTTAAAGACTTTACTGTGTTTGCATTATGTTGCTCTTTTATTGGCACACCTTTCTTATTTCAATTGCCTGTTTTCACACACACACACACACACACACACACAGCCATCGAAAGGCTCAGAATGGAAGTTCCACATGCCCAATCAAAAGCACTGTCAAGTACAACCTACAAACTTCTTTTCAAACTGAGATTCTAGTTTTGATGTCTTTCAGTGAAGCCACTGATAATCAAGGCTGTGTTTCTGGTTGAGCAACAAGCTTTCTCCTTTCTGTTCCTCCTCACTCCAGATGGACCCCAGGAGAAAAGCATCTTGTAGAGCATAAGGAACACAGGTGGAGGTAAATGAATTCATCTAATAAAGTGTTTCTCGGCCTCAGCAACTATAAGATCTGTGGTCTTCAACTCCCAGAATTCCCCAGCCATCCCAGCAGAAATCCTGGGTGTTGAAGTCTACATATCTTAAAGCTGTAAAGGTTGAGAAACACTGATCTAATCCATGCTGCCCTGTTTGGGGGTAGGTTCAGATGGATACACCCCAGAGGTGGGTTCCTCCCAGTTCGGACCGGTTCGCCCGAACCGGTAGCAACCTGCTGGTGACGTCATGATGACGTCATGGATCCGGTTTGGTCAGTGTCGGTCCGTGGCCGCCGCCATCTTTTTTTTTGAAATTTTTTTGAAAAAAAATTTTTGAATTTTTTTTTCTTCTGCGCATGTGCAGAAGCCGAGTTTCCGGCACTGCGCATGTGTCGCCATCTTGTTGGTTTTTTTTTTGAGTGTTTTTTTTTTGCGCATGCGCGAAGGAAGCAAACTGGCAACGAGGTAAGTTAGAACCCACCCCTGATACACCCTATTGTTTTTACAATTATCTCCCAGAAGTTTTTTCATTATCTATCAGAATTATGGTTTACTACTTACATGTAAACTAAAATTATTTCTGACTGTAGTCCTCTGTTTTCATATTGGGGAATCAGTTTTTTTTTAAAAAAACTCAAAGGGACTTGCTTGTTAGAAGACTTGTATTAGACAGCATATCAGTTACTTAAGTAGGAATAACATATTTCACAAATTAAACATGAATGGACTGTTGGAATTACTCTAATTTAATTCAAGTTCTTTCTTAGAATACTACCAGTAAAGGTAGATATTTTACATAACCTTCAAGAGAAATATCTGCAGCAGGTGAAATGAGAAGGGTACTTACAAAAGAGACTTTCTTGTATCAAATGAGTTTGGATAAGAGGTAAAATTCAAAGCTTAGTTCAGGATATATTTCAAAATCAAGTAAATCTTGCCAAATGTTTAAAAAGAAATTCTGAAGTATTTTCAGTCTTGTAAAGGAATATGGAGTTAACTTTGAAGAAGGTGTAGAAAGTTAACACCCATCCCTCTCCTAGGAGAATGAAATATTCTAGGAAATATTAAAAAGGCAGAATATTATACCTCCCTGGATGAGAAAAGGAGAAACATGCTCTTGGAAAGCAGCCCCCACCTCTGTTAATAGCCCCAGAAAGGCTGGGCCAGCTTATCTACAACACAAAAGACCTTCACCCTCAGCACATAATAGGATTAGCTCCTATTAGATTACCCATCTCACCACATGACACCTGAGAAGATTACATCACCCAGCAAGATTCAACCAAGCCTGGGACTCAAGACAACCTACAAAGTCTGACAACCAATCAGGATACATTTCTTGCCACAGGAACAGGAAGCAAGTTCAAAGCCCAACAGAGGGTATAAATCTCTCTCCCTCTCTCACCCATCTGCTCTTTTTTGCCCAGGACCTCAAACCATGTGGTCCTGTCCACCATTAAACCATCTTTCCAAGCAGTCTCCATGTTTCCAGTGTTTTTCTTCCCATTTGGAACTGAACCCAGATGGACATTTCTTCCAACAAAGGTGTGCAAAAACAGTTAAGGAAACATTAACTCAGCCCTAGGAAAAAAAGCAGGGTGAGAAGGAAACTCAAGGTAACCCCATCTTGATTCTGTTAATATCCTCTACAACCGGGGTGTCAAACTCGCAGGCCGCAGACCGGATGCATTACGTGCTGGCCCTGCCCCCACCCAGTTTAGCTAAGGAGGAAAAAGTCCCAATACGTCACGTGATGCCGCCGTGACGCCGTGACTTTGGCACCCCTACTCTACAACAATGAAGCAGAATTCCAGCAATTTTTTCTAGTATCCGTCTTATGACTTGACCCATCTTGAAGGGCTCACAAATTTTTTGAAGCATAACAGATAACATTTTGCGGCATGCAACATAAAAATGAATGCACTATCATTTATCTCTTGTACTAACTGCAGGAGCTTCTGACAAAACCCACTTTGCACTTTAACTTTGAATAATCCAGTACAACAAAACATTTTCCAATAAAGACATTATTAGCATCACATAAGTAGAAAGGTTGCAACAGAGAAAGAGGACAAGGATAATTTAGTGCACTGTCTAAGTCTAGATAGTTAGGTTTGGGTTTCAGCTGATAACACAATCTTAGGAACCAAGACCAGGTTTCAGCATGTTTCTCTTCTGGAAAGAAAAAGGCAAATATTACAACTCCCCCTCCCATTCTTCCTGTAACCCTTTGTATTCTTCGCTTAAACTTATTCTGGAGGGTTGGAGATCCTAGTTAAGCAGAGAAAGGGGCTTTAGAAAGTACAATTCCCACCACTACCACCACCACCAAGGATCCTCTATAGCAGAGTTTCTCAACCTTAGCCACTTTAAGAGAGGTGGACTTCAATTCCTAGTATATTCCAATCAGCTTGGTGGCTAAGGAATTCTGGGAGTTGACATCCATCTGTTTTAAAATAGCCAAGGTTGAGAAACACTGCTGAATAGGGCAAGCCTTTCCATAGCCAGAAGGAGGGTCCTCTTCATTTCCAGTAGGCTAAGATTCAAACATAGTTAGCATGTTTCAAAATTAAGGTATTGAGGGGGAAAAATACTCCCCTCCAAATCATCAGGGCTCCACTTGGATCATTCCCTGTATATGAGTAATTCCTTGCCATAGAATCATAGGGCTGGAAGGGACCTTGGAGATATTTTTAGCCCAACCCCCTCCCCAAGGCAGGAGTCCTTATACTATCCTGGACAAATAATTGTACAATCCTTTGTTGAAAACCTCCAGCGATGGAGCATGCATAACTCCGAGTGGCAAGTTGTTCCATTGATTAATTGTTCTTCGTGTCAGGAAATTTCTCCTTAGTTCCAGGTTGGGCAGTAATTCTATATGAATTACTGTTAGAATGATTTCAAAGTTACAGGTTAAAGGCCTCTTTATGCAGAAACACCTTCAACTTGCTGCTTTGCCACAAAACTAATACGAAGCAATCAAAGTGTTCAGTAGTAAAAGGTAAAGGTTTCCTGTGTCCAATCGTGTCCAACTCTAGGGGGCGCTGCTCATCTTTGTTTCTTAGCTGAGGGAGCATTGTCCAAAGACAATTCTGTGGCCAGCATGACTATACACTAAGGTTCATGGAACACTTTTACTTCCCACCAAAGTGGTATCTATTTATCTACTTGCATGCTTTTGAACTGCTAGGTGAGCAGGAGCTGGGGCAAGTAATGAGAATTCACTCTGTCACATGACATGTGGCACTCTGTTGCGTGCACTCTGTTGTGTGGTTCTCAAACCCGGGCTGTCATATTTCCAGCTGACAAGGTCGGTGTCTTTAAATCATAAGATTTAAGTCAACAACTCTGGTCACTTTTTGGTTTAAGATTTTCCCTGAATATAACCACAGAACTGAGAGTTAAATTCCACTCTTTCAGTTAGGACACAGCTAGATAGCCAGAATAAAATGTAGTCTACCAGTCCTGGAGCAGTCAGAAAAGGATGCTGGTTATGGAATATGCTGCCTTGATGGATTAGCTCAGGGGTTCCCAAACTGTGGGCCACGACCCACTACCAGGCTGTGGCCTGTTGGTCACCGGCCCACGTGAGTGGCTGGCCAGTGCACGTGTGTGTGCGTGCACCCCCACTCGCACTAGCATTGCTGCATCATGTGGGCGCTACCATCACCACGAGCATCACACACATACTCACGGCCCCATTCATGTGCATGCTCACTGCGCCGTTCGCGTGCGTGCATGCATGGGTAAAGGCGCCTGTCACCCCTCCCCTCCAGGCCGCCAACCCAGAAAGATTGGGGAACTCTATACTAGCTACAAGCTGCTTCAGTACTGCTTTGGTAACAAATCATGAAGCCGGTGTCATGAGGACATGTGATATAAAAATGATTATCATGCTGCCATTAGGGAAAGGTGACGATCAGCCCACAGACAGCTCCACAATAGGAATGGATGAATTTCAGGATTTCCAACTTTGATTCAGTTTGTTTCATTCCACCATCCATTTCACAATAAGAAAGAAAAAAACATGAAAATGTGCCTGCATTTTGGAATTTTCCAAGAGTGACCATTTCTGCACATGCTTTGCACCCATTTTCTGCAAGTGATTTTAACTAACACAGCAGATTTTTGTGCTTTATTTTCACCAACATATACTTTTATGGTACTGTACAACATTTTATTTTGTACAGAGATTTAATGGGAATACAGCACTTCAGTTCAAAGAATACAAACTTCAAAGAAAAACTGAGTTTTGTGGTTCTTGAAGAAAATTACTATTCCAACTGAAATCTAAATTTTCTCTCTTATCACTAGTCCTAAATAATTTTGACTCCAGTCTGCTTTTTTGTTGAACAGAGTAGGCTAACATTTTAATTATTAGTTTATTCCACATAGTAGAGTATTATAAAAAATGGCGGAGTCCAAACTCTCAACTAAGCTATTTATCTATTAAGATAGTCTTCTATGGTTTATTGAACTTAGATATTTATTTTAAACTCATTTTACAGTGTTTGTACATGGAGGGAGAATTATATATTAAAAGAGAGTTTCAATTTGTCTTCAAATGAATGAGAATATATCAAATGGGCCATCCACAGTCCATAATCCACATCCCTACAGGACAGAGCTGGCAGAGAAATCATTGTGATCTAAAGACAGGTACTGGGCAGGCTTTAAAATAGGATGATGAAAGAGAGCCAAAATGGATATTGTTTTGATAACGTGCAACTATTTAAATTGTTTTCCATTAATTAATTACAAATGAGGAAATGAATCTTCTGGGACAAAGGGTAAATAGATAAGATATTTATATTTTTTGTCCTCAGCATCTGAGTGTACATCTTCAAAGGCAAATTATTATTTATTAAATTAAATGGAAATATAATCCCTCAGTAGGCACTACCTTGAAGTGGTTGTGGGTTTTGCGTGCTCTAGGAGAATGAAAGCTATGCCAGAGGTTCAACAATATGGACAAGTCTCTTAGAGAAGCCAGACAAAGTGTGTCTCCCCCATAAACAATATGGTGGACGTAATTTACAGAAATCTTTACTGGATTGGTCATCAATAAAGACTGTGCTAGGTCAATAAAGACTGCGCTGGGGAGACTTCCGGTTGACGTCGCGGTGGGGTCGAACATGCAGGGTGGGTCTCCACGCTCCCGTGCCGAGTTCTCCCCGCTGGTGGGCTCCGAAAGGAGCCAAAGCCATCCTGTAGGGGCAGTAAAGCAAAGAGGGGCGCCCTGTGAGGTCGTGGAGAATCGCAGCTCTCCTGTCTGACCCGGGGTTCTTTTTCCCTCTCAGCCACAGCGAGGAGAAGAGGCAGCCTAAAGATGGTTGCCACGAAGCTGGGACAACCGTGAAACAACTAAGACTGGTGCTGGAGCGAAGTAGGTGAACAGTGACTGGAACTGGGGGAGAGGATTCCTTTTTGCTTAAAACCTAACCTCAAAGAATAATTTAGAACTATTTGCTCAGAATTATTTGTTAAAACAGCGATTAAGCATTCTGAGAAAAATACCAGACCGAAAGGAAAAGATGCAAAGAAAGAAAAATAATAAATTTTTAAATATATAGAAAATTGGACTCTTAAACTAGGAAGACGTGGTAATGGGAAGGTATTTTAAAATGCTTGAATCATTTACTTTAAAAACTTATCCTGCTTCTATAATTGAACTACAACTAAAATAACGATTGATTAGTGGCAACACTGAAATTTAAGTTGAGAGCGCCACCTGCTGACGAAAGGAAAATATACAAGTCTGGGAATACTTATATGAAGGATCGTGAAAATATTTACTGGGTTAT
>QLTV01001698.1:14442715-14466327 GCA_003457575.1 Thermophis baileyi
TGCTGGACAAAAGTTGACTTTCTTAAAACAAAATAAGATGCTTTATAAGGAAGAAATAAGTGGAACTTTGAAGGAGATGCCGTTGCTTTTTCAAAATACAAAGGACATCATGGAGAAAGGATTTAAGGAGACTATGGAAAAAATGGAAAATACTATATGAGGGATGATGAGTAAAGACCAAGACGCTCAGGAAAGGGAGGAGCCAACAGAAGAAATGGAGGAAAAGATTGAACTGAAGAACCAGCGAACAAAAGAAGAAGACAAGGAGGAGATAATAATGAAAATAACAGTGATTGATGAATTAAACCAGGGGAAAATATTTTAAGAGAGTTGATAAGAGAATTGGAGATACAGGAAGATACTTTTGAAAGGGAGATAGGGACTTGGGCAGAAATTTTGGAAACTAGGCAGTGGAAGAGGGTAGAGATGGGAAAAATACTTAGATTGAATAGCCAAAAAGTAGATGCAGACAGAGATAAAGATCCAAGAGAGGAATATGGGAGGCAAGTCAAAAAAAAGCATAGCAACTAAAGTACTGAAGCGGGCAAGAGACGATGGATAGACGATTTCTCTTTTTTGTTGTTATTCTGATTTGCTTTTCTTTTTCTCTCTCTTTCCTTTCTTTTTTAGGTAGGTGACATGATTAGAAGTTAGGTAGGATAGAAAAGAAAACGTCTTTTAATAAAAGGGTGACATGATTAAAAGTTAGAATAAGAGATAGAAATAAGAGAAAGGGGGAATATTAGTGTATACACTTTTACATAATAAAACAAAAGCAATAACAAGAGAAAACCTGGAAGAATTAAATAATGACAGAATATAACTTAATATAAATGTGTATTATTATTAGAAATATATAAGTTGGTTGAATGTAATAACTATGATTAATTCTACTAGTTTTATTTGTATTAGAATGTATGACACTCAGGTGCCACACTGTTCACGCATTGATACATATATGTAAAACAAAACAAAAAACTTGAAACAAAAAAAAAGACTGTGCTGAGTGTTGGAATTCCTGAACATCTAATGACAACTGGTCTATAGGACTCAGGACTATTGGCTGAGCAACCAGGGCCAATAGCTGTAGGACTATTGGAAGAAAAGGCATTTATTCATTGCAAATATATGAGGACTGAAAACAAAGGTATAATGATTAGCTATTATAAATGAAGTCCGATAAAAAGGAGGATATCAGAAAACAATGCACTGGTTCTAGAAAGAACATCTAAAATCAGAAATAGCAGAACAGGGGCTAAGCAGATTAACACCAATTTATAATATGAAATAAAGAATTTACAGTAGCAGAATTCGAAGAACTGCAAAGGTTTACCCAGGGTAAAGAAAGTGAAACCTTGCCAGAAGTAGTTCAGGCTGTAGAAGCAAACCAGAGAGATTTGGCAGTAGAAGAAGCCAGCATAGTTATTGAATTGTTTTCATTCTCAAACTAGGCACCCTGTCCACACTCTTCTCCTCAGAAAGAACAAAGCCCTCTAAGAATTGAAACAAATAATAACTGAGCATCTAGAACAGTACAAAACAACAGCATAACGTTGCCTGCATTGAAGCTGGTTACAAAAAAAACACAGCTAGCACAAAAAGTAAAAGATGCCAATACTATAATATCAAATATAAGCACCTGTTCACTGCAAGAAGCAAACCACTAATATACAGTACAACATGGCTGCAGTTATAACTGAATACCTTGTATGCAAAATAAACAAAGAAGAAAAAAAGGCAAATGGGGCACCACCAAAATGAAAAATCAAGTTGGAAAATAAGATCAGCAAGCTGTGATCAAATGCAAGCAAGCTGGAACAGACGAAAAAAAAGAAGCCAAAGAACAGCAAAGCAAAGCAAAGAATACTTAATCAAGAAGCACCACCTAGAAATATGGAAGATCAAGGAAGGACTGGAAATAATAAAGCAGCAGATTAAAGCTATAAGCCAAGAAATCAGCAGGTAAAGCAGCTTGAATTGCACACTAGAAGCTTTGACTAGACAGGAAGAACAGAAAAATAATGACAATGAATCATGACATTTATCCATGCAGCAATATTGATAGACTTTACTTAACAAGGAGCATAGGTGAGCATGGAATGCTTCAGGTATGCCAGACAATTGAGGAAGAAAAAAGAGCATTGGAAGAATACCTGAAGGACAGCGAAGAAGGTGCACTAAAGCTAGTACACCATGAAGACTTATTGAATACTGAAGAGACTAAACTGGGCTGCAAGAAAGACTAAATGAAGAATAGAAAAGAGACATGGCAAGGCAAAGCAAAACATGGCCAGTACACACACGTACACATACACACACACACACACCCTTGCAGGTATAGCAGACAACAACAAGGCATGGAAATAGCTAAGGGGAGGAAAGTTGAAGAAAGAGACAGAGGGGCTAATTCTGGCTACACAAGAGTAAGCCTTCAGAACAAATGCATACAAAACCAGAATTGAGAAGACAGCAAATTCCACCTAGGGAAAGAAGCTAAAGAAACAGTGGACCACCTACTTGGCTGCTGCAAAAACTGGAACTTTTACGTTCAACAGACAAACACCTGTCACATAACAACCCAGACTTAAAATTGTTCATAAGAAAGACAAAAATGTCTGGATAGTGGACAGTTGCAGTACCTGGAAACAAAAGATAAAGAACTGGAGAAAATTACAAAGGCCTTCAAATAGAAGTAGAACAACTGTGGCAAAAGAAAGCAAAGATGCTACCAATAATAATAGGTACCTTGAGTACAATCCCAAAACTACTGAAGCACCATTTGAACACCATTGGCATTGACAAAACCCTCTTCAGTCAATTGCAAAAGGCAGTTTTACTTAGCACAGCTTACAACCTGCAACAATAACTCTAACACCATCAAACAACAGCATCTGTCTATCCCAGGTCCTTGGGAAGGACTTGATAAGTGGACAGAAATGCCAAACCCAGTCTAAACATTTGGCTGACTATGTGACCAACCAAATAATATTTTTTTAAAAAAACTATGGAGACTTTTTCCCTAGCCAGGGAGAAAGGTTTCCTTTGATTATTTGAGAGAGAAAACAGATTAGTCTCTTTTCATGGCATGCTATGAGGTAATATTCCCCCTCCCAATTTGTAATTAATCAGAGGAAAACAAGACATGAAGCTGAATGCAGCTGAAATCTATATAACAAGTGGACATGCAGATTGATCTGGAGTCTCCAGGAAAAACAGTCTCATGCAAAATAACCTATATTCAAATAAAGGTCTATAGGAAACTAATATTCTACTAAAACTTCATGTGCATTATTTTCTCAAGATTTTTGTAATAACCATTTACAGTAAATCAGTTCATTTCTACCTGCACCTTTATTAGCTGTACTGCAGCTTATAAGGAAAAGAGAGAAAAAGACAGAGTGCCTTAAAGTCACTTAAAAAGGTCACTTATAAAAGAAATGTGATCCAGGGACTTTCTGATCTACAGCTGCATTGCTTAGCTTCTATTAACTCTCCAATCTCATCTTCACACTAGATAAAATATTCCAAAAATTTATTTCTTTCCACATCCATTTCCTCAGTTTCCACCTCATATTGCTTTATGTTGATAAAGTACTGGACAAAATAATCCCCCAGCGCTTCCCTGATGCACTCATCTTCTTGGAGAGCCACAAGAGCATCTTCCAGCTTCAGAGGGATCATGCCTGCTTTCGTCAGAGTGGAACTCTGGATCTTCCCTGAGGTCTCCTGGAACGTGAGTTTTCTCTTTACCCCATCCAGACCTGCTGCGATTGTAGCCGAGAGCACCAAGTAAGGGTTGGCTGTGGCCGAGCCCAATTGATTTTCTATCCAGGTTCCCTTGTCACCATGATTTTGGATGTTAAATGCACAGCTGTTGTCATTCCATGCTCCCTTGGCAACCACAGCCTCTTTGGAGCCTTTGCTACACCCACTATAGCATTTGCGGCAGGTGACGGTGGGGGCCAACAGGCAGCTGAGAGCTGCAGAATGCATCAGTAACCCAGCCAGCCAATTCTTCCCTATCTCAGTTAGGTCTGGGGCTACAGAAGCAAACAAATTATGTCGTCTGCTGCTGTCCCAAAGGCTATGGGTCAGAATGCCAGAATTATAGAATCCATCCTCGGTGAAAAAACTGGCAATATAATTGTACTTTTTGGCTACTTCTTTAATGCCTGTCCGGAAAGTGAAGGCACTGTCCGCTGCACCCAGGCCAAATTCTGGGTGAAAAGAGATCTCCATCTGGCCAGGCCCAGCTGAGGACGAGAAGCTTTCAATGTTTGCCCCAGCATGATACATGCCATCCATGAGTTCCTGGATGAAGGGCTGGTCGTGATTGCTGAGTAGGGTGGCAGCGGGAAAAGAGATTGTCTTTGAATTGACAATTTCAGCAATGCCATAGATGCAGAATTCATAAGTGAAGGCAGAATACAGCTCAAAGCCGTTTTCCCGGAGCTGATTCAACTGCTGCTTGGCAATGTGCCGGGGCGACGTCAAGAGAGGGTTGCCCATCACCATAAAGGGATCGCAGATCACTCTTGCTGTTTGTTCCACCCATGGCAAGATCCGGAATGTTGATAAATCGGGTCTCAGGATGATGTCGCAGTTTAAACTGCTTGAAGGAACATGGCATGTCTCACGGTCCCTTGGATTCAGGGTCAGCTCAAGGTAGCCTTTTGGCATGGCAACCCCATAGATTGCTTTGGTCTAAACAGAAGGAAGAAGAACATATGGCTGTGCTTTGGATGGATTAAATAATCCCTAAGTAGCACTATCACATTGACAGATTACATTTCTGAGGAAAACCTCTGAAGTTTCAGAAGGAACCATAACCAATTGTCAAAGGGAAAAGCCATACACATGTAGATTTTCAATCAAAAACTTCTTTCAGCCAAGAATGGAAGGCATTAGGAGTTGACATGGGATGTGTGTATGTGTGTTTGTATGTGTATGCAGGGGTGGGCTTCAAAAATTTTAGCAAGGGGTTCTCTGCCGGTTGCTTGGTGGGCGTGGCCATGGTGTGCGTGGCCTAGTCGGCCTCCTGCACTACGGTGGGGGGGGCGTTTTTGCCCTGCCCGGGCTCCAGAGGTTTTCCTTGAGCCTCTGGGAGGGCGAAAACGGCTTCCCGAACTTCCGGTAGGCCCATTTTTCGCCCTCCCCGAGCCTCCACACATGCCCTGCACTTACCTGCATCCAAAATGGGCCGCGTGGGGACTCCTGGGAGGGGCGGGGTAGGCGGGGCCAGCCAGGAGTTGGATTTGGGGGTTCTCCAAACTGCACAGAATCTTAGCTAGAGGTTCTCCCAAACCCCTGCAAACCCTCAGCAGCCCACAACTGTGTGTATGCTTGTATGTGTTTGTATGTATGTATATGTGGGGTGGAGAGACAAAAGGCTCAATGAACAAGCCATAATGCTGCTAAGAAAGGGACCTCAGGTCTCTGGGTCCAGACCCCACAATCAAGACAGTTCCTAAATGACCTTCAGAAACTAGCAAATGATAGGATGGTGACATAAAGGTCTGATAACACACCAGTTCGCATGACTATAGTATTGCATTATGGGACTAATGCTGTTCACTACATTTTTGAGAAAGAATACCAAGAATCAGCAATTGGACCAAGCTTCTCCGTGAATGCAGATATTCATTTTAATTTATGATTTTATTTTTTAAAAAATGTGTTCAGCTACAAAGAACCTGAAGCAAGTTCAATTTCATTGTTGCCTTAAGTGCTTTCTGGGTAGAAAGGAAGATTAAAAATGGAAATAATAATAATGATGATAATGATGTTAACAGTGTTGCAATGTTATAAGTGAGTTTAAAATTTGAGTTTCCACATGCCCTAGAGTATTTCATTTCTGAAGGCTTACTCTGTTGTATTTTGCTAATATTAGGGAGGTAGAAACAATCTTAAAGGAGGGAATGGCAGTGAAGAGAGAGGGGATATTGGCTGTGTATATCACAACTGAAACAATACCTTTGTAATTTTTAATGAGATCCCTCATAAGATCATTAAGTCAAGAGTATAAAATTACTTTCCAGCCCCATTTTCTCTTTGAAATCTTTTGTAATGTCCTCCTTGAAAGATGGTGATAGTAGTTTACATTTTATGGAAATTCTTAAGAAGTCATTCTAGGCTGACTATGATGGAACTGTTTCCATCAAATTTGGAATGGTATGTAGGGATGAATTTGGGAGACAGGGAGAAGAGCTACAGCCAGGGTAATGGGCAGATAAGAAGCACCTTAGTCCACAGCAAGAATTTGGGCATGGCAAACATTGCAGAAAGAACCCTCCCTAGTTTCTTGGGCTGTAAAGGTGAAGGAAGAGACATGTACTTTCAGACGTGCAAGATTCTCTTAATGTAACCTCACAATAAAATAGAGGTAGTTCATCTGCATGTGCTTCTTGTCTGTATCACCCTGCAAGTCTGATAAAATTTTACCCAATAGACCACACCAAAAAATGGCAATACGCAGTGAATTGATAAGACATCCAAATGCCTAAGAGTACTACAGACTTCTAAAGGCCATTCTATATCAAATAAATGTTTTTCCCCATCAGATTACAAAGAATATTTTACTGCTAAGTCTGAATTTAAAAACAAAGATTTTATCCATCGCTGTTTTTGGCCTTTGAATATTATTTGGGAGTCAGTGAATACTTGATTAAACTTAAAATAGGTTGAACTATTGCAGATGTGTTTTATTGTGAGGTCTTTAATCCTTTTAACACAGCCCGTGTAGCAGCAGAGTGCCTGACATTCTGAGCTTTATTATTCAAATTGCAAAACTAGTTAAGCCAGGTAAAAGGGACCATGTAAAAATATTGGCAATAGACCATAGACATTAAGTGGCTTTGGAATGAGGCAATTCCCTACAGCAGTGGTGAAATCCAATTTTTTTTACTACCGGTTCTGTGGGCGTGGCTTGGTGGGCGTGGCTTGGTGGGCGTGACAGGGGAAGGATACTGCAAAATCTCCATTCCCACCCCACTCCAAGGGAAGGATACTGCAAAATCTCCATTCCCACCCCACTCCAGGGGAAGGATATTGCAAAATCTCCATTCCCACCCCACTCCTGGGGGAAGGATACTGCNACCGGTGGTATTTACCGGTTCTCCAAACTACTCAAAATTTACACTACCGGTTCTCCGAACTACTCAAAATTTCCGCTACCGATTCTCCGAACTACTCAAAATTTCCGCTACCGGTTCTCCAGAACCTATCAGAACCTGCTGGATTTCACCCCTGCCCTACAGCATCATTTATCAGTGCTTGGCAAAATGCACCCCCCCTCCAAAAATGCAAATGCTCCCGATCCACTACCTGTTGTGTTGGTTCCCAAACTGAGCGAGTAATGCTTGTTTTACAGTGTGCCCAGTGTAAATTAATCTTGAATTTAGTAGCAACGGCATGTTGATTGCAAAACGCATTAGCTGAAACACAGAACAGGCCAGGTGGGAAGGGATAAATTCTGAAAAGGTGCATGTCGTTGACCTTTGAAAAAGGAAGCTTTCACGTGTTTGTGTTCCTAACAGTTTGGTAAAGGACTGTCTGTTTCCCAGAGTATAAAAGACAACCACCTTTTGAAAGTGATCTCAGGTCCCTCGGCACAACACAAGGACAGAGGTTGGTACAGAGGCACTAAAGCAGGCCACACATTTGAGGGAAAACCTTACCTTGACCTGGAAACCTCACCACTCCAAATCTGTGTGGTTATCAAAGAAGATGCTGCACTGCCTATTTTCTACCAATGCAAGGAAACATCTATATGTTTTCTCTCTCTCTCTCTCTTGTGCTAAAAAATGCTTTCTAGAGTGTTTCTTTCATTCTTCACTGAATGGGAGTGGACAGACTGGCCTATTGAAGATGGCAAAATCTTGCCAGTCCAACAAACAGTAGCATGGTAAACTCAGTGCTTGAGCACAGTGAGTCTACCCACCATTTTGGTAACAGTATTTTAGTAGTGCACAAAGTAAAGCTCAGGTTGTAGGGTTTTATTTCACCTTCCAAAAATAGCACCAGTAATGACAATAGTCATAGTGTTATTCGGTAGTTAACCATACACCAATATACAGCAAAACCATCAGGTGTGGCCAGTATTATCATTAATGTCATGGTGTAGCTACCATAGTGTCAGTGCTATGCAGTTTGGTCTAGTGGTTAAGGCACCAGGCTAGAAACAGGGAGACTGTGAGTTCTAGTCCCACGTTAGGCATGAAAGCCAGCTGGATGACTTTGGTCCAATCCTCTCTCTCAGCCCAACCCACCTCACAGCGGTTTTGTTGTGGAGAAATGGGAGGAGGAAGGACTATTAGGTACATTCGCTGGCTTGAGTTATTTATAAAAATAATGGAGGCAGAATAAAAATAATTAAATAAATGTATGAGTGCACATGCTTAGAAGATTGAATACATGAGAGTTCCATAAAACAGGCCATAAAGATAAGAAAGATTGTTCTAAGAAATGTTAACTGCTACACATGTGGAAAAATACAGAATGAAGTTTACTATGAAAATAGAAATGGTTCTGAAAACAAGAAAAACTTCTCAGAACAAGAGATGGTCCCCATGTGAACTGAATGAGGCAATGGCATTCTGATGGAAAAGTACTAAGCAGTAAGAAAAGACTGCCACACTGGGACAGGCCAAGCTTTGCTGGAAATTATAATATTAGAAAGAAATTATAGTGTTTAGGAGCTATCATACAGAATGAGGTACTGAGGTGTCCTATTTAATTCTCCTGAAATCCAGCCTTGCTAGCTAGATTGTGAATTGGGTATGCACAGTTGTGTGAGCATGACTTAATAGAGCTTTTAATTCAGAAAGTGAATTACAAAGCTGTATTCCTGCTTCTTCGTGATCTGAATCTCTGGATAAATAAGAATAAAAAGTAATCCTATCGTATTTTATGACTCTTGGTATCACAGTAGCAGCAATAATAATATTTTAAAGTAATGATTTATACTTCCATGTCAAGTTTAATTTTCTTAAGATGGCATTAATTCAAACAAGTATAAGTTATTTTAGAAAACTGAGCTGGGCAAACACACACAGAATGACTACAAAAGTTATTAGCTTATTATCTTTTAGCAGTACTAAATTCCATGGAAACAGTTGGTATCTGTTAATGCCTAAATGACATCAGTGAAATACAATAGATTTAACCTTAAAGTTGAAAGAACAGAACCTAATGAAGCAAGAGCTAAAAACAAAATAAAGTAAAATGTATTTTTCTACAATTCAAAGAAAATATAGCCTGAAAGCATTTCTAATTGAACTAGAATATTTTTATGATCACTGATTGAAAACTGAAATATTCATGATAGGAATTAAACAAAAATGCTGCCTATAAGCTGCCCATGCTGGGTATTGCAGAAACAACCTGCAAAAAAGCTACTGGTGATCTCTATTTTCCATAGAAAAATTACCAAATAATGTGACCTTTAATTGTTGCTTAACAAAATAACTAATACTGTACTACAGTGTTACAATTTAAACCATTATGCATTTCTGTGGTATTATCTGATTGGATTGAATCACTCAGAAAGTTTTGGGTTTTTTGTCACTAGAGTAATTCACATGCTGTCCCTTTAGTATCTGGCTGTTTGCCTTGGACTCTTGAAATTTTCTAGTATCAGATCAAACCAACCTTTTGTTAAGGTAATCAATAAAAAAAAAGATACATCTGAGGAGGAAAAGTTTGGATGTGTAAAAAGAACCCACGTTGCCAAGTTGCATGAATTAAATTTTCTTAATAATAGAGGGGGAGAGATGAATAAAACATATTTAGAAGGTTCTTGGTGAACCTAAGGGCAAGCTATGGCATACTAGAGTAACAACGGTTTGCAGAATAGCAAAAGGCGGGCCACTGTGCCCAGGAAACAGGAAAAGAATACAGACATACCCGGAAAAACCGAGAAGGGATGCTCTTGGATCTTGACACACCGTGGATATCTGTGGTTTCAAACCTGACAAAGTGGACATTGTCCCTTGCCATCTGTTCCTCGATGTGCTCTATCTCAGAGGTGAAGTGGAGAAAACTACCACTGCCCAGTTTCTTCTCACTGGAATCTCTTCTGGATTCTTTTTCTTTAAATGAAAAATTAATATGCAATCACCATAAGGCAGGATTTAAATATTTGCCATTAACATACCTTTTTGACAAAATATTTGAGAGGTGGATGCCCTTAAGTATCTCAAGGATTCACCCTGCTTTGAATTCTGGATTGGAATGAAGGGAACCTGTCTTAAGACTGAATGATGAACACTTACACGAGAAGGAAGTTAGCAAAAAACATAAATAATAGGACTGTGCAAAGAATTCCAAAGAGATCCTTCTCAAACTCATTGGCCCAAGTAAGGTGCTCCTCCTTAAAGTGTTAATGTTGCTGCTTCCTTTGGAAGACTTGGCTTGGTTTTCCCTACTACCTATGCACCTGTGCTGCCAGTTCCAATAGTGTTGACTTTTCATGCACACACTTGTTTGTTGGTTTGTAAAATTTATATGGCTACACTTGTGACAAAGACATGCAGGCATGTCAAGAAAGCCTTTAAAGCAGCTGTTCTTCTTCTGAACAAGCCAGTCACTTTAATAGTACTGGACTTTGAGAATAATTCAATCCAAATATTTTGCGTACCCCAATAAGAGATTTCTGCATGTGTATGTGATTTTCAAATAAAACCAAGCTTGGAGTCCAAATAGTCCTTTGATTGCAACTGTAGTTGAGCCCATGACTTCCCCCAATTTTACAACCTTTTTTGGGCCATAGTCATTAAATGAATGCCACAGTTATTAAGCAAATCCATCGTACCCAATGGACTTTTTATTTTGCCAGAAACAGGAAATAAGCACTAGTTTCCAGCAAAAAAAAGTTATAAATCTCAGTCATGTGACTGAAGGATATAGCAAATGGTAATAAATATAGGCTGGTTGCCAAGTGTTGGAAATGTGATCAGGTGTTCATATAAGGGGAGGTGGCCATCGGAACTTTGAATGGTTCTAAGTGACCACTTATAAATCAAGGATTACCTGTAAATATACTATGCTATACATTGTGGAAGCTCACTGATTTAATAATGGAGGTGTATAAAGAGGAAGGGAAAAGGAAATATATAAAATAGGCCTATGACAGCTAATTACGCGAACCAGTGTTCTCACTGGAGGTACAAATTACAAAGGTAAGTTATCCTTCTTTTGACATATTATACAAAGACCCAGCTTTCTGGGAAAGGCTTTCATGCCAGAAAAGGTAGAAAGAAACTGAAGAAAAGGACAACAGCAAGGTGGACAGATTCAGTTATTGTGGCAATGAGGGCACCGTTTGAAGACCTGAAAAAACAGGCTAGTCATAGATCATCATGAACAAAACCTATCTATGTGATTGATAAAAGTAAACACAAATTTGATAGTACCTAATCAAGCAAAATTAATCAATTTTAATCCCAGTTTTCCAAGATAGTAAATCCAGTCAGATTATTTGAGGGTCTAATTAATGATCTGCTGCCGATAAAAGGAAAATACTAGTCGTTTTTATGTTTGCTGACCCAGTGGTTCTATTATTCATTAGACTCTTTTATGTGAAAGGTCCATAGGATTCTTTCCACACAGAAGCCAATTAAAGCTACCACCTTTTGCTTCCCACACAATCTAGAGTGGAATTGGAATCTCCTACATCATCAAAACTGGAATGTAATAGGCTTTTAAGAGAATTTCAGTAAGAATAGCCAAATGATTTGAGAGCCATACAACTCTTGTTTGATATATCTCTTATAAGCCTTTTTTTGCCAGAAACCAGAGTCACTCCTTAGAGAGATGGGTGGCATATACATTTAATTAATAAATAAAATATATATCTGCCCTTATTGAAAAATCAGGAGGAGCCTGATACACCTGTTCTGACTAACACATTGTATTAAAAACATGTAAACGTTTGTGAGCTGCAATTGAATTAAACTATGCTGATGTAGGATTTAAACTGAGATGAGGGGAGCAGGAAGGGGGACCCAGGTTGATTATATAGATGAAGGTTATCTGTAAGACACATTACAAGTAACTTATCAATTAAAATTGCAATGTGTAAAGAACTCATTGCATTTGTAAAGACCTTTTGAGATTTGAAACCCAAAGACACAGTCCACCAGGTCTCATCATTTAATTTCACATCAATATTAGCCCCAAAGCTTCTCTGAGAAGAGGAAATAGTTCAGGTCAGGTATTCTGAAGATTTTTTTTTTTAACAAATCATGCTAAATGAGGAGGAAGAGTTTCCATGCATTGACATTGTTCCTCCACACACTTCAGATGTGCACGGCAAGAGGTAGCCCTGAGTTCACTGCTGTCCCAGGTCCAGTTGCTTAACAAGGGACTCTCTTTCAATACACTCTTAAACTCTTGCAAAGTTTGGTTGGGAATGCCAGGCTCCAAAATAGACACGTCTTTGCTGTCTTCTTTTTCCTGGGTTGCTATAGGATGATCCCCGTCCATCTCCTCTGTCAGGTGGAACTTACTCCCATCCCGCACTGAGCAAGTTTTATCTTCATGTGATGCTATTTCAGAGGTCTCCTCGCTTCTCCTTGTGTCTAACCACCCCAGTTGCTCATCTTTGCTCTCTATGTCTGCTTCAAATGTTTGATTTTTTCTGCCAAAGGATTCTACACCCCTGCAATCTTCTGAGTCATCTCTGCACGATTCTTCTTGGCTATGGGATAAGCCTTCTTTTACCTGGAAATCTTTGGGGAGGGTCTCACCTGCTTCCTGCAATTGAGGAGGTTTATCTACATACAGCTCCCGTATTTCTCGATTAAAAGAGTTTGCGTGAAGAGACTCCTCCATTGTTTCACGTTCTGCTGCCGAGAGCTGTGTGCCACTGATCTTGCTTCTTTGTCTGCTACTCAATCCACACATACGGTTGCCATCAGTTTCCTCATGGTCAACTCCAGCAGACGTCTGCAAAAATCAGAAACTCTTTTTGTTCAGAAAGCTTCAATTAAATGAAATATGCATTTAGACTATAATGCTTCAGCCATGAAATGCTTCAGCTGTGAATAATATGTGTATACTACACATTCTAAAAGGTCACATTTAAGTCACTATGACTTAAAATATAAAACATCATCTACTCAAAGGCTTCCCCTTTAATATAATTTAAATGTTTAAATAATGTGTCCTTTGTTTTTCCTTATATTTTTTCTTGATTATCTTTAATTGGCAGATTATAGGCAAGCTAGCCTTTCACTTTATCAGCACAAATACTCCTTGTGGAAAACCAAACTTCCTATGATCTTACAATGATTTTTCTTAAGAAAAAGAAAAATGCCTCTTTTGTCTGATATGTAAACGTCAATTCAACATCCTCAATCCAAATCTGTGCTGCTCATAAATGCATGCACAAACCGGTGCTACCATCTAGCTGCTGGGATTAAATACACCGTGTCTAATAAAAACAAACCAGTGCATTGATTTAATTGTCTTTCTCTCCCTTCCCTGCCAAAATGCCAGCCTGTGGAACCGTAATTTTTTTTAAAAGGCTGAGAACATACAATTGCTTGAGACAATTTTCATTTCTCTTTCATCATAAATGTCAAGGTTAAGCTTGGGCTTGAAAAAAAGATGCTAGAATTGAACTCAGGAGAGCCCTGACACAGACCAAGTCTCAAATATGTTTGCTATATTGCAAAAGTATATCCAGACAATAGAAGATGTATTTTTGCTTTGTTTTTACAATTGATAACAGCAGCCAACCTTTGCAGACTTCACAAAGCTAAGCTGCATAGGACTTGGATCAGGGGGGGGTTTCCGGTTTTCGTTGCTGCCGGTTCGCTCAGTGGCACGGTGCGCGGCGCACGGGCACTTTACGCATGCACAGTGCTAAAACAAAGCTTCTGCGCATGCGCAGAAGCGAAAAACAAGATGGCGGCGCCTATGGTGCCGCCGAAAGAACCGGCTCGGGGGCGTGGCCAGGCTGCCGTTACTGCTGGTTCGGAGAACCAGTCCCTATTTTTACTACCGGTTCTATAGTACCGGTCCGAACTGGTAGGAACCCACCTCTGACTTGGATAGAAAACAACCAGGACATTACAATGCTATAAGCTGAAAGGGAAAGTGAAAACAAGTATGACAAACCTCTTCTTTTTTATATATAACTTTTATTGAAGACATTTTAACAGGATAAAAACAATTCCAAAGTTAGAAAACAAACAAAGAAAATAAGGAAGAATAGTGAATAAGTAAGACATAGAGATAATAGAAAGAAAAGATTATAAATAAGCAGCTTCTGATCTTTTTGACAGTTATAAATGCATTTGTATTTTACCCTCTCTCTCTAAGGTTACATCATAATTTCCTTCTTCTTCATAAATTACCCCTTCTAATGTTCAAACTCATAAATCACAAGTCAATCAAAATTCCATAAGGGTTTCTCTTCTGTGTTGTAGCCAAGAAAAATCGAAGGACATACCCTTGAATTCACCATAATGTTTCACTTGAATGTTTGATTTCATAGTATAAATATTGGATGGAATTTGTTATATTGCATGGTATTTCTGCCAAGTCATACTTTCTCAAATGGACAGTTCACTTTTTGAAATGTTGTATACTGGTTTTGCAGTAAACAAAATCCCAATGTGAACAGTCCATTCAAAACTGTATGAATTGATGGCAATATCAGGTGACAAGCTGAATAAAACAAGATGAGAATAAATTCACAATAGTCAACTAAAGAACATAAGTATTGTCTTTCAATACTTGCAAGTTCCAGATAACCCAATATTCTATCTCCATCAGTTTAAAGCAACTATCTGGATGTATCTTAAGTGCTTAGATCCCTGTCTTTCTCTATGTGTCTCTGTCCCCTCTGTTTCTCTATCTCTGTCTCTGTCTCTCTCCCTGTCTCTCTGTCCCTCTCTCTCTCCCACACCCAACACCCAACACACACACACATACACATACACTTTATAAAACTAATACTGTCAGGGATATAGAAAGTTTGTGTTGTGGATCTGAAGCAGTGATAGTTATTTAAATATATTTTCTGTCAACCTTATCATTGTGTTGGAGCAGTTAACTTTTCCAATTTTGTACAAATAATCAGCTGGCACAGGGGACTTCAAGAGACTTTCAGCTTCAAAGAAAAAGGTGCTTCAGCTGCTTGCTGAGTATTCCCCATAACAGATAGCTCTAATTTTGCCTACTTGCCAGATTCAGATTCAAGACAGGAAGTGGGATTTGTAGCTGGTTAAACTCTTCTCCACCATTGCATACTAAAACTTTATTTTAGGAGGAAACTCACATCAATCTATATCAAATTATTTAGTAATATAAACATATTCCATCTTTGTGAAGTACTAATGCTCAAGAGAGGAGATAATAAAAATATTTCTCCTGGTCATTTTTTTCTTACCTGATAGCTGAAGGTGTCTTTCTCCATCTTCTACATCTACACATTTTGATTGCATCCCTCTATGACTTCAGTTGGAAAAGTGTCCTCAGAATTTATAGATGTGCCTGTAATGAAGATGAGTTAGCACAGAATTTCTAAGAGTTTCCCTCTTTTTGAAGGCTCTGTTAATAATGAATCTGGATGAGGGAGGACAAAGCTCTTAAATAAATAAATAAATCTCATGAGTGTAAATTTCTAGAATTGTTTGGAAATAGTCACCTGATAAATGATAGGTAAACAACTACAGGAAACACAAAACATTTGCTTCACTTTTTTTCAGCAAGACAGTGGGATTGTCTTGCTTTCTTCTGAAACACAACATATTGTTTGAAAGATTATAATAAAATGCTGTTGAACCCAGTATTACAACAACCATAACAAAAAAAACCATGGCCACAGAGGGCAGCTTCTATCCCTTGTTAATGGTGCTCGAATTTGGTGGGTCTTGTTTTGCTCAGCAGTTTCTACAAAGCTTTCAGAATCGTGTTGAACAAACACATTTGCATTGTCGTGGCTTTTCCCTCCATTGTGGATCGAGGTGAGACATCATTGAAAGCAGGTTGCTAAGTGAGCACTGGGGACATATGCATTTTGTAAACTAACTCAGCAGAATAAACATGAAATCTGAACACTTTAACAAAGTAATTTGGGGAGTTAAAGACTTGTTTCCATTTACTTGATCACCACTGGAACAGCAAATGTGTTCTGATGTTATATATAGTTTGTAACATGTGAAGTTGAAGAGTGCCTGCTTCATATAAGATGAGAATTCATAGCAGGTTGTTCCTCTTTTACAAATTTGTAAAGCAATCCCTGGAAATCAAACAATGGCAGAGGCATAGAAAGAAACAACTTGCTGGATTGGGGATGAGGATTCCTGTGCAGGATGGTTGAAGTACAACAGAAAATCATTCCTTAATGTTCAACCTAATGAGATCAGAATGATACTGTATTTGTGAGTACTATTTATTTCACTTTAATACTTGGGGGACTGGGGGCTGTGATTCATCTACAGTATACTAAAATCAAAGGGATATAAACTAGTTCTTATTGATTTCAGAGGATCTATTTTTTGTCACTTGCACAAACAGCAATACAGATGTTGTGTAAACCTCTTTTTTTTTTTTGCTGTGTCCTCAGGACAATGCATTTGATTCCCCCACACTGATACCTGTGGAAGTAATTGTCCATAGCTGTACCCATGTTAAAATAGTGGCATTTTTCTCTTACCCAATACAGATTTTGCCATGGATATACCTCGCCAACCATTCTGTCAACTATGCAGTAAGGTAACTACTAAGGAATGGCCTAATCCTGCACCTACTGGCCACTTTAGCAATAGCAATAGCAGTTAGACTTATATACCGCTTCATAGTGCTCTACAGCCCTCTCTAAGCGGTTTACAGAGTTAGCATATTGCCCCCAACAATCTGGGTCCTCATTTTACCCACCTCAGAAGGATGGAAGGCTGAGTCAACCTTGAGCCGGTGAGATTTGAACCGCCGAACTGCAGCTAGCAGTCAGCTGAAGTAGCCTGCAGTGCTGCACTCTAACCACTGCGCCACCTCGGCTCATGACGAATGTTGTGTCATGATGTCAAATATCATTGTTTTGATGCAATTTTAGTTTGCTGAGAAGAAAAGGCCTGTCTCTGATCTTAGAAGAAGAAATCTCTGAATTAAAGATGGCTAATGTAGATGAACAAAGATTCAAAATCTTTAGTGATTTTGTTAGTTGTTAGTTGTTTAGAATTAAAAAGCAATATCACAAAGGTGTGGATTTTATTCATATTTTTAGGAGAATGTATGTTTCCTGAAAGGAAAGAAGAGTTGAGGTAGAACTTCAAATTAATTGTGATATGTAACCTTTTCTCATATTACAATGAAGAAGCCTACCACAAATTTAAACAATGCAGGAAAAGCAACAAAATGGATTGAAACTATTTAAAAATATTATTTAAACACAACTAACAATATGCACCAAGACAAATTCCTTGTGTGTCCAATCACACTTGGCCAATAAAAAATTCTATTCTATACTATTCTATTCTATTAAATTCTATTCTATTCTATTCTATTCTATTCTATTCTATTCTATTCTATTCTATTCTATTCTATTCGTGCTAAATTAAACAGATGAGTCTTAATTTTATTCCAGAATGGTTAGAGGATGGGGACTATCTTTTGTTTTGAAAGAGTAGTAAACCACACTTGGCACCAGCATGAAAAAATGTCTTTCTGAAACTTATAGAGTTGGGTTCTTCCAGGAACTCCTTTCCATTTTGATGTAAGAAATACTAAATTAGCAGCATAATGCTACTTCTTTGTCCATAACTCTAAGATTGAGTGAAGTTTCTATATTAAAAACTGCTTGAAAGCTATTTGTTTTTATTAATACATGATATACAGAGCAAATATTTATTAGATTTTTATCCCACCTTCATTGCTTTATAAGTAACTAAAGGTGGCAAACATACCTAATTCTCCTATTTTCCCCACCACAACAACCCTGTGAGGTAGAAAGAATGACTAGCCTGAAGTCATCCAGCTGGCTTTCATGGCTAAGATGGGACTAGAAAAAGGAGTGTCAAACTCATGGGGGCATCACGTGACGTATTGGGACTTTTTCCCCCTTCGTTAAACTGAGCGGGGGTGTGGCCAGCACGTGACGCATCCTGCCCACGAGTTTGACAGCCCTGGACTAGAACTTACACTCTCCTGGTTTCTAGACCAGCACCTTCACCAATTTTATGAAATTGCATGCTAATATTGATGTTAACCCACATGTACATCATTTGCCCACCTATTCTTAATAATGGATCAGAGATTTTTTCAATATTTCATGTATTTATTGCATATGCCTCTGGATCAAAGAGATTCAATATTTAACAGGTAACAACCATGGTATTTTATGAAAACATTAAAACATTAAATGAGTTCGGAAAAGAGCAGAGTGTAAAGAAAAACCCAGATGTGTTGTGAATACATTTCATGCATGTATCTACGAAAGTGAAAAACATCAAATGTTCAAGTGTTATATATTAAATATCCATTATTAACCAAATTTGTGCAGTTGAACAACAAAAAGGACTTTCCTATGCAAAATAGTCAAAAATGATTTAGAAAAGGTATATCAGCCCTTAAACAAGCCTATCACCTTTCTACTCTGGTTAAAAGAAGCCCTGGTAAAGTTGCTGCTGCTTTAAGAGTTGCATTAACTTTAATGGAGCTGGATTTATGGACAAGATCTATTCTATCCTGTATGGTTGCTAGGAGTTGAAAATATCTTGATGGCACTTAATCAATCAATCAACTAAAGATGCTGGTGCATTAAGGGTTGCATTAACTTTAATGAGTGACCTTCTTAGGAAAGAGACATCTTTTCAGGCTCTGGGGAAAGGCTGAAGCAATAACATCTCGCTTAAAGGTTCTGGACATATGCAAGATTCAAAGCACATTCTTCCAACCATCTTCAAGCTGTGCACAACCAAATAAAATACAAAGTATGTTTTGCACATTTTCCTACAGCAGATGGCACCAGCAGCACAGATTAATGCCTCATTTCTTTCTCAAAAGACATACGTTTTACAGACAATACAGAGGCATCAGGCAGGAATGACTCACAGAAAAATCAGAGCATGGGGGAAAAAAAGAGAGAATCCAAAACCTTTTATCGATTCAATACTTTTTATAGGATCCAACTAAATAGCTCAGAAGTGGACACAGACTTTTGAGGTTCTCCAGAATTCTTCACAGGTGAGAAAAGACAAAGAGCAAAACACCAGGGAGCAGTAAAGAAGTCCAAAGAATTGAGTGGGTATTGCAGTCAGAAGATTTGCTGTTTAGATTCATTCTCAGAACACAGATCGAATGCATTAATAATTGACAGGTGTTATTAATATCAGATTACAATTTAATTCTGTAATCTGTAATTGAGAAATAGGAGCTGATTTCCCAGTTCTTTAAATGAAAAATCTGTTTTCTCTTTACTTTATTTATTTTTTATTTATTTTATTTGTTTGTCAAACATGTACAAGATAGCAGGTATAGGTATAAACATAAACATAATCAAAGTGAATACAGATAGATGAGGACAATAGGACAGTAGGACAGGGACGGTAGGCACGCTGGTGCGCTTATGCACGCCCCTTACAGACCTCTTAGGAATGGGGTGAGGTCGACAGTAGACAGTCTAAGGTTAAAGTTTTTTGGGTTTGGGGAAGAAACCACAGAGCCAGGTAGTGAATTCCAGGCATTGATTAAAGATGGAATACACAGGCTGTGGCCTAGCAGAAAATAGAAATAAAGAAAAACATAGTAGGCTGTATATTAAAACCTGAATATAAATATATACACATATTTATGAATAAAACATGAACTCATATAAGTACTTTATCTGATAAAAGAATTAAGCCAACTTGTAAAGCATTACCTAGTGGCTGTACAGATTGAAATCTTCCAAATGGAAAATCCATTTTCAGATTGTAGAAAACTAACTCAGGAGGTGAAATCTCCCTAAAGGGTTAAGATCAGCTGCTGAGATTTTCAATATATCTTTGATGAAATTAGGATCAGATGCCTATGTTCCAATGACAGTAGCTGCCGATAATATTTTTTTCCCCCTTTAATGCAAAGGACCTTTGGGACATTATGAAAAAAAGTAGAACTACTAGCTGCTTTGATAAGTCCTAAAGGACCCAAAAAAATCAATCTGCATCTGCCAAGGTGAACAATTGCTTTTGTGTTAATAAATTAGTTTGGAGTTTGTTTTGAATGTGTTCATTTGTTTCACCCCTTTGCAGTCTTTCCCACATCCACATTCACAGGTAGAAAATGCCATGTGGGAGAAACTATGCTACATCAGCCACACTGGAGTATTAATCCCATTTGCTGGGACTTTTAGATACACTTATCTTTAAAGTCCTAGATGATGGTAGCAAAATAATAACCATAACAACAAGCATAACAATAAGCAGCAGCAATAGGAGCTTGAATGCTGTTTCAGAATTAGCCACTCAGTGGCAATTTCTTCTTCTTCGGTAAGCATTAAGGCCTGTCAAATGGCTTTTCTTTCTATTTAAGGCTGTAAAACATTTTTCAGAAGAACAGTTTGTCCTTAGCTTGCCATAATGTTATAATAAACACTTGCCACTTACTGTTCTGCAAGCTGTTGTGCTCCCTGGGAAAGCAATGAGAGACAGCAGAGGCATTCCTTAGTTAAGCAGCATGTCGCTTGGGAGTCTCTGCTGGCTATTCTCTGCCTGAGGAAAAAAAGGTCTCATGGAGCTGTTTCAACAGTCAAGGTGCAACAACATCCATCCAACGCCCACAAGGCCAAAAGAGCCTGTCACGTTCAATTGTGAAGGGTTTTTTTTTAATATATATGTTTAATTAAAAACAAGCTAGGCAGTTAAAAGCATAAGCACAGGGAACAGCCAGGTTCCGAACCAAGTTTACACACCAACTGAGATCTGCTAAGCCACAGGCGTCAAACTCATGGCGTCACGTGACGTATCGCGATGATTTTTCCCTTTGAGGAGCTGGAGTGGGCATGGCCTGCATGTGATGCATCTGGCCCGCGGGCCACCAGTTTAACACCCTGTAAGCTGAATACAATCCATTGATAGTGGTCCGCCATTGGTTTGAAAACTCTGCAGTTTGGAGAAAAAAAAGAGGAGAGGAGAAGGAAAGGATGTTGTTACCTACTAAATCATTTACTATGTGTAAATGATTGAGTTTTGTTAGATTTTTTGAATCAGTAGCCCAGGTAGTCTTCAACATACAACCATAAATGAGACCGAATTTTTATTAAGACTTAAGCAAGTCTGTTTTTAACTGAGTCGTGTCCAACTTCACAACCTTTTTTGCCCCGGTGAAGCAAGTCACTTCAGTTGTTAAGCGAATCATATTGTTGTTAAGTGAATTCAGCTTTTCCCCCTTGACTTTGCTTGTTGAAAGCTGTCTGGGAAAGTCTCAAGTGGTGATCAAATAACTCTGGGATGCTGCAACCATTGTAAATATGTGCCAATTATCAAGTGCCTGAATTTTAATCATGTGACTGTGGGGAAAACTGCAACAGTTGTAAGTTGTAAGGACCAGTTATACAGCCGCTTTTTTCGATGCTGTTGTAACTTTGAATGGTCACAAAATGAATGGCAGTCAATCAAAGACTACCTGTGTAGCTTAATCTACAGTTAAAAGTCACGACTATCCATGAAAACGGTCTGATTATATTCCAATGAGTTCTAAACCTTGTTTAGGATTTGGTTACAAAGAAAAGCCCATTAAAAACAAGAAAGAAACAAGACCCATGAAAGTTTATAGGAGGGTAATCCACTCAAACAGCAGAATCTGGAAAATTGGGAAGAAAAGCAGTCATGTGGACCAACTTCACCCAATACATTTCATGGCTGAGCAGCAATTTGTTCCAATTTCCCCAAGGTTTATCTCACAACGGGCTTATTATCCCATACAATTTAAAATTACCTTAAAGAAAAACCTTGTATGCTGAGATATTCTGCATTTCTATATAAGTCTGTGATTTGTTTGTCTGTGGTTGATGATGGGCTTTCCTTTCTCATGATTTCTTGAAAATCATTTGACTGAACTTGGGTTGTGAGCCTCTCCAAAATAGGAAAATACTCCTTAAAAAAAGATTCATAACTACCCTTTTCGTGATTCACATGTCACTCCAAGTCATCGTGCAGAGGGTTTTGTTTTGTTTTGATTTGATTTCGAATATTTATATGGTATGACTCTGGGAGACTAACAACCAATTTATTAAAAAAAATACAAAAGAACCCCATAACTAATCAAGGTTAAAATGATCCAATACAAAGAAAAAACCTGGCACTGTACCTTATTAAATATATATCCCAGGCATTAGGGCCAAATATATATACTGGGCTCCAATGATATCTTGACCCTAATGCCTGGGGAGATAGTCAGGTCTTCATGGCTTTCTGGAAGATCAAGAGGGTTTGGGGCATAGGCCAGGCATTGCAGACAAGTTTATCCCACAAAGTTTGGTTTTGCACATATCAGCCTTTCAAGGTAGCCCAGACCAGGAAACCAAGATTAAGAATACTAATATTACTTTTATTGGAAGGTTAAAGTAACAGAAACGTACAAGTCTGAAAGCATTTTTCTCCTCCCCTGCCTTTCCAGTCCAGAGAACTAGAGTCAATTCTGAGATGCTTTCTCAAATTACATTTCTGGTTTGGACTCAGATTTCGTTTATCAGACATTTCTCTAGGCTGCTGCTCTTCCTCCTGTCTCTCAAGGTTACTCTCATACCTTTTACAGCATGACTGTGAATAGTAAGATACATGCATTCTTCACATAGTAAGCCACATAGTAAGCCACATACATAGCATGCTTTAAAAAAACTCTGGCTTAGAAGTGCAGCTTCTGGACCACTCTGGTAGTTTCTGGGCTTTACTACTCCACAACTGCCTATAACTAATGATGTGCTGGAGCTGGCTTGTACTGGCTCATGAGAGTGAATTGTTAAATCTTCTGGAATTTTGCAAGCTGGTTGAGAGTAGAGCTGGGATCTAACACCTATCATCCCAGTCAGCTATTTTGTGGCTTATAGAGCAACAGCAGTAGCAATGGAGCCAGTCTTCTTACCTCCATTCCTCCATTTGGTGTAGTTAAAGGTGCTGGCCTAGAAATCAGCAGACTGAGTTTTAGTCCTGCCTTAACCATGAAAGCCAGCTGGGTGAATTTAGGCCATTTACTAGGAGACTGTGAGTTCTAGTCTGCTTTAGGAATGAAACCTGGCTGGGTGACCTTGGGCCAGTCACTGTCTCTAAGCCCAACTTACCTCACAGGGTTGTTGTTGTTGTGAGGAAGTGAGGAGAAGGGCAGAGTATTTGGTATGCTCACCACCTTGAGTTACTTATAAAGCAATAAGGTGGGATAAAAATCTAATAAATAGTTGCCTTGTGTATTATGTATTTCTTAATAAAAACAAATTAAAAAGGTACAATACAAATCAAAATGAATAATAAATAATAAATGAGATGCCAAATAAATTAGTATTCTTTCTCTAGTTCACATTTTCAGAACATAATATGTGCCTTTGTATTGTAGTTCTCTCTCTCTCTCTCTCTCTCTCTCTCTCTCTCTCTCTCTCTCTCTCTCTCTCTCTCTCGGAATGATGTTAGACTGTT
>QLTV01001698.1:14466419-14488424 GCA_003457575.1 Thermophis baileyi
CCCCCTCCCCCTCTTAGGAGGACTGAAATCTCAGAAGGTGGCTGAGAAATGTATTAAATAAATAAATGAAATGTAAACAAAAATCCTCATCAAGTATGTCAAGAAGTCTTAGGCCAGCTCAAAGCTAAATCCACAGAGGAGACACTATGTACCTTTTCTATAACACACTTAGGTATTCTTCTATAAACATAAACCAGATGCACCAGAGGTCTTCTTTTAAGTGTACTTTATATAATGTTTTAAAAATAGAATAAGACCATTCAAAGTTCAGGTAAATCATATCCAGTAGTGTCAAGAGATTTCTGCTTCTGGACCTTGTGCCACGTACTACAATAATAATTTTAGCCAACAATATAAGCAGAGAGAGATTTATCAGGGATTTAAGAAAAATAAAAAATAGTTTTGAAATGATGAATGGTCATGATTTTAACCAGGTGACAAGAGTATGCCGAAAAGTATCATATAAAAAAAGATTTCTGATGGGATTTGATGTCGTGCTTTAAAGGTTAAGCAAAGTTTAAGAGGCAAAACTATTTCTAAATATGAGATTTTATGAAGGAAGTGATCCTGCCCACTGGGATTTGGAAAAGAGCCATCTTTGTAAGTAAGTAGAAAGTGCAAGTTCTAAACATCCTAGTCAAAGGTCATTAAGCAATGGCAAGTTACTTTATTCATGTCTACTCAGAGGCAAATCCCACCAAGTTCAATAGGACTTACTTCCTGAGTTTTATGGAGAGAAGGGTTATTAATAGCTGACTCTCAGAGTTATTGCAGGTACAAAGTACATTTCACAATCCATTATAGAAGATAGAATTACCGCAGAGAAAAGTGCTAGAAAGTCTTGAGGAAAACTCCAGTATTAAGAGGCCACTTGCCTCTGAAATCTGTATGCTGGCAAACATTAGCATGAAAGTACTATTGCACTCAGGTTCTGCTTATGGGCTTCTCATACTGTAGGTATCTAATTAACCACTCTGGCTGATCTAAGCAGTCTTTAAAAAAAAAGAAAGAAATATATTGGTTGCTTTACCTGCTTTTCCAAAATAATAGAATACTTAAAATCAATACTTTACCATCATGATGCACCAAATATGAAATTGTCAGATCAACTTCAAGCAATCACTGCTCAGCCTGAGCCAGCCAGCCAGAGCACGCACACACACACACACACACACACACACACACACAGAGAGAGAGAGAGAGAGAGAGAGAGAGAGAGAGAGAGAGAGAGATGATGAGAGGGGCATGAAAAGTGGTTCATTTAACTAGAGAAAAATATGCTGCACATTGAATGTTCATTCACTGTATCAGAAATGAGAATGGAGTAAAAAGCTCCATTTTAAACAGTAACAGTTAGCAAATATTTTATATTTCATAGCATATGTAATCAAGTGTGTGGGGTGGTGTCCATCTTCTGAGAGGCTATTCCGTTAACACTGTAGGGAAATGAGGGATCCAATATACAGGAATCATGAAGCACAGAAAAAAAGGTACAAGCCAATGACCCATCACAATAATTTAAGATCCTTAGCATAGTATTTTGTTGTGATTTAGGGGAAAGTGAAGATGAGCCCTGGAGTTCCAGGTAGCTTATATGGACCTCTCCTTCATTTTATCCCCACAGGAACATCCCTGTGAGCCTGTGAGCCTGGTGGAGAGAAATGACCAAAAATCAACTTGTTACCTTCGGCAGATGACAATAACTTAACACTGGGTCTTCCCGATACTACAGATAGTCCTCAACTTACAACTGTAATGGAGCTTGCACATTAATGGTTGAATGTTGCAATAGCATTAAGCATTTCACTTAAAGATGCCCCATCCTTACTGTGCCCAATGCAATTATTAAACAAATGTGCAGGTCATTAAGTGAAGCACAGAGTGCCTCAGGGGTGAAGGACTCTGAGGCTCCCGGTGCTCTGCTCCTTGTCACTCCAGGTTCCCCTGATTTGGTCCCAAGCCAGCTATTCAGCCAGGCAAGGGAGCCTAAAGCTGGTCAGTAGATGCAATTGGCACATGGAGGATACTTACACCCTTTAGGCCTCGGCCTACTTTCCATTTGATCACTCCAGGGCCTTGCAGGACTCGGCCTGTTCCTCAAGCCATCTCCAGGGCCCAGCATCACCAAACTTACTTTTTTGGTTTTGCAGAGGAGCCTGATGTGATGCGAGGCTCAGCTTTCTTGCAGAGGCTGCCAACATCATGGCAACTTTGTGCTATTCTCCTAGAAAGTAGTAGTCCTAGCCAGATTGTAGGAGCTTCCATTATTTAAGGAATAAATCTCCTGTTTACAACACAGTTCTTTCAGCACTCTTGGAGAGCTAACAACCAGAAGACTGCAAAGAATATAAATCCTTCCATTCCCCACCAGTTCAGTCAAAACTGAAGACGCTTCTTGGATGAGAAGCAAAATGTTTTCAAGGAAAAAAAAAACAAGAAAGTCCAGTTGCCTTTTGGAAAAGCACCTTTGGGACAACCATGACCTGAATGACTGAGAATTTCCATAAACATTCCACAGATAAACGAAGCCACTTGTAACTTCCCTCTGAGTGCTGGGAGTTTCTTTAGGCTCCCTAGCACGGCTGTGTCAGAAGAATAATTTGGGGTTCCAACTAGAGCCGGGACAGCGCAAGAATAAATAAAAATGAGATCCAGACAGCTGTGAGGAAAGAAGAAATATTTATTCCTAAAAGCAAAACAGTTTGCCTTTAGGGGAAGGCTGCAGAGAAATGGGGTACAGCAGATTTTTATAAGGGGAGCTTGTCCAGGGTGAAGTGTCTACATGCTGATTTTTAGGGTGACACTTGAGGGGCATGTGTATGTTTATTCTTGTAAACATGCAGTTCCTCTGGGAGACCTAATTTAATTAACTCTGTGTTTGCAGACCTTATCCTTTGATGTGTGAATCAGGTCTGGATAACTGATTTGTGGGGTTTTGAGGAAGTTTGATAATTTCAGTTGATTAACTTAGTTTCAAGCCTGACTATCAACTGTCTAGTGGAGACACTGATTCTCAGTCCATTGGGGATTCTGTTAATATTTTAAGGGAAGATGGGAACAGTATAAAGAATAAAATATATTTGGATATAAAACTTCTCACAGCTGAAAGCCCTGCTTGGGAGGCCTGGGGCAATCCCGAGAGGCAGAGGGAAGCCTTGGAAGGATGAGAAGTTAAGCTTCAGCCACAGGTTGTAAGTTTATCTTTTATGTGCTGGTTGCTTCTGCTGACTAGCTTTAGGCTCCCTTGGGTGACTGAATGGCTGGCCTGAGAGGAGGCCAAGTCCTGGGGGAATCCCAAGGGGCAGAGGCAGGCCTTGGGAGGCCTTCAGGTACCTGGATGGGAAGTAGGCAGAGGCCTACAGGTTTAACTGCCTTCTGTGTGCTGGTAGCTTCTATAGGCTCCCTTGTGTGCCTGAGTGGCTGGCTTGGGAGCAGCCTGAGGCCTGCTGGAACCCAACTGAATAGGGGGAAAGATAAGCGAGGAGGGCTTTTGCAGCATCCTTGTGGTTGGTCATAAGGGTCAACATAGGCAGAGGAACTGCAAGGCCATAATTTTGAAACTGGGTCCTGAGAACCTTCCTTGAGGTTGTAACTTTGAAGTTTACAGATGATTTACATCTTAAACTTGAAATCTTCACCATTGTGATTTTTAAGACATGGATTATGGCTTAGCAGAGCAATCCTTTCATCTTCTGTATGCAGAGCATTATATCCTCAGAAGCTGTGTTAAGCAGGAGCTCTTTTGAATATGCTAGTTTTAAAGTTGCAGATTCATTTTTAGACTCCCATGTGTCAACCACCAAATGTGCAGTGTCAGATCATACATCCTCTGAAGCATCACTATTAAAATAGATAAAATGTCATATTCTTGTTTTGAATGAAGTCATATTTGAAATAATAATGTAGCAAGGAATTGATCCATGAAAGTACTTCCAGATAGTTCTCAACTTACAGCCATTCGTTTAATGACTTTTCAAAGACACAATGGCACTGAAAAAAGTGACTTATTTTCACACTTACAACCATTGCAGCATCCCCAGTCACATGATCAAAATTTGGCAACTGACTCATATTTATGACAGTTGCAGTGTCCTGGTGTCCAATGTAATCACCTTGACAAGCAAAGTCAATGGGGAAGCCAGCTTCACTTAACAACCGCATTACTAAATTAACAACCGCAGTGATTCACTTAAAACTGTAGCAAGAAAGATCATAAAATGGGGCAAAAATTCACTTAACAGCTGTCTTACTTAGCAATGGAAAGTGGGGCTCAATTGTGGTTTTAAGTCTGGAACTCGCTGTATATTGTTATTAACATTACATTATTTAAGCCCCTGGGAAATTCTGAAACAACCCCCACCTGACTACAGTGGTCTACGGGCTACAGCTAAGGAACCCACACAATAAAATAATATATGGACAAGGCCACTATAGCTATTTAGCTCACTCTGACCAAAACTAGGGAGAAGGCACCATTTTCCAATATTTTTTTCTAGATGTGAAATGGAAAACTGCCATGTAATTACTCTATTGTTATCCACAAAGTCCACTATTGGATTTGTGTTGCAATATACAGAGAACAAGATGCTATGAGAAGATGTGCCAGTACAAATTGTGATGACAAAAATATTACCAAATGTCCATTGCAATGTCATGACCCACCTTTTATACTTGTGCCCTGATGTTGGATGTATATTCATAAGCTGCATGGTTTGTCCTACAATAATGTGATGCTTTTTTTTTCATTCACACCCCTCTTGCCCCTTCTGAAAATGCCTAGAACTGGGAGTGCAGTAGGAATGTTACGCTTAAGGTTAAACATTCCTACGCAAAGCTTATTCTGTATATAGAAATAGACATCATTCCCTTGGGTACAACCATCTTCACAAATCTTTTCCACAGCCATGCAACACTATTCCATGTCTTGCCAATCTTTTTTCTTCTCCTAGTTTTCAGCTGCAATACCGTATTCTGAATCAATCATTCTGACATCTGTATCTGCTTCTAGTTGTTTTCCTCTCAAAAACAATGGAAAGATGAACAATGAAGATGGCTGTCCTATTATGGTTCAAGAGATCAAAGAATTCTTTTGAAGTCTTTATGTTGTTGTTGTTTTTTTAAAAAAAGTCACCTTTGCCTTTGTCTTTACAGAGCTGAGAACACTTCCATATTATCCTCCCCATAACCATCAGAAAGCAGTTTAAAACTGCAGTGGGTTTAGCTTCTGCTGGCCTTGAAATGAAAAGATCAGTGATAAAGACAGTGAAAGCCTTAGGTAGGCTTGGTGGAAATGAAGGCCAGGTAGTCCCCAATTTACAGACATTTGTTCAGCAACTATTTGAATTTACAAAGACACTGAAAAAAAGTAACTTATTACCACTCCTCACACTTACAACTGTAGCATCCCCAATGTCATGTGATCCAAATTTGGGAGCTTGGTAACTGGCTTGTATTTGTGAGGGTTGCAGCATCCAGGGGTCATGTGATCACCATTTGCGACCTTCCCAGCCGGCTTCCAACAGGCAAAGTCAATGGGAGAAGCGGGAGTTGCTTAACAACTGCAGTGATTTGCTTAACTGTGGTAAAGAGTTTGTAAAATCAGGTGCAACTTACTTAGCAACAGAAATTCTGGTCCCAATTGTAGTCATAAGTCGAGGACTACCTGTAGTTCCTACAAGCCTGAATTTGGATTTTCTAAGCATAAGGAATAGAGAGACAACATCGCTTCTTGTCCTCACAGGGTTCCTATTTCACTCCACCTATTATGTGATTGGATTCAAAGATTTGAAGCTCCACCTATACTGGTAGTCCTCAACGCATGAGCACAACTGAACCCAAAATTTCTGTTGTTAAACAAGACAGTTGTTAAGTGAGTTTTGCCCCACTTTACGACCTTTCTCGCCACAGTTGTTAAGTGAACCACTGCAGTTGTAAAGTTAGTAACCCGGTTGTTAAGAGACTTGGGCTTCCTTACTGACTTTGTTCGTCAGAAGGTCACAAGAGATAATCACATGACCCCAGGACACTGCAACCGTCATATGAACCAGTTGTCAGGTAGTCGAATTTTGATCACGTGAACCATGGAGGACGCTGCAAAGGTCGTAAGTGTGAAAAACGGTCGTAAGTCACTTTTTTCAGTGCTGTTGAAACTTTGAATGGTCACAAATGGTTGTACGTCAAGTTAGGGTTGACATGCCCTGAAGTCAAGTACTGCCATTTAATGCTATCTGAAGCATTCAGAGTACTTCATGTCCCTTAGAAATATTGACAGTACGATAGTTACATATTAACCTTTCCCAACCTGGCATTCTCCAATTGTGTTAAGACTCCAACTCTCCTAATTCCAGACTCTTGTGGAGGGCACAAGGTTCAGGAAGTCTGCTCTCTGAGCAGCTTGTATTTCAGGTGGGAGTTATTGCAGCGGATCAGCAAATGTCTTAAAGGCCACCATGAGATTTTCTAGTTTATTGCCTTCACTTTCATCAATATGCTGCAACCAGCTTGCATTCCAGCAGTTTTAAGAATCAGCCAGACAGGCCTGATAGCAATGCTGCTGAAATCTGTTTTGTTCCCAAAACTCTGCACAGTTTCCCTGTGGTTGACTCCGTATTGCATAATGAAATATTATGCCCAGTGAAGAATTGTACATGTTGTTTTTTTGCTGTCGTTATTACTAAACATATTTTAGTATCTTTGGCACAAGGACCTGTCCCAAGTCATCAATGGTCTGACGCATGTTAAGTCTGGTTTATGTCTTAGGCTGCTTGAGATGTGATCTGGCAGTGGAGGATATTAATAGCAGTATGTTGTCGTGGTTGCCTTTTAGCTCATGGTGTCACCCCACCCTGCAAGGAGACAGGATCCCTTTGATCAGCCCACCTCAGGCAATTGATGGACCCAGTGAAATTCCAGAGAGAGCTTGAGGATCTGATAGGCATCTCAGCTGAGGCCCTGGTCACTGCCTGCAATGGACAGGTGGCTGGGGCCTTGGATTGCATTACTCTTATGCGTTCTCTCCCTCTGCACCGATCCCGAGGTGCATCTTGGTTTACTGAACAGAGAGATGGAATAGGTGCCTGGAACACTGCTAGAAGATGACTCAAAATGACTCTGACCAGAGATGGATAAGAGCTCACTTTAGGGATTACCTGACGTATAAGGGCGAAACAGCCATACTTCTCTTTCTTGCACCTGCTGATAGCTGTCCAGAGACCCATTCCCTATTTGAACATCTGTGGGCCATTGTGAAGGTTATTCAGATTATCTGGTGAATAAAGTCACTCAGGTTTACTCCATCTGGGACTCTGGGCAGAACAGGTTGAGGTGTCTGAGGTATAATCTGGTGGTTATGATCTGGGATGGATTTGAGCCATCTTTAGATCCATCGTGGCTCATTTTCATATAGTGGAATCTCAAATCCTATAGCAAACAAAATCCCCACTGGTTGGGTGAATTATGAGAAGGAATGTCCAATTACTTGGAGAGTAACAGATTGAAAAGGGCTGTACTATATTATGATTAAGCACTACTTAATCATATCACTACAGTATATTCAAATTTTGTTCCTTTTATTTTAATGACTACAGTATGTTCTTTTTGAAGATGCAGTGTACTCTTTCTACATCTGCAAGCCGTTAAATTACTAAGCAAAGTAATCATTGTATCTTGTTACCAACCTCAAAGGTCAAGGCTTCCAGAATGGTTCAGTTTTAAAATTACCTACCATTGACAAATGCATTAAAAACAGAAACCTTGACATTTTAGACTGAAGTTTCACTGGAGTAAATGCACACTTTGCAAATCTCTAAGGTAATAATGGCAAGGCAGAAGCACTGCATTTATTCATCAGAACTGTGGCATTTGGGAGTGAGGTTTTTATTGTTTTAAAGAGAGTGAGGAAAAATGCATTTTTATGATTTAATATAATGATTACCTTAAAAATGTATCTAAGTCAAATGGTTGCCTGGATTTTTGCAGCCCATGTATGGTAGTCCTATACTTATTTTTGCTTTCAAAATTAGTAGGAAGTGTAGCAAACTTATGTTTTCATCTCATTATTTATTTTACAGGTAGTCCTTGTCTTACAACCATTCGTTTAGTGACCGTTCAAAGTTACGCCACTGAAAAAAAATGAGTTATGGCCATTTTTCACACTTATGACCGTTGAAGCATCCCCATGGTCTCATGATAAAAATTCAGACGTTTGGTTACCGACAAATATTTGTGACAATCATAGTGTCCAGGGATCATCTTATCACCTTTTACAACCTTCTGAGAAGCAAAGTCATTGGAGAAGCCAGATTCACTTAACAACTGTGGTGATTCACTTAACAACTATGGAAGGATAGGTCATAAAATGAGGCAAAACTCATTTAACAACTGTCTTGCTTAGCAATGGAAATTTTGGGCTCAATTGTGGTCGTATGTCAAGGACTACTTGTACAGACAGGAGATGACAATAAAGAAGTTTCAAGTTCTTATAAAGTTTTCTTACAGAGAAGGTTCCAGGTTCTTACAAAGAGATTTCAAAGAAATGACTTTCCTGACATCAAGTGAACATCCAAGTTTCTATAATTTCATTTTTATCTATTTCTACTCAAGCTCAAGAACAAATCATTTAGTATCTGTGAGAATCCTGAGGCAACTATAAGGCAATATGTTTGAAATTAGTAACACATTATCCTCAACTACCAACAAAGTTTTAGAAGCCAAATAGCTAAATATAGAGGTAGAAGTAGGGGTGATACACTTCTACATATGACATGCATATTGTTCTTGAATTCACTCCACACTTCCATCACACCATGATATGGCTTGATCTTTGTTCAACCATTTGTTCAGCCAATTGATTTTCTGCACTGTTGTGACTCAAGAGGAAACCCTGAATTTGGTTTTCATTAGAGAAGTATCAGAGATAATTTAGGGATGTCTTGGATATAGGGTAACCACAGGAATTTCTTGTTGTTTACATCAGCCTAACGTTTTTCAGGGCTCAGTGTGAACCTAAAAAAGAAAAAGAATTCCAGCTCCTTTTCTTTTCCTTTTTTCTCATTACATTTGGCAGATGTGCAATTGTAAGGTGACTCCTAGAATGTATTGTTAGATGCAGACTCCTCTATATCCCTTTTATAAACCAGAAACAGGAATGGATGCTAGTGAATGCAGCTACTTGTAGTTTATTCTGCAAATCATGATTCAGTATAGTTTGTGAATCTTATCAAAACTTGACTCATACAGTTCATCATGCTCTACTGACGTTTTATATATCTATATATATGTGTGTGTGTGTGTGTGTGTGTGTGTGTGTGTGTCAATGTGGATGTAGCATAATAGATATGTCTGTATTTATGGAATTTGCTCAAAGGAAACAAATGATAGAAAAAAAGGAGTTGCACTGCATATTTAAAATAGCCATACATGCTTAGAAATCAGGTTAAAGGTAATGGAAGAGTGAATAAAACAATATTGATGTTTCTATTGTCTATTGTCCATCCAACTAAAAACGTGCATGAAGCTTCACAAAAAGGCATTGCAGATCTTTAGATTTAGAATAGACAAACATCAGGAACTTGATTTATGGCATTGTAAATCCTTAGTATGTCCAACTGAAGAAAGTAACTGTAGGATGATTTACTTTTTACTAGAAATTAACCGGGCTGCTTAACCAGAATTCCTCCATCACACTCCTCTTAACCATGCTTTGAGGTTTGTTTGGTTGAGATCAGTGGTTATTTTTCTGCCAGCAGGGGACACTTGTACCACAGTGGGTAAGGCAGCACCCTTTGACAGCTGTTGCAGAATAGTGACAAACTATAAAGGCAGCATAATTTAGGCTGGCCTATGTTTCTGCTGGCTCAAGGGTTGATGGATCATACATTAATACTGTCTTGAAGAATTTTAAATGTGTAACCGTAAGTGATTTAGTAGCCATTATGGTTATTGAATAAACAACAACTGGCTGAGTTCCCACCTGTTAATCTAAAACTAATGTTAGAGCTTAGTACATGTTAACTAAACCCTTCTCTCTCTGTCAAAACTATCTTGCAAGAGTGTTGTTCTTGTTCAGTCACTATGTCGTGTCCAACTCTGTGTTAGCGCACACACACACACACAAACACACACGTCCTCCACTGTCTCACAGGGTCTTGCCCAAACTCAGGCCCGCTGCATCAATGACACTATTTAACCATCTCATCCTCTGCCCTCCCCTTCTCCTTTTGCCTTCAATCTTTCCCAACATCAGGGTCTTTTCCAATGAGGCAAGAGTGTTATGCAGATATAATACATTATTCTAAAGAATTCCCATGAGAAAACTGTTATTTGGCTAAGAAGGGGGGGGGTATTTGATTCAAATAAAACATTCCATATTACCTAAGATGCGCAAAAAAAAATCTTTTAACAGAGCACTCTCACTTTCTTCACACAGATCCAATGTTAACAAATAGTTCTTAAACTGTTCTTAAGCATTAAAAACATATGTAGGCTAAAAGGGATTGTTTTGACAATGTAATTTCCTTCCCCCCACTCAATTTTACGTAAAAAGTTATTAGAGCTACATTACCACTAATGCTGCTAAATTATAGCATAATAGCAAACATTCTACCTAATCTACTAGCCACCATAGCTTTAATCTTTTAATGAAAAAGAATGTGTAAAATGTGAACTGCATTCCTCAGACTGTTTTACCGTCTTAATTCAGTTGAATTACATCATATGCAAGATTTCTCAATCATATGCAATGTGAACTTGTCCTGAAAAATAAAAAGAGCTAGAATTGAGATCTCTTTCACACCATTAACATTTGTGCTCCCAATGCCTTCAAGTGAAGTGTAAATGTAATCCACAATTATCTTCATTTCAGTTGACTGAAAAATGTCAAGAAGTGAAAATCACTTTGTATCTTGACCTGCCTCATATCCCAACAGGACTGATACACAGAAAAGAAAAGAAAAGAAAAAAAAACCTTGCTCCCAACCCTCCATATTCAAGGGAAGTATAGTTCATTATTTGCATTCATTTGCTTGGCTTGGGGTGGGGTTGGGTGGGCGAGATGGGGGAACCCACTGGTTCTTTTTGGGGGCTGTGCATAGCCATAAAGTCATAAAAAGATCTTTTGGTGCAGATATCATTAGCTGTGCTGCAGGATTTCACAACATGTTGCAAGGTTTGTAAATCCTCTGCAAGGGAGGAGTTGTGAGGCAAGAGTTTTGGCAAACAAAGAAACACCCCTCTACCAACTGTTACTGTACAGTAGCATCTCAACAATTTCACAATACTTTCAAGGACATTGAGCTGAGCTGGAAGTAAAGAACTTTATGAGCCAATCAGTCTTCCCACTGGCTGATCAAATTCTCAGCAGGAGGAGGAAAAAAGAAGGAACAAAGTAAATATGGACGAATTTCTGCCAATGAAAGAACATACTACTTTTAAAAAAATCAGCTTTCCCTACAATGTTTTTAGTAATTTTTATTCTTTTTTTCTTTTGGGGTAGTTTGATTTATCTTTAAATAATTTAATAATGGAGCTATTGGCATTCAAATCAGAGATCCAAAAAGATCTTAAAAATTTTCCTTGTTAAAAATAAAGTATTTGGGGTTTTTTATTATTTTTTCATCAATGTATTATTTATTTATTACTATCCTGCCTCTACTATTTTTTATAAACAACTTAGAGCAGCAAACCAACCTAATATCCATAACTAGATGAGTTTCCACAGCATGCAAAACGCATAAATCATGATTTGCAAATCATAACAGATTGGTTCACACAACCCACACTATCACATTATGGTGATATACGAATGTTGTTATATTCTGACCATGAAATTCTCATGCAATTACTATTGTATGGTATGTTGTCAGGTTAGTTATCTGAACTGCAAAAATCTGGATGACCTTCAAAACTCAATAGAGGAATACATAGAGTTTTCCAGCTCAGATATAAATACAGATATACACATCACGCTATTCTGTTACAAAGAAAGCAACCTTATTCCAAGCACAGAAAAGGAATAAGGAAGAGTAAACCAAAGAAATTAAGAATGTGAGATAAAGAAAGGAAACATAGCTAAAATTAGTTTACACCAACAGAATTCACTGTATGTTTTGATACGTTTCTGACTTTAGAAACAATCTCTAGTTCTATTGCAAGAAGGTGCTGAAATTCCAAAAGAAAGGATTATTCCCCCCCCCCACTTCTCTTCTCTAAGCTAAAAGCCAACCCAAGGAGTAATGGTACCGAAAATAGCTATCTATCTATCATCTATCTATCTATCTATCTATCTATCTATCTATCTATCTATCTATTGCCACCCAACTCCCGAAGGACTCTGGTCGGCTTACATCATAAAAAATAAAACATAAAAACAATTAAAAAAAAAACCATATTTAAAATAAAACATTCACACAACCATGCATGGGCCAATCAGAACAACTATTGGCCCCAGGCCTGCCGGAAAAGCCAGGTCTTAACGGCTTTACAGAAGGCAGTAAGGTGGGTGTAGTACGGATCTCGGGGGGAAGTTGGTTCCACAGAGTCGGAGCGGCTACAGAGAAGGCCCTCCCCCGCGGTCCCGCCAGCCGGCACTGTCTGGCCGACGGGACCTGAAGAAGGCCAACCCTGTGTGACCTCACTGGTCGATGGGAGGAATGTGGCATACGGCATAATGAGTGAGAATTTCAAAGTGGAGAGCATATCAAGCTGGAGATAACAAACACTAGTGGAATAAAAGAGAGAGGAAGGCAGCAAACTTCCCATAAAAAGCTTTGTACAGAAATGGGGATAAATCCTCGACTAACAACAGTTTGTTTAGGGCCCGTTCAAAGTTCTAACAGCACTGAAAAAAGCAACTTATTGTTTTTTACACTTATGAATCAGAGGTGGGTTGCTCCCGGTTCGGACCGGATCTATAGAACAGGTAGCGGGAATTTCCCCACCTCGCCGAACTGGGAGCAATGGCCAGCTGGCCATGCCCACGAACCGGGTCTCCCGCCATTTTGTTTTTGGCTTCTGCACACGCGCAGAAGCTGTTTTTTGCTTCTGCGCATGCACAGCTGGGTTTTTGACACTGCGCATGTGCGCGGCCGCACGAAGCGCGCATGCCCACGCGGCGTGGGAGGAAGCGAACCAGCGGCGAGGTAAGTTAGAACCCACCCGTTATGAACGCTGCAGCATCCCCATAGTTACATAATCAAAATTCAGATGCTTGACAACTGATTCATATTTATGATGGTTGCAGTGTCCTGGGGTGATATGATTACCTTTTAAGACCTTCCGACAAGCAAAGTCAATGATGAAGACAGATTCACTTAATAATCGTGTTACTAATTTAACAATGGAAGTGATTCACTTAAGAACCATGGCAAGAAAGGTCGTAAAATGGGGCAGAACTTACTTAGCAACAGAAATTTTTGGTCTCAGTTGTCATAAGTCAAGGACTACCTGTATTAGTATATTAGTACTAGTATATTGCTTGCTAAGCTAAAGTTATGGTATACAGGTAGTCCTCAACTTACAACAGTTCGTTCAGTGACTGTTCAAAGTTACAATGGCACTGAAAAAAATGTGACTTATGACCATTTTTCACTGTTACGACCTTTGCAGCATCTCCATGATCGTGTGATCAAAATTCAGATGCTTGGCAACTGGTTCACATTTATGATCGTTGCTGTGTCCCAAGGACATGTGATCACCTTTTGCAACCTTCTTACAAGCAAACTCAATGGGGAACCTAGGTCCATTTAACAATCAGGTTACTAACTTATCAACTGAAGTGATTCACTTAACAACCATGGCTAGAAAAGTCATAAAATGGGGCAAAACTCACTTAATAAATATCTCACTTAACAGCAGAAATTTTGGGCTCAATTGTGGCCGTAAGTTGAGGACTACCTGTATAACAATTAGCAGAGCTTATTTAAAGCACTGTAAAATAGACCTCACTGCAATATAGAGAAAAACTATTTGTAGATCTGGAAAGTTCTTGTCCTTTTTCCAACCCGGCTGGGAATTCTGGTTGCCAGATTAAGGAAACTTATGTTACATTGGAACAGAAGGTCAGTTTGCTTGTTCACATGGATTACTAACTGATCTGCAGTTGATCAGTATGCCGAAAATTCCATTTTCTTCTTCCCCTAATCCAGCCTTTCTCATGGTTTAGTCTTATAGAAGCTAAATAAATAAGGTGACAATATACAACCTTGGAACACTTATTTACTGATTTTCAACCAATTCATTGTTCTAGATTCCATTCTAACTCTTGCCCTCTGGTCCACACACAGAGTGGTGGGATTCAAATTTTTTTACTACCGGTTCTGTGGGTGTGGCTTGGTGGGCGTGGCTTAGTGGGCTTGGCAGGGGAAGGATACTGCAAAATCTCCATTCTCTTCCCACTCCTGGGGGAAGAATATTACAAAATCTCCATTTCCTCCCGATCAGGAGGCAGAGAGTAGATGGGGGCGGGGCCAGTCAGAGGTGGTATTTACCGGTTCTCCGAACTACTCAAAATTTCTGCTACCAGTTGTCCAGAACTGGTCAGAACCTGCTGAATCCCACCTCTGCACACACACCTTCTTCAGTAAACAAAGGAGGTAACCTAATGTCACCATGTCCCAAAGGTACTTTGTCAGGAGGCAACTGGACTTTCTTGTTTTTTTCTTTGAAAATGTTTCACTTCTCATCCAAGAAGCTTCTTCAGCTCTGACAGGATAGTGGGGAATAGAAGGATTTATACTCTTTGCAGACAGCAGCTCATTTGCATCCTTTTAGAGCAGGGGTGTTAAACTCGTGGCCCACGGGCCGGATGCATCGCGTGCTGGCCCCAGCCCCGCCCGGTTTAGCGAAGGGGAAAAAAGTCCTGATGCCACCGTGATGACGCGAGTTTGACACCCCTGTTTTAGAGGGTCTTTGGAGCACTTGGAGGTTTATCTTTAGCTTAGAAGCTTCTTGGATGAGAAGCAAAACATCTTCAAAGAAAAACAAGTCCAGTTGCCTCCTGAAAAAGCACCTTTGGGACAACCATGACCTGGATGACTGAGACTCTCTACAGACTTTTAGTGTCACCATGCTTTTAAAACCCTTAAACTATAAGGAAAACAGATATTCTGAAATCCTGAGGATTGTTAGCTTAGGATGTGGATAGGATAGTTAACTTTTGCATGGGTGTGAGACCAGAAAGCAGCATTTTAATACTGCCCCATGCGAGGTCATATACTGCAAACAACTGTGCTGAATTCTGATGAATCTCTCCAGAGCTTTCTCTCAGTTTGGGGAAGCTTAGCCCCAATTCATTATGGAATAGGGATCAACATGGTGGGGCAGGGGGTCTTCCCTGAAGGTTTAGGTAAGAAAAAAGGGGGCAAACAATAAAAGGCACTTGGGAGCAGTGTTTCTCAACCTTGGCACTTTTAAGATTTGTGGACTTCAATCAGTGGTGGGATTCAATTTTTTTTACTACCGGTTCTGTGGGCATGGCTTGGTGAGCGTGGCTTGGTGGTCATGTGAGTGGGTGGGCATGGCCAACTCAATGTCACTCCCACCCAGTCACATGACCCCCTCCAGCCACATCTACCCAGGTTTTGTGGCTCCCGGTGTTTTCTGTGGGAAATGGGTCATGTGACTGGGTGGGCGTGGCCAACTTGGTCTTACCCTTAGGAAATTTCTCCTTAGTCAAACTCACAATAAAATAGCACAATAAAATAGCACTGTCCCAATCTTTAGAATAGAACAGAATAACAGAGTTGGAAAGGACCTTGGAGGTCTTCTAGTCCAACCCCCTGCTTAGGCAGGAATCCCTACATCACTTCAGACAAATGATTATCCAATCTCTAAGCGAAAGGAAAAGAATGAAGAGGGAAGGCCATGCCCACCATGGCCATGCCCACCCTCGGCCACATCCACCCCGTCCCTCCAAGGTCAAACACAACCCTGATGAAGCCCTCAGTGAAATCGAGTTTGACACACCTGACCTAGAGGGCCTGTTTTAACTGTTTTAACAAGAAACAATGGCTGGAAACTAACCAAAGAGAGTAGCAACCTAGGACTAAGGAGAAATTTCCTAAGGGTGAGACCAATCAACCAATGGAATAGCTTGCCTTCAGAAGTTGTGGGTGCTCCATCACTAGAGGCTTTCAAAAAGAGTGATGGAAGTACACCCCAAAAGGACAGTGCCAGGAACCACTAAAACAATGCAAAAAACGTAAAACAGCATTCCCCTTTTAAAAAAAAAGTCAACCCCAAAGCAAATGCAGCAGCTGAGAGGGAAACTAAGAGCAGCTGCTCAGGCTAATTGAAAACCTGGGTGTGCTGCTAAAAGCCATTAACCCTTCCAACTCTATTATTCTATGTTCTCTATGTTCTAAATTGGGTGCTTCACAGCAGAAGCAATACAGCTGACTGGACCATACATGCATTAAATTCACGGCCTGTATGATCAAGCTGCATCATTGTCCTCTCCTGCATCTTTTCCCCCAGGGGGAAACAAGAAGTAGCCAAGACTGCAGGAGCGATATAAGGTCTTGGGAAACTCCAGGGAGTATCAGCTGATCACAGAAGTGTTACTTAATACTCTTTATAATGAAAATGTTTGTAATCTTGTCCTTCTTCCTGAATGGAAGAGGTTAATCCCATCCCTAGATGGGTGATTGATGGGTTTCCCTGCCCTAATCCTGTCAGTTTCTGTTGTTTATTGACTTGATTCAGCGTGTATGGCTGCATCCCAGCTGCAACTGTTAAGTGCAGCTATTAACTGAAGGGAGAGAAAGAAAAAAAAACCTCACATCTCTTGCACTTTTAACCGGTTCTCCGAACTGCATAAGCAATTTACTAATGGTTCGTGAGAACCGGTTGAATCCCACCTGTGACTTCAATTCCCAGAATTCCCCATCTTTGTTCCATCCATCTTAAAGTTGTCAGGATTCAGAAACATTGGCCTGGAGGAAACATTCCACATTACAACCTTTTTCCTCCCCACTTCTGAGAAAACAAAGTACTTGAATGTTTGAAACAGATCTTGGTGAAATTATTATACTGTACTGGAAGCATGTGCCTCCTATAGATATATGGAAACCCATATATGATGGCACCCTGTCTTGGCCATCTATATTGTCAAATAAGACAATGTTTATTTTCTTTTGTTTGAACATAGCATAGTATACGTATATTCCTGAACATATGTTCCATTTTGCTTTCAAACATGTTTTACATCTGGACCAAATTTGACAAGTTCCTAAATCACTGGATACCAACTGCTTGTTCAGTCTACTGATCTTGTTCCTCAAGATGTTTCCACCACTTCGTAGCTCTCTTATTCTTCTTTGCCCTCTAGGCCCTTTGGCTGAGTTCACACATAATGCTAAACCAAAAACACGATTAACAAACTACCATGGCTTAATGTGCTGGCTGATTTCTACAACACATTTAAGACACGGTATGGATTTGTTTGGTTTTAAGCATGATTGATGTTTAGTCTGCTAGCTCCAAAAATTACTAACCTCTGAGACCTCGGATCTCTCTCTGCAGATAGGTAGTTCTTTTATGAAAGACTTTCATTTCAAACAGATGTTTCATTATAAGAAAAAGATAGTGATGGATAAAAAACAAACACAGCAATGACATAGTTTTACAATCCCATTTTTCCCCAGAATCTATCAATGCAGAAACATGAAGCCATTTTGAATGTAATGTAATTTGAGGGACTTCTTGCCTTTAGATGACTGCCTCAACATCACATGGCACATTATAAGTAGTCAACTTACGACCACAGCTGAGCCCAAAATTTGCACTGCTAAGCAACACAGTTGTTAAGTGAGTTTTGCTCCATTTTATGACCTTTCTTGCCACAGTTTTAAGTGCATCACTGCAGCTGTTAAGTTAGTAACATAGTTGTTAAGTGAATCTGGTTTCCCCACTGACTTTGCTTGTCAGAAGATCGCAAAAGTTGATCACCAGAACACTGCAACCATCATAAATACATGCCAGTTGTCAAGCATCCAAATGTTGATCATGTGAATTTGAGGATACTGCAATGGTTGTAAGTGTGAAAAATGGTCATAAGCAACTTTTTTCAGTGCCATTGCAACTTTGAATGGTCACTAAATGAATAGTTATAGTTCAAGGACTACCTGTAGCTATTTACACAAATCTTGCAGGAACATTTTAAAGGAATATACAAATGAATTCTTAAGGCCACTCATGAAAATAGCCCGAATCAGTATATTCATAATCTCTAGAATAAATTGTCTAGTTGAAACAGCTGGGAAATTCAAGTTAGCTACACTGCAGAATTGCAGTATGGCACAATTATATAATTTATATTTATGTCTGTATTACTGCTCCCACACATCTTAGATTGATTACAGGATTCGGGAGAAGTCTATAATTGTGGCTAATTCATTCATGATCCCTTGATTTGTCTCTGCAAGAGTTATCAGGTTTGCATTCAGTATTAACATGAATTTAAAAAGAAAAATCATGTCACTAATAATATGCTTCAGTTGTGTTGGCATAACAAATTAACCTGGTTTGCCAAAATAACCATTAGATTCATATTGCACAATTGTGTATATACATTTATTTATTTCTATCTCTATCTTAAAAGATTAAATTGCAAATAGTTATTCTGGTTAATATATCAGATAAGAAAAGAGTCACTTTAGTCTAGTGGTTAAGGTACTAGCCTAGGAACCAGGAGACTGTGAATTCTAGTCCCGCCTTAGACATGAAAGCCAGCTAGGTGACTTTGGGCCAGTCACTCACTCTCAGCCCAACTCACCTCACAGGATTGTTGTGGTGAAAGTAGGAGGAGGAAGGAGTTATTAGGAATGTTCACTGCCTTGCAGTACTTATAAAGTAATAAAGGCAGGATAAATATTCAACAAATAAGAATCAAGATTGATCTCAGAATGGATAGAAATACCTACAACATATGCTCATTGCTCAAAGTGGTTCAACCTCTCTAGTTTCTGGTTTTTTTTTTAAATCCATGCAGGAAACCAGAGGTGATTGTGTATTCTATTAATTACAGTGTTCAAACTATGCTGGGATTTAGTCTCTTCTCCTACTAGTTTGTGGTGCTAAATTTCAACTACTGAACATATAAGTTGGTTTCACATATTTGATTTTGGCTTAGTGTGTTTTGTAAATCCAGTTTCATAGTTTGTAAATCATGGTTTATGGAGATGGGCAACTAAAGATCTCAGACAATATGCAGATCCTGAACCTTATCTTGGTGGTCTTGGAATCCTCACCAGCCAGAGCCCTGAAAAATGAAGACATTTTAAAGCAGGAAATAGTCCATTATTGAAGAACATTATTGAAAATATATTTATGTTTTTTTTAAAAAAACACAAAAAACAACATAAACCTATCCAGATTTCATTTATCCCAGAAAAACTAAAAACCCAGGTTTTGCCCATGTAGATGACACAGCCCTGCCCATTATATATTATCAATCTGCCAGCTGCAGGTTATTTTTAAGGGGGCAAAAAATGATGAGAGTTGTTTCTGGCTAGGAAAAAAAATATCTATAACTGCTTTATGGCTTAATTTACTATACGGCTACTCGGCTACTACATGTTCCTTCAACAATCTGCAAAACCACTAAATGACAAGAATTTTTATCTTTCTTATCATCTAGCATCTATCTGTATTTTTGAAACTCTGCATTATTGTGCAAATATAGTCAACTGTGGCTTAAGAGGAGCCCTGGTGGCGCAGTGGTTGGAGTGCAATATTGCAGCTAACTCAGCCCAAGCCAGGAGTTCAATCCAGAGATGGCTTCCTCCCGGTTCGGACTGGTTTGCCCAACCGGTAGCAACCTGCTGGTGACATCACAGTGACGTCATGAAGCCGATTCGGTCGGTGCCGGTCTGTGGACGGTGGCATCTTTTTGGGGGGATTTTTTTAAAAAAAAAATTGTGGGGGGGGGGTAATTTATTTTTTCTTCTGCGCATGCACAGAAGCTGAGTTTCCAGCACTGCGCATGCGTCGCCATCTTGTTTTTGGCTCTTTTTTTTTTGGATTTTTAAAAAAAATTTGGCACTGCGCATGCGCGTGCGCAGCCACGCGGCGTGGGAGGAAGCGAACCAGCAGCGAGGTAAGTTAGAACCCATCCCTGGTTCAATCCTGACCAGCTCAAGGTTTACTCAGCCTTCCATCCTTATGAGGTGGTAAAATGAGAACCCAGATTGTTGGGGGCAATATGCTGACATTTCTAAACTGCTCAGAGAGTGCTGCAAAGCACTATAGAGAAGTATACAAGTCTAAGTGCTAGTACTATTGCTTAAACAATAAGCCACAGAAAAATAACTTCTGGTTTAGTAAAAATGCAAAACTTAGCAGTATAGTACGAAAAGATTGAGTTGCCTGATACTTTAATGCATTCATCTCAGTATTAAGGGTTCCCAAGTGTTAGTCCTGAGGTGAGAAACCCAAGTACCTCCAGTTTTTGCACAACTGCAACTCCCAGCATTCTTTCCTTTGGCTATTCTAATTGAGGCTCTTAAAACTTGTAGTTCTGCAACACCTGATCTACAAGCTCCCTCAGATTAAACTAAAGGGCTTACAATCAGAGCTTGAGGTGTCAAGCGGATGTAGCCAATAAGTTAGCTCTCAAAAAGCACTGGTGCGAGAGGGGGCATGGCCAAGCATCGCAGCGCTATGGGTATTTACCTGCTCTGAAACCCCAAAACTTCCAGCTGTAGGGGGCTCAAAATCGGAAGAAATCGAGCCAGAGCCACTCTGTAGGAGCGGTGAAGAGGAGAGGCACTTATCGGTGGTCTGAGGGAAATCGCAGACCCCCCAGGGAGCCGACAGCAGCCTCCCGACCTTCAGCTGAGGAGAGGCGATTCGGTCACCATTAGCTGGGACGGCCATCGCTTGAAGAATTGGAGTAAGGAAGTGAAGTCACCTGGGTGAGATGATTTTTAAAGTGATTGTCTTGGAGGATTACGAAGAGAGGAAATAGCTGGATATACGTGAAAGAAGTTAAAAAGCTCTTTGAAGCTCTTTGAAGGCTCGCTGCTGAGAGGGGGGAGCGGTTTTGCTTTTTAAAATGCTCCCTGGTTGGATTTTAGCGGCGGGGAAAGCGGAAGAGCCGAAAAAGGAGGCTTGGATAAGACAGAAGCGAGAGATGAGCCATAGAGCCTTATATTGATATAGACTTGGACCTAACAGAAGTTAAGTGCCTGTGAAAGTATTTTTTCTTTAGATACAATTACTGTCTCGTCCTATTATTTTGCTTTTTTTTTCTGGTCTCCATTTTTGAATTAAATTATGCGGGGCTATTGGACTTATTGGTTGGGTCACAGTGCCATCTAGTGACCAAAGTTGGTATATTATAGCCTTGAAAGCCAGGGGTGGGTTCCAACTTACCTCGCTGCCGGTTTGCTCCCTCCCACTTTGCGCGCGCGCACATGCGCAGTAACAAAAATCCAAAAATAATTTTAAAAAGCCAAAAACAAGATGGCGACCGCATGCACAGTGCCGGAACTCGGCTTCTGCGCATGCTCAGAAGGAAAAAAAATTCAAAAAAAATTCAAAAAAAAAATTCAAAAAAAAATTCAAAAAAAAAAAAAGAGATGGCGGCGCCCACGGACCGGCACTGATCAAACCAGATCAGTGACGTCATTGTGACATCACCAGCGGGTTGCTACTGGTTTGGGAGAACTGGTCCGAACTGGGATCAACCCACCCCTGTTGAAAGCACAGCTGTAGGCTGTTTTTATTGTTTTGGGCTGATAAGACAAGATATATAAGAAAGAATACTGAGTGGTTTTTGTGGGAAAGTGTTGTTTTGACTTGGCACATTTTTGTTTTGGAACAAGCTACCCTTTTTTTCTTTGATCTGGTTGGATGGATTAAGGCAGGAAGAGCCTGAAAAGTAGAAGAAATAAGTATTTTTTCTTTTGACCTTCCTTTTATTGGAGGCAATTTATTATTCAGTAATTCTGTGGCTTTTTTTATTTTTATTCTCTCTTATATGGAATTTTGAATATATATATATATATA
>QLTV01001698.1:14492854-14507856 GCA_003457575.1 Thermophis baileyi
ACTATGATAGAAAAAATATTGAAACAACGTCTAGAGCTGAAACCAGAGATATTCCTGTTGGGTATTTTATCAGAGAAATTTAATAAAGAAAATACATATTTAATTATTCATATAATTACTGCAGCTAGAATTGCATTTGCGCAAAAATGGAAATCAACAAAAGCCCCTTCTGAAGGGGAGGTAATCAAAAAAAATATTGGACTGTGCGGAAATGAATAGATTGACAATGAAAATTAAAGATAAGGAAGACTCTGAATATTATAATGTATGGGGGAAATTTTATGATTGGATAGAAAATGAATATGTATAGAAGATAAGTAACAACGATTAAAATGGAAGAAAGCAGAAGATTGAAGGTGGTAGATCCAGGTGACAAAAGTAGGTAGTTAAGGAGGCAGCATTAAGATAGTGGTAAATATACCTAGGAAAATATAAGATATATGTATAAATATGGATACTGAAAAAATATAAGTGTAATAGTTGCACCGATAACTAAATGTAGTTAGGGATATGAGATATCTGTTAAACATAAAATGGATTATGATTAGACTCACTCAGAGAAGGGATAAGAGGGAGGAAGAGGAAGTAGAGGAGGAAAGGAAGAAGGGGAGAGGAGGGAAGTAGGAAAGTGGGAGAGAAGGAGAAAGAAAGTAGAGGGAAGAGAGGGAGATAGAGGGAGGGGAGTGATATGATATAAGGGGGGAAAACAGATGGGTAATAAAAGTATAAAAGGTACAAATTAGGATGTTGGTTTAAGGTTTACTGAATAGAAATGTATAACTATTTATATTTTGTTATGAATTACGGTATATGTATGGATGTATATGTGGAGAAAAATAAAAAAAACTTTTTATAAAAAAAAAAGCACTAGTGCTTTAAACAGGATCTTGACAATGGGGTTGAAATAATGTCCTATGTTGTGTATCACTTTTAATGCCCAACTAAGGAAAACACAGACATTTATGTAAGGAGGCAGAGGGGACTGGAGGTTTTGTTTTGTTCTGCCAAGCAGGCATTCTTCAGAGCTTCTCTTGTATTATCTGGTTGTTGTCCATGCACTTGATGCAGAACAGACCTGTCATCTTACAATTTCTTCTCTGAAAAGCCAGGTGCTATGATAGAGTTTACCTCCTGTATTTATTTCCATTGCTCCGTTTCTACTTGTAGCATCATGTGCTGTCCAGGGTGTCAAGGCTGGTGTTACTTCTATGTTTGTGTTTGGATGCTACCATGACAACACAGGCCTATGGGAGCAAAATGTCCTACCAGTTCTCTTGGCACTAGCTTTCCCTGTAGACACAGTGTTTGTGTTATTCTGCAGAGTTTTGTTGTGAGGAATATTCTAATTCCTGAGTCCTTCTTCCAAGAAACAGTGATTTTTCCTGTCAGTGATGTAGCGGGATATTAATTAGGGAAATGTTCTCAAGTCTGCTTACTCAAATTATCGCTGCAGTGTAGGTGGATCTGTTTCTGGTGAAGAAGAGGAGGGGGAAAAAAAGATGTAAATATTTTTATAGCTATTCTCCGTTTTTACAACCAGATAGCTAGAATCAGATTCTAGCATGATAGCTGTCAGTTTTGCTGAAGGACAGAAACCAGCATGATTTGTGGAATTAAACACATGAGCGGCAGTACCATTCATAAATTATTGTATGCTAGGTTACAAGAACACCATCTTTACTGCCATCTAATGACCATCAGGATTTCTGTCTACCACAGATATGGTAGGCCTATTTATATTGAGTTTTAAGCACATTCTGTAAACATGTTCAGACTCTGTACTCTCAGTACTCTCCAGAGTTTAATCTAGCCAATAATCTCTCACAGACTAGCTTCCATCATGTTTCACAGCAACTACTACATTATGAAAAGCTCAAGGGACACAAACCATTAATGTGAGGGTGCCTTTAGCTTCTCTCCCTCCCTTTCTCTCTCTGCCACTTTATTTCACTTGGTATTGAGAAAGAGAAAAAAAATAAAAAGTTTATTTGTTTGATCAAGACCTGGGGCTCTCTAGATATGTTGAAGCAATTACAGATACAACATTCAAGAATTTCATCCTATCAACAGCCCACCAAATGAAAACAGAACTGCCAGCATCCAAAGACCAAATCTGGGGTGCACCCCAAAGTTCTTGATTCAGGGGCTTCAGATAGATCTTTGCTTTAAAAGTAGGACTACAAGCAGCTGTTTCACTTCCTGAAACTTCCTTAGGTGACTAATTTTGCAGTATATAGGATTACTCTTCAAGAAACTCAATTCTTTGGTATATAGCACTGCTCTTACGTCTTGTCTTTGAGTCAGTCTTGACTCCTGGTGACTGCTTGATGATTCCCAGCAGTTTTCTCACCAAGATTTTTCAGAAGTGGTTTGGCATTGCCAGCTTCCTAAGGCTGAGAGACAGAGATTGATCTAAGAACACCCAGCTGGCTTCATGCCCAAGGCAGGACTAGAACTCATGGCCTTCCAGTTCTAACCTGATGCCTGAATCACTATATCAAACTGGCTCTCATGCAACCCTTTAGCTCATGGTCAAAGTCAGTTCTTCCACAGACAAACAATTTCAGTGGTAACTTCCCTACTTTACATAAAACACAGGATCTCTTGTGGTGGATTTTGCTTCAGTTTCTACACATATATACTCTTTCTATGCAGAAAACCCATCTTCAACAACTTCATATATACAGGTCATCTCTTTTTCTTGGAGACAGAAAATTCTCCTTCTTGTAGAATCCAGCAAGCAATAAAAAATGATACTACCCAGACTATTAGGACATTCAATCAATTTATCAACATTGATTTTATTTGTCAGAAGACGACCTTAATGCACAGCTAAGCCATAGACTAATTGTAGGATATTCTCTGTTCCTTTTCACCCCCGTCACTCTATACAATGTACTTTAAGTTATGACTTAAGGCCTGTTCTAGCATTCTAATGCTTAGCCTGTCTTCTATTCATGTGGCTACATTATATCAGCATCCTATGTTCAGCCCAAATGTCTGCTGGAAAATTGGTTCCCTGGAAGCAAAAATTGCAGAAAGTTGCATCCATAATGGCTTTTCTTTTAAAAATGCTTGTGATAAACAAAAAATGTGAACGTTATCTCGGTGATGGAGTTAGCCCTTTGGGACAGCCCAGTCAAAAAGCACAACAATGACTACTGTCTTTATTGTAAGATTACATTAAGAGAAACTTGCAAGTCTGACAGTAATAGCAATAGCAATAGCACTTAGACTTATATACCACTTTACAGTGCTTTACAGCCCTCTCTAAGCGGTTCACAGAGTCAGCATATTGTCCCCAACAATCTGGGTCCTCATTTTACCCACCTCAGAAGGATGGAAGGCTGAGTCAACCTTGAGCCGGTGAGATTTGAACCGCCGAACTGCAGCTAGCAGTCAGCTGAAGTAGCCTGCAGTACTGCACTCTAACCACTGCGCCACCTCGGCTCTTAGTAACCCTCGTAACGCTCACTTTTCCTCTCTTGAAAACTAGGAAAGGTCTCTTCTGAGATGCTTTTTCTACCCTTCCTGCTTTGGACTCAAATTCTGTTTAGTAGACCACTAAGTTGTGATTCTTCCTCCTGTCTCTCAAGGTCATTTTCACACAGCGTTACAGATGGTCAGAGAACTGAGGTTTCTTTGGAACACTCCAGGGGTGGGTTCCGCTTACCTTCCCTACCGGTTCACATCGCGACGTAAGTCGAAACCCTATGTCACATCAGGGAAATGACCCTCTGCGCATGCGCAGAAGCCTCTGCGCATGTGCAGAGGGTTCTTTGTCAGCCACGGTGACCGGAGAACCGGTTCGGGGATGTGGACAGTCGGCCATCGCTGCCGGTTCGGCGAGCGGGTGCAAATTTCCACCACTGGTATGGGAGAACCGTCCGAAGCGGCAGCAACCCACCACTGGAACACTCATATGACTAGCACCCTGGATTTAAAAACATTCTAACTATTTAGTTAGAAATACATTCCACTGGTTCTAATAGGATTTAATAACACGTGAGTATGCTTAAATGTATTTGAACTACAACACTGAGAATTCCCACTTCTGGCTAGGCCATGATATTGTTGAACAAGCATGCTAATCCTCAACCCAGAGTCACATTAGTTGTAACATGTTTTCATTATGATGAAACACTGCTATAAATATAAAATGCATTCTCTAATAGTTTAATTTACTTAGTTCCCCAATCAGTGCTTAGTAGATTAAGTGAATTAAATTGGCTATTAGTGCAGTGACAAAACAGTCACACAGAAACTTAAAACTATGTATTGAAATGATGTCATGTTTTCATTTTATGCAAATAGCCAATATAGCTCCATATTACCATTTGTGAAGAGCGTAGTGCTTTCAATCTATAAAATTCATAAAATTAAGCATCCATATAAAAAAAACCAGTTTATAGAAAATGTGTACAGTAAAAAATAATGTCTTTTGACCTCTAACAGGATTTTCTGATTTCATGAAAATTAAAATTATCTATAAACATGAATCATTTGGAGTTCCCCACTGTCCAGGTTCTCTCACAAGATACCAAGATGATGGAACCAGAATGAAATCTAAATACTAACAGAATTGTATACCATAGTTTTACTGAAGAATATGGCTTATTTTTCAGTCCTAACACATAGACTTTTCAAAATTACTTTTTTTTCTTTTCATCCAAATAGCAACATGTTGAAACATGTGAAGACTCATGCATGCTGCTGAAACTATTACATGCAAAAAAGGAGAATGGAAAAAGCTGAGAAAATATACTGTACATCTCTTAAGAATCAAAGATTAGTGCTACATAATATCATTCCAGCATACACAATTAAATTATTGACATTTGTGCTGCTTTAAACAAACAGACAACAATGGACCAATTCTGGAGAGAGTTATTTTCTGACTCAGTACTGTGTTCTAAGGAAATCAGGCAAATGGAGTATAGGAACATGGATTTAATTGTATTCCTAGGAATATATTCTGAAGCAGGTGTTAAGGACTGTACTGTAGTTTATCTAAATCTCATGCTTAAATATATGTTAAGCAAAATATGTGAGCTATGCATCAAATTGATTTTTTTTCTTTTCAATACATTGGGCTAACCATTTGTTTTTAAAGAAATATTAAAGGGTAACATCTACTTAAGTCAAACTGAAATGTTAGTGACTTTATGAACATGCCTGCATAGTTTCCTTAGCAAAAGTATGGAAGTGTTTGGATTGTCTACTCCTTCCCATAGGAACATCCAATCATCTGAATTAAATATAGAACGTACCTTTTTGACTATATAAGCATTAAAGGTGGCTTACAGTGATAAAAGAAAGCACAAATTATAGAACACAAGAAAATTAAAAGCAAGAGAATACACAAGTCCCTGAAAAGGTGAGGAAAAAGCTTTTTCCTGCCAAATAGCCAGACCTCTGTCTTAGTGGGGTTCATTTTAGGGTGGGCACTCATTCAGACCATTGGGCTTAAGCATTTAAAAGAATACCTTGAAATGTGGCAAGAGGCAATTGGCTACGCCAGAACTAGTCTTTCAGAACTAGCATTTTATGATTTCTATACCTTGTATTTGGGCAGCGCAATGACACAATGATTAAGACGCTGGGCTTGTTGGCCGACAGCCCAAGTTCAAGACCGAAGCATCAAACAACAGAGTGAGCGCCCATCTCTGCCTAGCTCCCACCCACCTAGCAGTTCAAAAGCATGCAAATATGAATAGATAAACAGGTACCACTTCAGTGGGGAGGAAACAGTGCTCTGCAACATCATGCTGGCCACATGACCATGGAAACATCTTCATACAGTACTGGCTCAACGGCCTTAAAAGGAGATGAGTGCCGCCCCCTGTAGTCAGCAACAACTAACGGAATAAATCCGCAAGAAGTCTGTAGAGATTCTCAGTCATCCAGTTCATGGTTGTCCCAAAGGTACTTTTTCAGGAGGCAACTGGACTTCCTTCTTTTTTCTTGGAAGACGTTTCGCTTCTCATCCAAGAAGCTTCTTCAGCTCTGACTGGATGGTGATCCTTCCATTCCTCACCATCCAGTCAGAGCTGAAGAAGCTTCTTGGATAAGAAGCGAAACATCTTCCAAGAATAAACAAGAAAGTCTAGTTGCCTCCTGAAAAAGCACCTTTGAAAAAATCCGCAAGAACTCTTCTTTTTTTATACTTTATATTCAGAGGTGGGTTCCTCCTGGTTCGGACCGGTTCTTTAGAACCGGTAGTAACTTGGTGGCCTGGGTCACTAGAACCGGCAGCGACCCAGGCCTGCCACGCCCCCGAACCGGTTCTTTCAGTGGTGCCATAGCCGCCACCATCTTGTTTTTTGCTTCTGCGCATGCGGTTTTTTAAAAGCACTGCGCATGCGTGAAATGCGTGCAAAGCGCATGCGCGCCCACGCGAAGCAACACTTAGCGAACCGGCAGTGAAGAAAACCAGAACCTACCCGTTTATATTGCTAAACTGCCTGGCCATTACAATTTGGACCCATTGCAATGTCTGAATAATTTTCAAGGAAAACCTCACGTTGAGCATGATGCAGTGGATAAAGCAGGCTACTAATAAGATGCTGATAATTGTCACAAAGTCTAATAAGTTCAGGACCGTTGTAATTAATTACGGAAAATATTTGCAGCTCAGGATTGAAATAAAGGGTCCTTCTTGCTGTCTGAGCTTGGTTGTTTTCTTTCAGGTGTTTCATCATCATCAGTCCAGTTATAATCTGTACACTGTATAATTATACTCATGCAATTGTGCTCTTTACCACAATCACTGGCTGCAAATCCAGTGACAGCTGGGGTTCAAGAAGCACTTCTGGATTCCAAAGCTGTTCCCTCTCGAGGAGTGGAACCCCATCCAAAACTTTCTTTCCCTGCAAATCCATGTTTCTCCTTATCAATAGCACCCCTCTCTCATCTGGATTTAATTTCAGCTTGTTCTCCCGCATTGATATGTGCCCATCTATATCCAGCCCAATCTGGGGGTGAGTATCTAGGATTGTCACTGTTTGCTTGGCCTCAGCAACTTCAATGGGAGAAGAGTGGGACAAAGAACTTATTCACTTAAATAAATGCCTGCTTGGCCTTGCAAGCTCAAAGGGAGACATGTTTTTATGCATTTATTTATCATATTTGTTTACCTCTCCCTCTCTCCAAAGGGTGAGTTAATTTGAATTTGAAAAGCATGGTCTGCTGTCTCATCCTGACTAGCAATTATAGATTGTCTTATCACCAAACTCTTCTGAAAGGCTGCCGTGCTTCTTTGCATACCTTTTAACTGTATTTGAATGATCACAGAGGGTACTTTCCACATTGTCCTTTATCTCTGCTTTTAAATACTTCTCCTTTAAATACCAGTCACAATCTTCTAGGCTGTGACTGCAAATGTCCTCCCACAAAAAGATTGCTGTAATTGTCCAACTTAAGAGAATCCTGTTGGAAAGCATACCTCCATCGAAGCTTATGATTATGCCTGTGGTTCCCAAAGCTCCTTCAGAACTGGCCACTGAGCTGTGATTTTGGATGAGATAGAATGATTGAATAAGGCAAGTAGTCATAGTCATGATTAAGTTATTTTAACTTGAACCAAATGTCAATTAAATCAGTGTTTAGTTCCCCCCCCTTCTGGCCCGCTTACATTTTTTGTCCTATTCCTTTGCATTTTTTAAGAGTGAATTCCCATGCTCTGTTAGAATTTATGGAATTGTACTGTTAGGAGGAAAAAGCCTCCATGACATTTTCTAGCCCGATCACACACTAATCTTGGCCAAGCTTGACACCAGGAAACCCTGGGTCACTAAAGAAAGAAACACTTGAGACAGTCAGCCTAGTTTGACGCTTGAAATCAATAGGAAGCTGGCAGACATCAGTAACTCAATCAAAACCATTAGAAATCTCTTCAGGATATGGAAATCCTTTGCCCAGATCCAGGGCCACACCAGAGGGTGAAATTGGCCAACAGTAGCACACTAAGGAAGGTCAAGTGTGACCTGCAGAAAAAGATTGCACACTTATTAATGCTGAGGTAAATTACCTTTAAGATGCCATAAGACATCATCATATGATTAGGTCTTGTGGTCTCAAAGTTTTTGCTGGAACAGACTAATACGAACATTCTTCCCTTGCTGAGGCTACATAACAGAACCCAACTAATGCCTGCCTCACATAGACTTTTAATCAGCTGATAATTACTCCATATCCACACAAGTCCTAATCTTAACATGAACGTGGCTGTGGTCACCAAACATATAAGCCATACTTGTCTAATTATGGTTTATTAAATAAGCCACACTTTATTTTTACAAAATTTACTGCTGGAAACCATGATTTAGTTCACTCAGTACATTGAATCCCAAATGAATACACCACCATTTTTCTGGTTTAGTGTCTGTTGTGTAAATGCAGCCAGTATGTTTCTGTGAGGACCCAAAATGTACTAGCCAAAAAAAGGACAAAATGATATCTTCATCTGGATTCACAGGAAGCTAAAAAATATTATTTAAAAAACATTGTTTAAAATTTTAGTGAATTGATTTTTTTTCGGCTTCTTGCTACAACGTCGGTTAGCTTTTGTTATTTTTAGTTTCACTGCCTAAATCATGTTAAATATAGTATCCTTGATTGCAAGATGGTCAGAAGCTTAGACAACAAATAAAAATGGGCAAAAAAATGAAATATGCGCCTACGGTTTTCACTGCTACTCATATGACGTCCGGAAGTTTTGGCACATTGTGTCACAGGCTTGTACAAAACCGAAATTATACTGGGAAGGGAAGTTAGGCACTTACACTGAACAGCCAACATTCTCACAGAAGCATGTCATAAATTAATATCTGCATGAAGATGTATGATATAAAGTCAAGCAGACAGCTAAAGGCATTTCTGATTTCAGAGATATTACCATTGTTAATGAGACACTATTTAGCAATGGTACACCACTGAGTGCAAACCAAATGTTTGGCTTGTCCAAGGAAGAATAGTTCAAATATTTTCTCATGGCAGCTGGTCAAACAGAGGCGGCATCAGCCTTTGCTGTCTGTGGAAGGAATCCCTGCACAAACATCAGATTTTCTGGGAGCAGAGAGTAGTGGCATGGACATGGAAAGAAGCAACTTCCAGTAGTTTGGAGTTTCTGTGGAGGCATTGCAGTTCTCAAATGTTTCAAGTGGTCCCTCTAGAAGAGCTATCATAAAATGTTATTAGAATATTTAAAAAAAAATATTGTCTCCAATCGCCGTTTCATTCATTCTTCGGGAAACACCAAGTCTTAAATTCAGATAGTCCTTGACTTACAACCATTTGTTCAGTGAGTGTTCGAAGTTACAATGGCACTGAAAAAAAGTGACTCATGACTATTTTTCACACTTATAACCATTGCAGTGTCCCCATGGTCATGTAGTGTTGGACTGGTTCCTGAAGTCTTCTTGGCAAGGTGTTTCAGAAGTGGCTTGTCCTTGCCTCCTTCCTAGGGCTGAGGGAGAGGGACTGGCCCGAGGTCACCCAGCTGGCTTTGGGCCTAAGGCAGGATTAGAACTTGTGGTCTCATGATTTCTGGCTTGGTGCCTTAACCACCCCACCAAACTGGTTTCCCTTACTTACCTGTACCTGTGCTTTTAACTGCCTAACTTGTTTTTAATTAAATATATAAAGAAAAAAGCATGGTTGAATATAAGAGGTTCTTTTGCCTTGAAGATAATCTTTTTACCTCATAGGATGGATGTGGATTATTTAACAAATCACTACTTAGAGCCCAAGTGGATTAAGGCAGTACATCTAGAGATCTATAGCCCCTACATATAGCGCCTTTGAGTTATTGTTGACTCCTAGCAACTGCCTTTTCTTGGCAAGATTTCAAAAGTGGTTTGCCCTTGCCTTCTTCTGAGGGCTGAGAGAGAGGGGCTGGCCCAAGGTCACCTCACTTGCTTTGTGTCCAAAGTGGGACTAGAACTCATTGTCTCCCAGTTTGTAGGCCAATGCCTTAACCACTTGGTGCATGTTTGTATGCATGTATATATACACACACACAGCACAACGTACAGGTCGTCTTCGACTTACGACGACAATGGAGCCAAAAAATTCCATTTCTGAGCAAGACAGTTGAATTTTGCCCCATTTTAAAACCTTTCTTGCCACAGTTCTTAAATGAATCACTGCAGTTGTTAAGCGAATCTGGCTTCCCCCATTGACTTTGCTTGTTGGAAGCCGGGTGGGAATGGTGATCATAAGACACTGCAACCATCATAAATACGAGCCAGTTGCCAAGCACCCAAATTTTGATCACATGACCACGGGGATGCTGCAACAGTCATAAGTGTGAAAACCAATCATAAGTCACTTTTTTTCAATGCCACTGTACCAACTTCGAACACTTGCTAAACAAATGGTTATAAGTCAAGGACTACCTGTATTAGCCCTGCCCATAAGAAAACAAGAAAGTCTTTTTAAGCTTGTATCAGTTTTCCGTGATTTTGGGTAACAGCCTCTGCTCTGTCTAATCCTTGGACCTTGACCCAGCAGTCCAGTAAACTGGAGCAAACAGTTTGTCCTTCTTGCCAATTAAAGGCTCAAGCTGGGCCTCCAGCCTTTGTCAACTGAGCTACCTACTCATCAAACTACTGATACTTTATGGACTGCTTTTTTTAACAACCCTGCTTTTTAAGAAAGTTTTTTTTTAGGAAGGCAGGAAAATTAAATTACAGTTTTAGAGCTAAATAGGAGACTGTGTGCTTCCTAAGATATCCAATGACATGTTAAGTGGAAGAAATCAAGGTTTTCTTGAATGCCAGAAGTTTTCAGCTACAACATTATTTTACTATCCTTAGATGCAGCAAACAGATAGCCTGACTTTTGCTCATTCAGTTTCCGGTTCTCTTACCAAATCTGTTTCAGGCCCGTCCCAAACAGGTAGGAGTCTTTCAAATTCACCGGCGTGACACTGGTGACTGCAGAGATGCACAGCCACTAATGACTGTTTATGCACGCCACTGCTTTTTGAATGCATGGATTCAAAATGTTGTTTTCCTCCCACGGATGTTGTGGTAGCACCACATGATAGTTAAAGGGAAATTTAGAATCAGATTAAGGCTTGCGCCACCTTTTCCACTTAATGTTCATCTTTGAAGTTTTACTTGTGTGTGTGTTTTTCTGCAGAAGAAACTGCGCAAAAGTAGCCTCTTCTGCTAATAAATTCTTCTGAACAAGCAAGTCACAGCTACCTAGAGCAGGTTGACCTTCTGCTACTTAGAAAATGGAGAGATTGGGATCTTCAGTGTTGCATTTACAGCCCCACAGATTTCATAAGAGCGTTGCGTCTCTTCTTGCGCAGCATATTTTTTATGTTACTGTGACAGTCGGCAATAGAAAGAGGAGATAAGCAATCTGATGTTTACCTGATTGGTCCAGATGTTTGGGATTTCAGATCCAGCTAACAAAGTCAGTGATAAGAAATTATGGGAGTTGCAGTTTCAAATTTTTAGTAAGTGTCATGTTGTTGCATACTCCAAGTTTAAAGCAATGCTATGGATAAAATGGATGCCAATCACAGCATACCATTTTAAACAATCATCTCATGAAATATATAACAATCTACATTTACAGAGTATGTCTCACGAGTAATGAGTAATGATTGAGTAACTGTCTGCAAAATTGGAAAGCAAAAAAATCCAGCCCAGACTGCATTTTTGCCTGTCACATGGTTAATTTTTTAAGAAATAATGTGACCAAATGAGTTCTAGGTATGACAACATGCTTAAAAAATGAGGAACATTCCAACTGAGGTAGCTGCTCATAACATTCAGTTTGTCCCAAATAATACCATGATACAAACAAGGAAATATTTCCATTTTTCCAATGATGTTTTTGAAAACATTAGTTAGTGAAAGACGTATTAGAGATTGGTGTATGTTCACATTGTGGGATTCTTAAACGTAGAAAGATTCTGCAGTCTGCCCCCTTACATTCATATTCTTTCATCCTGGATCCAATTTGGGTCCTGTTTCAGCAACAAGGCCATAAAGTTCCATTTATATACCGGTACACCTTCATTGCTTTTTTTTTCAGTTAGCACTTAGAGATATGATATTTCAAATTGCACTGATGATGATACCTAGTTTGGGTAGGGAAACATCTGCAAGACCACAATCAAGTTCAGAGAGCACCAAGGACCTCTTATTTCAAATCTAAATGTCAGAAAAAAGTATAAGGGAAATGAGAAAAATCAGTGAAATAAAACTGTACTAGAAGTAGGATCTCTTTAACATCTTTCTTCTCCAAAGGTGAAGTAAGGACCTCTCTGTTAGTTCTAACAAACAGGATTGCTCAGTACAAGTGAAAAATAAATCATAAGATGAATTCTAAGAAGGAAGGAGCTCCATTGTTTTTACTTAGAAAGGATTTAAATATAACTACAGGAGAAACAACCTTAATTGCCTCTTTGTGTAGTTGTAAAAATGAGGAATAAATGTTTAATAGCGATACAAAAATATGTTTTTCCAGTCTGGATATTTTGCCCTTAAATGTTTTAGAAGGTCAGTCAAGAATTTTGGATTAAAACCTAATTCAAAAATAAATTATTAGAATGTTCAATACAATACACAGTACTGTTGATTAAATAAAGAAAAGATGACTGCTGCATATGTTTCCCTTTAGCCAATCAATTCAGTTTAAATCCATTTGAAAATGATCCAAATCACAGTGTCAATACAGATTTGATACAGGGAGAAAAATAATCTTGAATAAAAAGTGTCCATAATTGTGAAAAAGAAAATCTAATAACATTTTACTTTATTATATTTATAAAAACAATCTAGGTTTCATTAAAAACTAAGATGCCCTGAACATTTAGCACTAATTATTGATGTTTATTGATTACTAATGTTACTATCATTATTACCTTACCAAATAAACCTATTAAAAGGTACAGCTCTAATCAATTCTTTTCCTGTTTGATTCTTTCCCCCGACTTGGTATTCTCCAGATATGTTAGAATGCAACTCCAATAATTCCTAACCGACATCAGTTAGATATCCAACTAAAGAAGGCTGGTTTATATTATATGATGAAACATTTTTAGAAAATGAGGGGATTAAGGTTACTGGAAAGAAAGGCACAACTTTTAAAATTCCAGATCCAGATTTAATGTTAGCAATAGCAATAGCACTTAGACTTATATACCGCTTCATAGTGCTTTACAGCCCTCTCTAAGCGGTTTACAGAGTTAGCATATTGCCCCCAACAATCTGGGTCCTCATTTTACCCACCTCAGAAGGATGGAAGGCTGAGTCAACCTTGTTCCTGACCACTCCACTAAAACTGGATCAGTCAACAGATGACAAGTAAAATCTTGAAGGCTCTAGAAAGCTTTTGCTAGTTAGGGTGAAAGGCACTGGACTCCATAGACCAGAGGTCTTCAAACTTGGCAACTTTAAGACTTATGGACTTCAACTCCCAGAATTCTCCAGCCACTAGCTGGCTGGAGAATTCTGGGAGTTGAAGTCCACAAGTCTTAAAGTTGCCAAGTTTGGGGACCGCTGCCATAGACAAAGATTTTGATATATGTGAAGGAAACAGTAATCAGATTAACACCCTTCACTATCCTGTTCACTGAATTGGAGCACATGATGTAAATAAGGACTGTGGTTCAGTCAAATACAGAATGTGATCTCCAATTCTCAGATTTTTTTAGCTGTAGCTAATCTGAGAATTTGATACATCTGAAAGTCCTCCAGGTTGGGAAACATTGCTCCAGAGCATTTATTTTTTGCATGCAAAAAGCCCTAAATTGAATTTCCTTGAATTATAACTTACTCCCCAGGAAAGGCAAAAGATTTTGAAACCATAGATTGCTGCTGCCGGTCCCCAGCTAAGCTTGCAGAGCCTGCTCAGCCATCAAATGGTTTTGCTTGTTTTGACTCAGCATGCCTGCAAAGCATCAGTTTGAGTTGTGACATTTTATGGGAATCTCGGGATTTGTGTTTTATTTAGTAAATTGGGGCTTAGCATACAGTATGAATTCACTGCAGACAATACAGGTAGTCCTCGACTTACAACAGTTTGTTTAGTGACTGTTCAAAGTTATAACAGCACTGAAAAATGTGACTTACGACCATTTTTCACAGTTACAACCTTTGCAGCATCCCCATGATCATCTGATCAAAATTCAGATGCTTGGCAACTGGTTCACATTTATGACCGTTGCTGTGTCCCAAAGGTGATCATGTGATCACCTTTTGCGACCTTCTGACAAAAAAAAAAAATTAATGGGGAAGCCAGATTCACTTAACAACCGGGTTACTTACTTACCAACTGCAGTGATTCACTTAACAACTGTGGCAAGGAAGGTCGTAAAGTGGGGCAAACCTCACTTAACAAATGTCTCACTTTACAACAAATTTTGAGCTCAATGGTGGTTGTAAGTCGAGGACTACCTGTATAGTATGTATGTAAAATAGGCTGCATTTAAGGTCCCAGCTTCTTTCTGGATCTCAGAGCACCCTTGGAGTGGGCAAGCCCAAAACGTTTGGCCATTTTTAATTCATCGTAGATGGGTTTGAGAAGGAAAATCAACCTCACAAAGGGGGACGTCATAAAGTCATTGACCTTATTCTTTGCAGCTCTTGGAAATCCCAGATAGATAGATAGATAGATAGATAGATAGATAGATAGATAGATAGATAGATAGATAGATAGATAGATAGATAGATAGATAGATAGATAGATTATAGATAGATAGATAGATAGATAGATATAGATAGATATAGATAGATATAGATAGATAGATAGATAGATAGATAGATAGATAGATAGATAGATAGATAGATAGATAGATAGATAGATAGATGATAGATAGATAGATAGATGAGATATAGAGGATGGATGGATGGATAGATAGATAGATGATAGATATAGTAGGGAGACAGACAGACAGACAGACAGACTCAGTTTGGTCCAGTCAGTGGCTAAGAAACCAGGCTACAAAGCAGGGAGGCTGTGAATTATAGTCCCATCTT
>QLTV01001698.1:14509661-14525789 GCA_003457575.1 Thermophis baileyi
ATAGATGATAGATAGATAGATAGATAGATAGATGATAGATAGATAGATAGATAGATAGATGATAGATAGATAGATAGATAGATAGATGATAGATAGATAGATAGATGATAGATAGATAGATAGATAGATAGATAGATAGATAGATAGATAGATAGATAGATAGATAGATAGATAGATAGATAGATAGATAGATATTAAAGTGAACTACCAGTTGCAAGAAAGTTGTTCTTCACTTCTTTGTAGCAGAGCTAACCTCTGGAACAGTCTCAGTGGTACAGATTAGGCTGATGAGTGCATTAGAAAGTTATTCTAAAAAACAAAAAAGTATTATTCAACTGGAAATTCATCTTAAAATGAAATCATATTTCTCCCAAAAGGTAGGTCCCAGCTCTGAAGCTGCTATCTTTATTAATCTGTTCCATTGAACTTCAGCCTAAGGAGCAATAAGAATGAAACAGATTCATCTACTACCACTGCTCACATATAGCACCAACGATCTGGTATTATCTGGTTGCTTCTACATGAAAGTTTTGCATCAGTTTAAAATCACCTGTATATCCATTTGATATCACATGAACTCAGGGGTGGGTTCCAACTTACCTCGCTGCCGGTTCACTCCCTCCCGCGCCGCGTGAAAATCTGTAAAAAAAAAACCCCAACAAAGCCAAAAAAAAGATGGCGACTGCATGCACAGTGCCGGAAGTCGGATTCTGCGCATGCTCAGAAGGAAAAAAAAATTAAAAAAAATTCAATAAAATAAAATAAAATAAAAATTCAAAAAAAAATTCAAAAAAAGATGGCGGCCCCACAGACCAGCACCGACCGATCCAGTTCGGTGATGTCATCGTGACGTCACCAGCGGGCCACTACCGGTTCAGGAGAACCGGTCCGAACTGGGAGGAACCCACCCCTGCATGAACTGTGTGTGGTAGCTAAGCCAATTGCTTTCTGGCAGAACAGCAGTGTATCTGAAATAGCACCAAAGGTGAGGTTTTTGTTTCCATTATTAGGATCTGCAGATCTCATGGACAGGCTGATTTCTTACTGGTTGGAATCTTTATCTCACTGTGATCTGGGCTCCTCTTTCTTTGCTTTTCCAGTGGACAAAAATTGTGGTTTAGTAGCTTTGAAATACTGCCTCATACCAACTGCCCAGGTTTTCATACATCTGTGACATCAATAAAAACGTGGCTAAGCAAACTGATATTTTTTTCCCAATCTGTTTAGGAAGAATGAGAAGGTACAGGTAGTTCTCAAGTTACAACAGTTCATTTAGTGACCGTTCAAAGTTACAATGGCACTGAAAAAAGTGACTTATTTTTCACACTTACAACCGTTCCAGCATCTCCACAGTCACGTAATCAAATTTCAGGTGCTTGGGAACTGACTCACATTTATGATGGTTGCAGTGTCCTGGGGTCATGTGATCCCCTTTTGCAACCTTCTGACAAGCAAAATCAATGGAGAAGCCAGATTCACTTAACAACTGGGTTACTAATTTAACAACTGCAGTGATTCACTTAACAATCGTGGCAAGAAAGATCGTAAAATGGAGCAAAATTCACTTAACAAATGTTGGCAACAAATAATTTGGGCTCAATTGTGGTCATAAGTCGAGGACTACCTGTAATTCTTTAACCTTGCCTTGCGTTTGGGAAGAACTCCACCTGCATACAATTCTTTCTTTCTGCACTTTATTCATTTGTGAGCAGGGGTGAAATGCTACCAGTTCGGGCAGGTTCACCCGAACCAGTAGTAAAAAATGCTACTGGTTCGCAGAACCGGTAGTAAAAAATACTAAAAGAAGTTTTTTTAAAAAGTTCCTACGATCAAGCGTCACACAGCTGATCTTCGGAACTTTTTTTTTCCCCTGAAGCCTGCTAGGCCAAAAACAGGGATTGTAGGCCAAAAACGGGAAAAAAAAAAAAGGGAGGGAGGGAGGGAAAAAGGAGAGGAAGGACTACAAACCTGGCACTAGAGGCAGCGTCAGAGGATAATCCAGGGCTGGAAGGGACCTGGAGGTCATCTAGTCCAACCCTGCTCCAGCAGGACATTGTTAAAGTGAGTTTCTGTCTTTTGATCCCCCAGTCACATGACTACATAGACACACCCACCCAGTCACATGACCCACCAAGCCACGCCCACCAAGCCACGCCCACAGAACCGGTAGGAAAAAAATTTAGATTTCACCACTGATCGTGAGGTAGACTATCACTGGTTGGCTTCAAACTCTTTTTGGCAAATTGTGGCTTGAAGATTGTTTTCTGATTGTATTTGTTTTCATTAGTGTGCACATGTGGCTCTTCTCTTTTCAAATCTGAACTTTCCAGAAAGGAAATGAACTGGACAATATCTAGAGATGCTGCACTGGCAGTAACACTAATTGCTCTGACTACTATTTTCAGCCTATTTTCTTTCAACTCTGAATGCCCAAGTATCCAATACATATCAAGGTAAAACAGGAAGCCTATCATCTATAATCAGATTTTCTTTTCTTTTGATAAAAGCAAGGATATACTGTATGTCAGTTTCCCCCATTCTCACTATGGAACTTCTAAAAGAAATCCAATTGCCTCTTTTCTTTTGTTAAAATGTTTTGTTTCTTTAGATGTTTAGAGTGATTGAAAATATAATTTTGTGCAGTGCTTTTAAAAATTATTTTTTTCTCCTGTTTTTAATTTGTTTGTCATATTTATCCTTTTCACCATATTGTTCTTCTGCAGTTTAATTTTTATGATGCCATCAGGACGCTTTATATTTAAGATAATATATCTATGAAGTATAAGTAACACTACTTATACGAGTAGTAATGCTACTGCTTGGGGGGGGGAATCTAATCCTACAGATTTATATAAGTATTTTAATTACTGAGCTTGGAAGATGACTATCCACATTTCAGGAGACATTTATTTACTCTTCATTCAATTTGTACAGCTGCCTGTCTCAACAAGTAACTCTGGGCGATGAACAAAATTAAACATAAAAGTAATTACAGCTACACAAAAATCAAAATACATAGCTGAGGAAAAAAAATAATACACTAAAATCACTAATATAACCAAGAAACAGGATCACACTTGGTGTCTCAGGCCTGGACACAGAACCAGGCCCTTAAGGACTTAATGAAAAGACAGTGGGGTGAGCGCCATCTTGATAAGATGAGAATGGTCCATGGGATGGGTCTAAAGTACAAAAGCCACAACTTCTAGGTTCCACCAACTGGCATTCTTTAGCTGATGGGACCTAATGCTCATCCTGCTTGACCAGATTGGACAGTTGGAATCAACTGGGGAAAGACAGTCCACAAATAATCCATCCCAAACCATGAAGAGCTATAAAGGTGACAAACCAGCACCTTGAATTGTAGCTGGAAGCACACTGGTAACTAATGCAGCTCAGAGTAATGGTGTTACATATGCCAAGGACCAGAGGTGAAATCCAAATTGTTTTACTACCGGTTCTGTGGCCGTGGCTTGGTGGGCGTGGTGTGGCTTGGTGGGCGTGGCTTGGTGGGCATGGCAGGGGAAGGATACTGCAAAATCTCCATTCCCACTCCACTCCAGGGGAAGGATACTGCAAAATCCCCATTCCCTCCCCACTCCTGGGGGAAGGATATTGCAAAATCTCCATTCCCACCCCACTCTGGGGCCAGCCAGAGGTGGTATTTGCTGGTTCTCCGAACTACTCAAAATTTCCGCTACCGGTTCTCCAGAACCTGTCAGAACCTGCTGGATTTCACCCCTGCCAAGGACCCAGTGCCATTTACTACACATGCTACTGCATGTGTAGTAAACTTCTGAATGCTCTTCAAGGGCAGCCCCAAGTGGAGCATATTGCAGTAGTTCAGATGTGATGTCATGATTTCCAGATTTTTATGGAAAGCTTTCCTTCTAGAGGCACAAGCGAAAAGGTCATAAAACGGTTTTCTTTCAGTGAGCCTTTGGTTGATTATAAGTGCCTGCATTATTTGTTGTTATTTGCTATTATTGTTTTTATTATTATTATTATTATTCTAATGGTGATATTCTACTTTAGGTTTGCCGGAGTTGGATGATCTGGAAATAGTACTGTTTTTGAAAATCAGAAACTTTGTATTATAGTACTTTTAAACTTCAGTGGATAAAACCTTTGCGAACATTCTCTCAGCTAACCAGGGCCTGTTGGTCTGCAAACCAGTGAACAGAGTGAAAAGAACACGTGACTTGTATTATATTCCCCAGAGAAGTCCCAAACTGATTCTCTTGTAGATGGTCTCAGTGGTGTATATGATGCCTTTCTCGGTCTATTGATAACAACAGATAACAACAGCCCTGCTATAGTGTTGTCAGAAAACGATTTCATTTTATCTCAACAACTTCTGTAAAAGTCTCCCAAAACGAGTCTCATTTTAAAGATAACAACAACAACAACAACAACAAGCTAGGTGATTCATTCATTCCATAAGCCGCTGTTGTGCAAGAATAAATAAGAGTCTTTTTTTAAAAAAAATGATTCTGTGGTTTACAGGAAAACAATAGCATTCTCAACACATGGATTTCTATTATTGGATTTGTGGCAAGTTCCCTAAACAGCAACTTGTTTACTATGGGTTAGAAATTCTGACTTGTGCTTTATTTGCACTGGAGGGAGCTTATGATACCTTTTGTTTAGCTAAATAAAAACACAAACTAAGTCCCAACCAGTTTAGGTTCTCTGTCAGTCTCTGATGAAAACTGGACTGCAAGGCTCATATAAGAGCCACCCCAAATTATATGCCTCGCGTGATTTCTATAAGAGCATCTGCATTCACTGTCACACGTCTGAAGCGTTATTTCAGTTTGCTGCCACTGAATTGTATGAGCTGGATCTGAAATTTCAGTCCTGTCAAGGTTTGTAAGTGCATCTTCTTCTCCAGATGTAGCCTGTATATATGGATTTGAAGTACTTTTGAATATGCAGTTGCTTTTCTTGCTAACAGCTTGCTGTTCTTAACCTAACACGATTCATCAGTAACTGAATGGTAAGCATTGTGGAAGCTTGACTAATTGGTGCAGCCTTGCTCCTTTTCCTTCAAAAATATAGATTAAATGGTGTAATTAGATGTACATTAAAATATTCAGATGAAATGACTACTAAATGGTTAGTATCCAGTTCAATCCAATGTATGCCTAATCAGATGTAAGCGCAATTGAATTCAGTGGATTTACTCCCCCCCAAAAGATTTGATGTTTGTCATACTGTCGTCTTATAGATATTTAGTCTGGTTAGTTATGGAATGACTAAGCACAGAAGATTAAAAAATTGCTTATCTATATTCTGTGTTATACTAATAAGGAAAGTGGGTGGTATTTGTTTCTGTTTCTGTGAAACTTTTTTTTTCTTGCACAGTACGATTTTGGAATGAATAACTTCCTTCTTAAGAACCAACTTTAATGTAGTTATGAGAACCTTCAATTCTCACCTAATAAAGCAGCAAGAGGCCCTGTTTTGGTTTGATAGCTACTTTAACTATAGGAAATCCAGAAAATTATTAAATAGGCAATATTGTATTCACAAAAATGAAATGTAAGAATGGGAACCATCCCCCACCCACACCAAAAAATATAAATTAATTATTGCACAAAAGCTCAGTACTGGAAAGAATGGTGTTATGTTTGAAGATGCCAGTATGTTGTTAATGGTGGGGAAAATTTAAACTGCATGTAAGACATTCCCAAAAAGATACTTCTAAATTGGGTGAATAGGAAATGTCCCCGGAGGTGCATTGTAAGTAGTAAGAAAGTGATGCATATGGGGTGAGAGGTGGGGAGCCTTGAGTCCTTATTTACCCTAGCCTAGACCATGACTTAGTGAAGACCATCTAATGAGCAATCTATGGCAGAAGCATATTGAAAACCTCAACCCAATAGCAATAAGGCTTATATACCACCCCATAGTGCTTTATAGCACTCTCTGAGCAGTTTACAATGTCAGCATATTGCCCCCAACTGTCTGGCTCCTCATTTTACTGACCTCAGAAGGATGGAAGGCTGAGTCAACCTTGAGGCGGTCAGAATCCAACTCCTGGCTGTGGGCAGAGTTTGCCTGCAATACTGCATTCTAACCATGGTGCCACTACAGCTTAATAGGGTATCTCCAGCATATACCTGAAGGACCAAAGATTTATTGATATGAGTGAATAATTGTTTAGAACAGGTGGTCAGCGTGCTGGAAAGAGAGCTTAAGATTTATTCTTATAGATTGTAAAATCTGTTCTTTTTCACCTCTTTTGGATCAGTATTATGGAATGCTAAGAGCAGCCTGCGGGACTGAGGTGGGGGTGGGAGTGGCAGAAGACACAGCCACACTTTGACCTAAATTACTATCTGAAAACAAGTTCTGCTATTTTTTCCTCCAGGCCCTAAGACAAAAATGTGTTCCATGGTTCCCCCCCCCCCCCCCCCCCCCCCTTCGTCCCTGCTCCTCTCCCTCCTGACAAGTCCCTGCAGTTTTCTTGGCAAGGTTTTTGAGAAGTGCCTTGCCATTGTCTCTTTCTTATGGCTGAGAGAAGGTGACTGGCCTAAGGTCATCTGGTTTTGTGTCTAAGGTGGAGCCAAGATTCACGGTCTCCAAGTTTCTAACCTGATACCTTAACCACTACTCCGAGGTGGTTCTATCTTTCTTATATAGCTAACATGAAACTCAGTACAGGGTTATATCTGCTGTAGACTATCTTAGTTTCTTTTTCCTGAAGGGGATTGCCATCTGTGCTCTTTCTTTCAAAGTTACACCATAATGAAACTAACAGCTTCTTGACCAACACCTTCTATTGTGTTGCAGAAAAATCAGATAACAACAAGCTGGTTTCCCTGTATTAGCTCTGAACATTTTTGTTTATTTTTTTAAATGAGTGTCATTCAAAACATCACATTGTTAATTAAATCATATTTTCCGGTTCTACACTATCATTTAATAATTTAACTATTAGTAATTTAATAGTAATAATAATAATTTAACTATTATAGTAGGCGGATAATTTAGGCTTTAGGCAAGAGGTTCTTTTGTTTGAAAGAATTTACAGCTTAAATTGCATTCCATCCTTCCTTATGCATATAGCATTCTTAGAATATTTTTGATTATGGAAAGAGTGCAGTTGGTTTAAAAAAAACCCAGTTAACAATCATATTGGACCTATATTTGCACTGAAATAATATCCTAAATTTGATACTGCACAAAACTTTGGAGTTTTTGGGCAACATGGATAGCAAACAAGCAGAAAAACAAACCAATCATTAAAAATGAGGAAGAGAATTAGGAATAAATATTAGCTGTGATGAAACCTTATCTGCATCAGCTACAGATGGAATGAGGAAGAATACAAATATACAAAATGGGTCTGTCAGGTGTAGAAATGATATTAAGTTTAACCCAAGTTTTTCCAAAGAATAAGGAAATGCAGCTGAAGCTTTTTAAACAATAAATTGTTGTTTTAGTATTTGCATCATGTCCAGTAACCTACTTCACCCCTCTCTGATGGTTAAAGTTTAATGTAGTGAATAATATCACCTGAATTCACAGATCATACTGGAATGAAAACCAAACTATAATTATGACAGCATAATATGTGAACCTGGTTAGTATGGGAACATACGTCTGCTGTTAATTTCTTCACTATATAATCTTTTCCATTGCAGAGATATAAATGATCACAGAACAATAAAAATATCCTTAATGGTAGATGGCACATGGAGGCAAATAATGAAACATACATCAAGATGCATGTTACGTACTGACGTACGAGTGAGTATTTGCATGCCCGCCGCTGATTGGCTTAGTCAGCGGAGGGAGAAATGAAGCACTGTCAATGGCCAGCCAGCTGCGAGGAAACCCTTAAAAGCGGTTCCCCTTGCAGCCGGCTGGCAGTCTGCTGTGAGCTCTTGCTAGCCTTAATAAAGTGCTGAACGGTTCCTCGTCTCGGCTATTCTTTCCCGCGCCTATCTAACACTGGCGACGAAGGTAGTGGAAGAAGACGACAGAACAAAGGCACCTCATGGCAACCATCGGCCATCTTAAGCACGTTCCGACCTGCATCGGCCAAGCAACAAGATGGCACAACAGCAATCTCCGGCACCAGCCTTCTTCAATCCTCAAACAGAAGAATGGCGCACATATATGTCCAGATTTCGCATGTTTTTGGAAGCTAACAACTTCTAAGACTTGCTGGACAATAGGAAGAGGGCTCTCTTCCTAACCTATTGCGGACCCAAGACGTATAGACTGGCTGAAACCCTAGTGGCACCAATGGACATTGAATCGATATCCTGGTCCACACTACAAACAGCCTTAAAAGACCATTTTGCTCCCTCCAACACCCCGATGGTGCATAGAAACGATTTCTATCACCGATGCCAGAAAGAAGGGGAAACCATCAACGATTTTGTTGCCAGCCTCCGGGAGATCGCATCCAGATGCGAATTCATCAACCCGGAGGAGATGATGAAAGATCGTATAATCCTACGTATGAGGGATCTCAACCTACAAAAGAAACTGCTAATTCGGAGGGGCACCAACTTCAAAGACGTGGTCGAGGAAGCAAGGGCTGCTAAATCCCCGGACACCTCTGCAGCTAGCGTCCGGAAAACCAGCGGCATCCACCTCACGCAGAGAGCGGCGGACCGTCAAACAGAGTTTCCGGAACCAGAGGAGGAAGACGACGACGAGGATGATGACCAAGTCTTCAGAATTCATCAAGATAAGAGGGTAAGCCCCAGAAACTTTACTAAAAAGCAACCCCAGTGTGCCAGCTGCTTAGGGGGCCATCCCAGGGCTACCTGTAGATTCAGGGACGCCATTTGCCGCCGATGCCAAAAGCGCGGCCACATCGCCGAGGCTTGTAGAGCCACGCAACCAGCACAATACCAAGCAACCCCAATGCAGCCCAAACCACCCATGGGACCAGGGAAGCAAGCTCAAAACCGCTCCGGAACACAGAGGGGCAGAAAAAGGGATGATTATGGATCCCAGGAGACAAGAGGCACGTACCACACCTCTGTTGGACACGCGAACGCCATACAGAGCGAAAAGTTCATGGTAACCGTGGCCATAGACGGACTGCCATGCGACATGGAGCTTGATACCAGCGCCGTATTCACGATTATGGCATGGGGCACGTTGAAGCAATTGATGCCATACATCACCAAAAAACAATTAAAGCCATTAGACCTCCGCCTCACCGATTTCCACGGAAACCGGATTCAAGTTCTGGGAAGGGCAGAAGTCCCGGTCACATTCAAAGATTTTAAAGGGAACCTGCACCTCACCGTCGTCGAAGGACACCGGCCAACATTGATGGGGGTGGAATGGCTCAAGCTGCTCAACATCGGCATCATGGGACTGCACCAACTGAGAGGGGACAAGTTGGACGAATTCCTTGCAGACTTCCAGACAGTTTTCAATGGGAGTCTAGGTAAATATAAGGGCAAGCCCATATCATTTAGCCTAGACCCCAGCATAACTCCAATAAGGCTTAAGCCCCGTAGAGTCCCTTTTGCGCTCAGGCCTAAAGTCGATGAGCAGTTAGAGAAGCTAGTAGCCCAAGGGGTATTGGAACCAGTAGAGCACGCCACGTGGGAAACCCCTATTGTCACACCAATGAAACCAGACGGGTCCATCCGCATCTGCACGGACTATAAAGGAACCATTAACAGAGCCCTACAGCCAAACACATACCCCGTGCCCGTTGTTCAGCATTTGTTACACTCCCTGGGCAATGGGAAAATATTTGCTAAATTAGACCTGGCCCAGGCATACCAACAGTTGCCTGTCGACACGGCCACAGCAGAGGCTCAAACAATTGTCACCCATAGGGGTGCATTCAAGTGCAATAGACTACAGTTTGGGGTCAGCGTAGCCCCTGGCCTGTTCCAATGCCTAATGGAACGGCTACTAAACAGCATCCCCGGAGTAGTCCCCTACTTCGATGACATCCTCATCTCAGGGGACTCAGAAGACCAATTAATCGAACGGCTGCGACTCATCTTAGGACGGTTTCAAGAGCGGTGGCTTAAAGTAAAAAAAGAAAAGTGCAAAATAGGAGTCACCAGTGTCGAGTTCCTGGGGTTCCTTATAGATGGGTCCGGCATAAGACCCACAGAGAAAAAAATTAAGGCCATCAAAGAAGCGCCAGCCCCCAAAACTGAATTACAAGCATTTCTAGGACTTCTAAATTTCTATGCCGTTTTTCTACGACAGAAAGCAACAGTTGCGGAGCCATTGCATAGACTCCTGGGGAAGACGGCCACGTGGACATGGGGCAAAAGAGAGGCAGACACTTTCATCGCAGTAAAAGACCTACTTTCGTCAGACAGCGTCCTGATTCAATACAGTGAGACCCTCCCCCTTCAGAGTGGGGGCAGTACTGAGCCATAAACTGCCCAACGGCTCAGAAGCCCCCACAGCATTTTACTCAAAGACACTATCCCCGGCTGAACGCAATTACAGCCAACTAGTTAAGGAAGCGCTTGCAGCAGTGGCAGGCATCAAGCGCTTCCATGAATACCTTTATGGACGGAAGTTCGACCTAATCACAGACCACAAGCCGCTACTGGGTCTACTTGCTGGCAACCTCCGGACACCTCAATACATGTCCCCTAGACTGACACGTTGGTCCATTTTCCTATCGGGGTAGTTACACGCTCCTCCACTGACTGCTCTCCAAAGTAATGAACTGGGTGTTGAGGGGGTGGCCACAGGAGGAAGAAGGGGAAGAATTTATTCAAAAATAAACAACAGGAACTGTCGGTTTTAAAAGGTTGTTTATTATGGGGGGAGCGAGTTGTGATCCCGCAGGCACTCCAGAAGAGAGTGATCAGGACCCTACACATTGGGCATCCAGGGATCGTGAGAATGAAAGTGCTGGCAAGAAGCTATCTATGGTGGCCACACCTGGACAAAGACATAACCGAATGGGTAGCCACATGTCAGCCCTGCCAGGAAACCAGACCAGTACCCCAGAAGTCCAGCCCAGTTGAATGGGAAACCCCCAACGCACCATGGTCACGGATCCATATAGACTTCGCCGGGCCAATGGAAGGTCAGACATTCTTAATAGTAGTGGATGCCTACTCCAAGTGGCTAGAGGTGGTCAACATGCCGTCAACGACTACCGACGCCACCATCAAAGCCTTGCGAAGATTGTTCGCGACCCACGGACTACCGGACACCCTGGTGTCAGACAATGGGCCACAGCTGACGGCCCGACAGATGGAGGTATTCCTGGCAAACCTAGGAATCAGACACGTACTCATATCGCCTTTTAAACCGGCGAGCAATGGCCAGGCTGAAAGGATGGTACGAATGACAAAAGAGACATTGACAAGAATGGGCCCAGGAAGCTGGCAGGAACGCATCGACCAATTCCTGCTGGCCCAACACATAACGCCAAGCGCAGCTACCAACCGCAGCCCGGCAGAGCTATTAATGGGAAGGAGGCTACGATCCCAACTGGACCGGCTCAACCCGACATACAACCCGGACAAGCCACTGGAGTCTCATAAGCCTACCCGAACACTAGCCGCAGACGACCTCGTTTTTGCACAAAATTTCTTGGGGGACCCGAAGTGGATCAAGGCAACTGTCACCGAAATGACCGGTCCGAAGTCCTACAGGGTCCGGCTGGAAGACGGCAGAATATGGAGGCGTCACATCGACCAACTCCGGACCAGAGTAAGAGACTCGTGGCTAAGGCAGACAGACGAAGAGCCAAACCCCGGAGCGATTCCGACAACCACAGAACAACGCGGGTCTCCGCCCCACCGACCATACAGTTACGGGCACACAGACATGCAGAACGAAGACCAGGCCCTGACTCCAACATACCACAGATCGCCTAACTCAAGCCCGAATGGAGAGCACGAACACCTACCCGAGACCACCGGGATCCAGCGGCGTCAACCGGGACCAGAGGACGAGGAGGTGGAGTTTTCAGCCGCCACGCCTGGAGGCCGGTTCCAGATATTTCCATGGAGCGAGGACAGAGCGACAGAGGCCATGTCCGCACTTGGTGAGAACGCCCTAAGAACTGAACCGCGCAGGCCCAGTCGGACGACTCGGTGACCCGCCTACTTACGCGACTACGTTACTTTTACCGAATACTGATTGGACAATTGCTGAACTAAGAGGGGAGGGGTGTTACATACTGACGTACGAGTGAGTATTTGCATGCCCGCCGCTGATTGGCTTAGCGGCAGGAGAATTGAAGCACTGTCAATGGCCAGCCGGCTGCGAGGAAACCCTTAAAAGTGGTTCCCCTTGCAGCCGGCCGGCAGTCTGCTGTGAGCTCTTGCTAGCCTTAATAAAGTGCTGAACGGTTCCTCGTCTCGGCTATTCTTTCCCGTGCCTATCTAACAATGCACAAACTGAAATTTACATACTTGCTTTAGACTTGGACATAAGTATGCAACAGCGCTGTTATGAAGCTACTGCAAATGTCCTTATTTTTGCAATCTCAATCGGTTGTAAACATCTATGCCTATGTATTTTCTGGGGCTGTGATTATTTTGTGTTGGAAAACCTGTATGGGAAAATCAACTTTTTATCTCCACATTTCATTTGTGGGGGTTTTTTTCCCCACCTCCCAAGTGTTTGTAACTACCTCCATCCTTAATCCCCCAGTTTTTTAATCCATGGTTTAAGGAAACAAAATGGTGACGGGAAACAAGCACAGCACAAAGTGAAAAATGGAACACAAGCAAACAAGCAACTGTATTTTCACAACAAAACATTATCATTCCAATAGATTTTCCAACTAAGGTTGAACTGTTTGGATCCCTTCCATTCTAAAGTTTAGGACAACTGTTCAACTTTCAATGTAAAATAATATGATGCTTTGAAAAGGTGTTTGATAACAGCCACAAATATGAAGTCATTACAAATGGCAAGTTTCTATGTTGAAATCTGATTATATTGCATTACCGTTCACGCAAAATGGCAAACTCTGACTTTTTAACCATGATCTACTAAACAAGCCTCAAGAGTGAATTTTTTAACTATTTCTAGTTAAAAAAAATAGTATATGAGCAAATCAATAGGTAAATTTAATTTGGATGTCCATTTCATAAAAAAATACAATTAATGATTACATTAGCTTAATTAATATAATTATTTCAAAAACATTTGTGTCACAAATGCAAACAACTGCAATTCAGTAGCAATGACTTACTAATGGTATATAAATTGTTGGATTCACAGTATACACTAAACTAAAACCAAACAAACCATTTTGGCTTAGTAGTGTAAGAATTCACTTTGTTTTGTTAGCCTAGCTTATAGAATGTCTACAAATAAACTTATTTTCATAGGAAAAATATATTGTTGATTTCTGATTATAATCAGCAAACAAGAAAGTAAAACTGAAAAATTGTATTATTCTGATATTCAGAGCTATGATTATTTAAATCTGGTGTCATGTGGAAGAATGACAAATAAGGTGAAATGCTACCCTTTAAAAAATGAATAAAATTGGCTGGGTTATCGTAGCACTTTTCCCCATCTTCAGTTTGCTCCACCAAAATGTCAATAGTTTATTCTTCAGTAGTACTATGTCTCCTTCAAGGAGATATAAACTACCCTCTTCTTTAAGGTCAGTTGTGTATTTCAATTTAGATTCTCCTAATCCTAATATGATTATTTTAATCCAGATATTCAATGTTAGTGTTCTTCCAGACGTTTTTGGCTTCAAATAGATCCATGCCCAATCTGCATGACTAATGTGGAGTGATCATTCTAAATCTAATCACAATGCTATTTCTTCTACATACATCCCTAGCACGGAATACACTCTTAATCCTAAATTGTTTAGACACAGATTTTCACTTTATGGTATCTCCAGCAATAAATGCCTGTTCTACTGGAGTCTATTTTTAATGTATTTATTTAGATAATGTATATCACTGCCCACCTCACAGAACTCTGGAGAAGCTGTAACACATTAAAGTGTATTGTAGACTCAGGATACAACATTCACTATATTATAATAAAAGGATTGCGCGGATGCAGAACAGCTTTCCTTGGTTGGGAAGTGCCCATTTAAGACTTCTGGAAACCTTTTCTAGCACGGGAGATGTGAATTTGTCACAGTCAATATTAGAAATTAATTGAATAACACAACCAGCAATATTCTATTGCTGAAACACACCGATATAAACTAGAATCTGAATTGAAAATACTGAACATTTGTAGGGTTTTATTTATTTATTTTAAAGCTGCAATCTGTTGTGAAACTATCCAGAACAAAAACCCAGTGTCACTTTTTAGAGTAAGATGGGCAGCATATAAATGTAATAAAGCTTGCTGTAGAATTGTTTTTGGGATGGGGCTGCAATGCTCCTGCAGGTCAGGCAAGCCAGTGGATAATTCAGAACCATAATGCCGCAGACAGAAGCTTTCCTCTAATTAGACATTCATAAAAATTAATCCTTTGTGACATCTTGATTCGCAAATTGTGGAATAATTTTTAAGAACACACTTCGCCTGATGCCTGTCCTCGTGGACTCTTATCCTCAGCCTGCATGGGAGCAATTTGGGTCTGGGCTGTTCCACAATAAAATCTGGGGAGATTTAGGCGTCTCGAAGTTCTACTTCGTGAGTAACAAGCCGACCCCACACCCAGCAGCTGCTGCCATGAAAACCACTGAATTTAGCCGCACGGTGCTAAAGGGATCTGTCAATCTTGAGCTTGAGGGGACTCTCACTCCAAATACGTAACACTCGACGCGGAGGATAGCAATGCTACAAAGATCTCTCATCTATATTCCGAAGTGATGCTACTTTACAGGTCGGCTTGTAAGTTGCACTGCGTTGCAAAAGGCTATCACGAGTACTGCTTCTGGAACCATCCCAAAGCAACAACCCATTAAGTTAGATTCCTGCGATTCGCGGAAGAATTCCGGTCGCCTTTCAGAAGTGCAACAAGAGGACCAGAGTCGAAGGAATAGCAGCAGCAGCCGACCAACGGGAGAGCGCCTTCGCCTTGTCCCACCCACCCCGTCTGTCTGCGAGCTTGGCCGGCTACGGCTAGTTAGCCGACTTTCTCTAACCGGTTTCCACCGGCTTTCTCCGCCTTTCCTTCGCCCCGCCCTCGCTTCGCGCCTCTCTAGCATTCTTCTTGGCCTTCTCCCCCCACCCCAGCTCCCCGCCCACTGCCACACGCCTGGCCATATCGGCTCAACTCGCCCGAGCCCTCCGATTGGTCGGGAGAGGTGCCATTCGGCGAGAGGCGTTTGTGACGCCAGGCGGCCGAGCTTTGAAGGCGTCAGCTAAGGGGCGGGGCGTCGCACGATTGCGCGCTGGAGAGTGCAAGGCGGTGCTTAAGACATCTCTGCCCGCCCCCGTCCCCCTACTTGCCTTGCGCGAACGAACGGAAGCGCCCTCCCTCCGCCTCTGGCCCCCCTCCCTCCTCCAGCCGCTTCTTCTTTCTGCCGTCAGTGCCGCGTTAGCAACAGCTTCGTCGCCAGCGGCCGGAGCTCCTCCTCTTTCGCCTTCTTCTGGCATCCCCGTCTCACTCGCTCTCTCTCTCTCTCCCCGGCTGCTCCGCGCCCTGTATGGTCCATCGCCGCCGCCCTGCTCCGGCACCACCTCCGCCGCCGCCTCCTTCTCCAGTTCCCTCCGGCTTAGCTCCTCCTGCCCCCGGCGGTGGCGCCCTCAGCACCGAGGCTGTATGATCAGGCTACAGTCTTCAATGAGTAACCATATTCCTGTGAGTAGCGGCCTCTTTCCTGGTCTTGCCAGCCCTGCGCTAACCTCTCAGTCTCTCTCTTCCCTCCCTCCTTCCCTCCATGTTTGCCTCTTTGTTCGCTGGGTCTCCGCGCCAGCCGAGGGCGAGAGGGCAGACAGACGAGCCCGACCCGGCTGTCCTCCTTCCCGCCGTCGTGCGTTGTTAAACTTCAATGGTCGTTGGCTGGCCGTTCCCTCCCGTGGCTCCCTTTCCCTTCGACACCAGCGGGAAGAAACTGCCGCTGCGAGCCCCGGCTGTAGTCTGAGATGTGGGACGTGGCAAGCGAGGAGACGGGGACGCCGGAGGGGGTAGCAGGGAGTGTCTGGGCGGGAGGAGACGCCGCTGTCTGGCGAAAGAAGGGCCGGGAAAGCTGAGGGGGGGGGGGGAAAAGTCAATTG
>QLTV01001698.1:14526320-14559943 GCA_003457575.1 Thermophis baileyi
AAACGAAGCGGGGAGGGGGGGGATCTGGCTATGTAGCTCTCCCACCCTACCCCCACATTCGCAGCTTTTGGGGTGGGGGGGGGAGAAGCGCCGCAACCGGGCCGAACACGTGGTCACTACGAGAAGTGCTCCAGCCCTGCCCGGCATTTCGGACCTGGCCCTCCCTCCCTTCCTTTCTCTCCTTGTACCCCAACAACGGCGAACAATGTAAGGAAGGTAAGAACAAACCTGGTCTGAATGAAAGCACTCCTTCCTTCCTTCCCTCTCCCGCCCGCCCCCGTCCGCCCGAGTTTCGGATTCCTTTGTGTGCTCATTCGGAGCAGGAACTTCCGCGCTTAAAACCGGGTTTGAGCTGCTTTTATCGACAAGCCGGGAAGGGAGAGATGTGGACCCGACACGTATGTGTGCTGGGGAAGAGATGAGAGGAGGAAGGGGTTCTTTCGGATCCTTTGATCGGCTTGAACGGGAATAGGAGGCAGAGAAAGAGAGAAAATGCCTTGTGGCTGCCCGATTTTGAAAAAAGCTTTTGGGAGCGTGGAAATGGGTAGCAAGAGGGAATTCTGAGTTTGTGCCCTCCGGGCTGCCTTTTTTTGGGGGGGGGGGGCTCCTCGCTAAATCATACAGCCGACCCTGTCCTGGGTGGTCCCCGTCCTTTTGTACCATTCACGTGGTGCTGGATAGCCCCGATCTCCTTCGGGCTGTGGTTGACGAACCCAAACGCTTTGGCCACGCGTGAGCGAGGAAAGGTTCCCGGGGGGAAGGGGGGAAAGGGAAACGGAGTAATCTTCCACTTGGGAAACAAGTTGAGACTTGTTCGCGCTGCGCTGCCTGGCCGGCGGCCGCCCTCCTCGCCTGCCGCGTGTGGTAGAAAGCTTAAGGGCTATTGCGCTACCGCCGAGTGAGTCACGAAGCGGGGCGAGGGGGGGAGGGAGGAGAGACCCAGGAGGACATTTGGCGGGCTGAAGCCGGCTGCGTGGCCTTTTTCCCTTTTCACGCGCCTCCTGCCTGCAGATAACGGGTCGCTCCTTCCGTTCATAAACTGCTGTCTGGCGCGCTAAGCCTTCCTCGCAGCGGGTGATGGGAGGGGACGATAAGGGACTTGGTCTAGTGCTCCCCCTAAATCGATGGGATGTCAATCAGTTAAAATACAGCACAGTATCTAGGCCGCGTTACAAAAGTCGAAGGAATCTGGGAGGAAAAGGCAGTTTAAAACCTCCCCTCCTGCCTGTGGTGGGAACGGCAGCTTTGTTTCCAAGGATTGTTAATCGCTTCAGCATTTTAATCTTGGCATATGGAATTACTTCCTTTTGTTACACGTGAGAGACTCGAAAGGGCAGTGAGGCACTTTATTAATGTGTATTAAAGTAACATAAGAGTATTACTGAGTCAGAGTATTGTATTTTCTTCCCCTAAGATGCAGGTCATAATAGGCTGTCATTTAAAAGATATTTCAGTCTTCTCAAACGATTTTTTCTGGCTTGAGTTTCAACTGGGGTTTCAGATCTTCTACAATTCAATGCTCAGCTGCTTGACATTAATTCAGGCTGTATCTAAATATTGCAAAAGCCTTATGCTAATATTTCAATCTTTGTTATCACTTAGCAAAAGAATATCAAGTCATAATTAGTCTATAGTAAAGAATTAGCTGCAATCTAATTATTTCATAAGTTACAATATGTTATATAGGTTGGAAATTCCAAAAGTCCATAAAAGGTACTTACTTTACAGTGGTACCCAGACTTTTAATGAGGAGGTATATACTTCATAACTGCAAAACTTCTGGCAGCAATATGTTCTGCTTTTAGTCCTTGTTAGTCTCTTTCTCTTCCTTTTTTTCTTAAATGTTGTATGTACTTTTCTGGGCCTATAGGTGATCCTTATTTCTCTTATGCTATTTTGAGCACTAATTGGGGACCTTTTCAGCCCTGTGGTATAATTATTATGCAGGCATCTTCCATGCAGATTGCTGCAGTATGTTTTTAAATTTAGAGGCATACTACAATAGTATGTACCTGAAAAAGTTTATAGTATTTTTGCAGGGTTTGAGTTGGCTAGAAGAGGAACTTATCTAGAACGTGACTAGAACTTATCTAGAACTTGACCTTGGAAACATGGCACTAGCTTTCTACAGTGAACATGCTTTAAGTCTCAAACCAGTGGTTGCTGTTCTCCAAAATAAATATGGGACTTTTTCCTGGAGCAGGCTCCTCCTGTCAGATACTCTGTAAGGATATGCACTCTAATGAAGTTCAAATGAAATACATAACTCAGCCTTTTATAAATGTAAGAGTACTGATGATAAGAGTATTTTTTAAAACCAGCCAAAGCACAGAAACAGATTTAACCTGTTTGGGGTTTTGTTTTTTTTTGAAGAGGGTTTATGCAAATAATGATCATTCTTAAACTGGGAGCAAGATGTTAAGTGAAAGGTTAAATAAGCACAGATTGGTAGATGTTTTGACCAATCATATTATTCAAGTTCTTCCCCATCTTTCTATATTCAACTACTTTGTTTCTTTTTCTTCTTTCTCTATTAGTGGTATGTCAAATATGTCAAATACTACTTATAAACATCCCCTCTCCCCCCCCCTCTATTTATCTCTATATATACATACATACACACACATACAAAAAATACATACACGGTTTCCTATATTTCGTATTTCAGAGATTTTGGTATTTTGTCATCTAACATTTGTTCAGATGAAGATGATTTTTGCTTGATATATTTCAGAAGAGGCTTTAGATTTTCCAAAGGAAAGATTTCAAAACTGAGAAACAGCCCATGAAGTCAATTAAACTTTAATACCAGTAACCTTTGTAAACTGAAGCAGGGTCACAATGGTGGCATGTAGGTTTCTGTGAGATTATTTCTGATTCTTCCTGCTTGAATTTCAGGAAAAAAACAGATGCACTATTAAATATACAGTAGCATTTGCTTGCTTTTATCTAAGTTATACAGAAATAATGTGGCTGAATACTATATACAAGTGTGTTGTGTTACATTATTCTGTTTTATTTAGGTTTAACATTTTTAATTTTATGCAAGGACATAAACTGCTCAACAGTGTTTTGTTGCATGAAAGGATTTCTGAAGAACTCTGCTTCCCATCAACTTTAATTTATTTATATTCAACCTTTATTTATATAAATTACTTATATAAATAATTTAAGGTGGCAAACATGCCTAATAATCCATCTTCCTATCTTTCCCACAACAACAACCCTGTGAGGTAGGTTAAGATGAGAGAGTGACTGACCCAAGTCATCCAGCTAGTTTTCATGCTTAAAGTGGGACTATAACTCATCATCTCTAAATTTCTAGCTTAGTACCTTAACCACTAGATCAAACTGGCTTTATATTCACTTTTATTATTTTTTTACTGTAGCAGAATGACAACAGTATGAAAGAGGAGCAGCACAAGTCCCTTTTACATAACATATTTGGAATGAGTTAGTGACTGGCCCAAAGAGCTTTATCCAAACCTTGGATTGAAACTACATCTTGCTCAAAAGTCTAGAACTGTGGAGCATTCTGTGCAAAAAGAGTGAGACCATTAATTACATTAATAAAATGCTGCTTTGGTTTAAATATATCAACTGTAAATATATGTATTTTTACTCAAATACTTAAAATAAGAGATTTATTTCCCTTCCAGAACATTCCTAATATGTATCTGAAACATGGTACCTTTGCTAATAGTCATCTTTAACTCTTTTAGTCTGCAGTACCTCACTTAACTACCATTCCAATTGAAGATACTCTTACTGAATTTGATGTATAGTTTAACCTTATACTTTAACTGCTTTTGACAGCTAAATTAATGTGTGAACCATCTTTATTACTTTGATTCTATGTGCACAGGCATTCCTAGTAAAATGATGTGTACATTGTTATGTCATAATATTGCTGGGTTCTTTATCTTGCTCCCTCTGATGAGTACCTTGTGTAAGTCTTTTCAGAATACTTATAAATTTTATTGTCTGGACATCCTGTTTGGCTCTATTTTCATACCTGTGTAAGAAAATGTATTTTGCCTGACCTTTCATTTCAGTGTTTGTACTCTTGATTTGCTTGGGATAGATTTAATTTTCTTGCTCAATAACATGCACATAAATATACTTCCTTATTATTTCTTGGAATTTGCTATTTATTGGCTCCTCTTAGAGTAGCTGTGAAGCCTTGTGAAACAATAGTATTTATGTCATAATATGACTGTGGTAGTGTGTTATCAATACCTAAGATTGATACCATTCCGTATTTATGAACATTTTTATTGTAAGTCTTTATGTTAAACCATTGGTCTGCAAGGTCTTTCAGCAAACAGGCTGCATCATGCTTAGCATAGTGTATTAAAGGCTACAGTCAAAAAAGGTGACATTCTGCTCAGTTTGGAGCTTGCTATGTTTCTTTTAATGCCCCACATTAAATGAGAACCTGAGATCCCATTGTGATTATTAGTCCCTGTTTTCTAATTTAGGATGTTTGCTGCAATCTGAAGAGTTTAAGGAAAGTAGAACAAATGCTACTAGTAAATTGTTTTTCCAACTCTGAAGGGCAATACTGATCTTTAATGTACAAGCTTTGTTCTGGATACATGTGATAAATTGTTCTCTTCTACTGGCTGCTAGAAGCAAGTCTGCTTTTGTGCACCAGAAATATTAAATTTAAATGATACTATTTTGAATATTGGCCAGTGAGGTTTGCCCCCTCCTTGGGAAACAGAATAAGTAGGAACTATTAGCCTGAACCTTACTTCTATTACTCACCCAAAGTTTCAGTCTTGGTTAAAAGCAAGCCATGAACTATGCTTAACAGGTGCAATTTACTGTCCCAAGCAATTGGTTGACTGTAGGAGGCCTTTCAAAAGGACAGAACTGAATTTTCTTTTATTATGGTTTAAGAGTGGGAATGTGAACTCTTCATTGTCCAAGGGTCTTGTGCCTCCATCTCCATCCTCGTTTCCCCATTTTTGGTTAGAAAACTCATGCTGCTAAAGTTCTGCCATTAAACGTTTACTGTGCAATCTTAGTATACTCTAGTGTGGGCTGTAGAGGGAATTCTGGGGCCTGGGGCTTGCTCATTATTGCCTTAAAGTATATGTAGGTTATCTTATAACCTGCAGTGTGATTAATACCTAATGAGGTTGTGGGGCTATTTTAGTTAGTTTGTTTGAAAATTCAGAACACTTCTTAGTTACATTTCCTGACTCTTGCATGTTTATTTAACACTAAGATGCTTGGAAAGTATATCCTTAGCCATTGACCACTGTTCCTTTTTCTCTTTGCAGCAGTTCTGTGGTGTTCTCGGTCACACATTTATGGAGTTTCTGAAGGGCAGTGGGGACTACTGCCAGGCACAGCACGGCCTTTATGCAGACAAGTGAACTGTAGAAATTGATTACTGCTCCACCAAGAAGCCCCCTTAAAGAGTGGTTACCACAATAAGCAGAAGTATTGGATTGAAATTGGCAGCACATTTTACAAAGGAGTTCTGACCTGGATGGGGTAACCTCGGTGCACTGCCTTTCTTTTTGCCTCAGTATTACAAGATTGAAGATTTGCTGCTTCTTGTTTAGGAGGTTCATTTCATTCCCTTTTCCTCCCAACTTCATATTTGTTGGCACTGGAAACTTTTAGTGGCTTTTTGTGAAGTAGATTTTAATTTCTCCATTAATCAGTTAGGTTTTTTTTTTAAAAAAAAGAAACTGTCAGTCATTGCACATTTTAACTAAATTAAACCATGGCCCGAATGAACCGCCCAGCTCCTGTGGAAATCACCTACAAGAACATGAGATTCCTTATCACTCATAATCCAACCAATGCAACTTTAAACAAGTTCATAGAGGTAAGTAGTGTCCAAAATGCTGATTTATTCTGTGGTTTTAACTTTTAATATCATAGTGGTCTCCTGAAATGTATGTTTCAGTTCCTTAAGTTGGCTTCAGTATCTTTCTTTGGTCAGATAAAAGATGGTTCAGATTTGTTTATGGTTGTCCAGTGATTCATTCATAGAGTGCATTTAAATACATTTAAACAACAAGGTGAGGCTGCATAAAGGCAGCTCAAGCTGCATGGAGGGTTATATTGTGATTTACTATAGTGGGTAAGATTGAGATACTCTGCAAAACAAATCACTAAGTATGATAAACTGTTAACTTCTTACCAAGTATAGTACTAAAATCATAAACATTAGCATTGTTGATTCAGTTAAAGACATAATTCTGATTTTCTTTTAGGAACTTAAGAAGTATGGAGTAACTACAATAGTAAGAGTATGTGAAGCCACTTATGACACTGCTCCATTAGAAAAAGAAGGCATTCAGGTTTTGGTGAGTAGCTTACTTGAACAGTTTGAGATACTAGCCTGTGAAGTTTATTGTGGTCCTTGTTATTCAGCATACATTAATCCGGAGCATTAAAGTTTAATATTTGAATTAATACCTAATCTTACTGGGAATGGGAGGATATAGTCTTAAAAAATAGCATGCAGCCTGAAAATAATACAAGCCTGGAATGAAAATATGAAGAAATCTCAGCCAGACTTAATGTTGCTATCAGGTATGGTATTGCACAATCACAAGTTAAAAAGCGAGGGACTGTACCTTCCCAATTACTTGTGCCTATTCCATCAGGTCTGGCAGAAGTGTCATTGTGGGTCCCGTCTGTGTGATGGGAAGATGGAACCCAGGAGATAGCTTTTTCTGCTGTGGCATCCGCCTTGTAGAACATCATCCCTCCTGAAGTCCCCATCTCTCCAGACCTTTCAGAAATCCATTGAAACTTGGTTGTGTCAAGAATCTGGGCCTGGGGAATCATAAGGGAATGGTAATTTGACTAGGTGGCTCCATTGTTTATAATCTTATCTCTCTCAGGATTTTTTTCCCCTCGCATTTTTGTTGCAAGTGCAGGGCTCACTTATTTTCCCAAATCTACCAAGTGTTGGTCCATTCGTTAGACAGGAATTGATCAACCAGCTTGTTGTCCAAAGCTGATGCTATGGGCTAAGAGAGAGAGAGTGACTGGCCCAAAGTGACCCAGCTGGCTTTCATGCCTAAGGCAGGACTCATGGTTTCTAGCCTGGTGCCTTAGCCATTAGATCAAACTGGCTGTCTATCTTGGTCTTTTATAATACTATTTATTTATTTATTTGTATTTTAAAATGTTTTTATGGTTGTTTTGTATGCCATCCAAAGTCATATTGTCTGAGATGGGTGGCCATATCAATATGATAAATTAAAAGCATGTTTAGGGTAGATCTTAAAATACTTTATATATTGTGCCTTAAATATTAATACTTGTGTACTGGATGCATGAGAAACAGTTAACCCCCTAAACAAGTGAGATGGAAATATCTATTATTGTGACTGAGCAGCACTGGCATAATAGAAGTTTCTCAGAAGTGTAGATGTAAAAAGCAACATTATCCGACATAATTTAAATAACAATTTTTATTAGCTTGTATCTGTGATTTTGAGAAATATGAGACCTAAAACAATTAATGCATACTTTCCAGGACTGGCCTTTTGATGATGGGGCACCACCATCTCTTCAGATTGTTGATGATTGGCTAAATCTTCTGAAAGTTAAATTTCGTGAAGAGCCTGGCTGTTGCATTGCTGTACACTGTGTTGCTGGTCTTGGAAGGTAAATTGAAACCTTGAAGTCATAAAAATTATACTTTTGTAGTATGTCTATGACCATCATAAAGGTTTGACTTGATAGTTCTATACAACTAGAATTGGCCAAAAAAAAGTCCTGTCCTTTGATAGGTTTTATTAATTAATTTGACTTGGATTTCTAAATATATTAATTGAATCCATTAGTATTATGTATGCTTAATTGCATTGGGATACACAATAAGAGTTGGATTGCCTTAAATTACTGAGATTCTGTTTAATAGCATATTAGCCTTTCTCCAGTATTGGTCATCTTACAGTGCCCACTTGGCCTGACTAGTGGTTAGGAATGGTGTATGAAATAATGTTTTAGGTATGTATGGACTATTCTGTGTCCGTAATAGCAATTGGGTGGTCCCTGCTTATACGCAATAACATCAGATGTTTGTATAGGCAGAAGTGATTTTGGAAAGGAGGAAAAGAGTAAGGACAAAAAATAATGGCAATGGTGGATGAAGGGAGGAACTGAATGACAAGGCTAGTATATCTCTCTCCTTCCTAGAGCAGCTTCCATACTATGGTAATAGACGTTATTGAGGGAAGAAGGGAGCATTCTGCACCAACTTTGCTTTACTTGCCCCAACTGAATTTTATCCAAAGCAATTCTGACAATCTAAATATTGCTTTTGCCAAACTGTCTTTTAAAATGGGTCAAACGTTTCTGGACGCAGTAGTTTCTTCTTGAAACAAAATGTATTTTCCATCTTCCGGATATTGTTAGACAATCCTATGTTGTGGGAGGCTTATTTACAAGATATCCTTTGTTAATGGTAGACACACAAACTTCAATAATTTTTTTAAAAATTTTTCTAGGGCACCTGTGCTGGTTGCCCTTGCACTTATTGAATGTGGAATGAAGTATGAGGATGCGGTGCAGTTCATAAGACAGTAAGTGTTGAAACAATTATCTCGTTTCTTAATTCAAATGATTTTCTGAAATAATTTTCAGAATAGTCCCTTTGGATTTGATTCAGGAGCCATGTTTCAGAATGAAGAACGTTCAACTTCAGCATTTGTTAGGATTCTGCCACATAGTCTGTTGAAGGAGACATGGCTGCCTTAAGAGTTGCAGACAGAGACAGCTGGCTCTCTTCCAGTATAGGATTGTTCTGATGTTAGAATAATTCAAATAGTCTGCTGCAGTGAAGTATATAGAGATATTTTATAATTTATTGCAGTGCAGGAGTAGTAAACTAAATACTGTGATGTAAAAGTTGGGTAAGGAACTTAAAATGGGCCATAAAAAAGAACAATTCTGCTATCTTGAACAGAAAGTATCAAGGAATTAAGTTGCTATTTGAACAACATTTTGTGACTAATACATTCTGTGCTTTTGTTTAGGAAGCGACGTGGAGCTTTTAACAGCAAGCAGCTTCTCTATTTGGAGAAATATCGCCCCAAAATGCGCCTCCGTTTTAAAGATTCAAATGGTCATCGTAACAACTGTTGTATTCAGTAAAAACAAAGCTGCCTTGATTGCTGCTTTGGAAATAGAAGACTAAAACTAGAATTGGGCAGGTTACATGGGAAAACTACATGTATGTCTAACTAGATTACATGAAGCTTCTATAGGTGTAGGCCACAATGTTGGCAGGGGAGCAACTTTGTTTAGATGATCTGTTTAGATAACAAATGTACATGGCCTTTTAAAATGTCTTACTGTATGTATCATTAAACTATCCTTAATCATGTAGTTCAGTTTTTTCCTTGAAGTCCCAATAGTTATATCAGAACATGTATAGAGATTAGGTGCCAAACGCCCAATACACTATTTCTGTATACCACAGTGTAATAATCCTAATAACTACAACTATATGGACCTTTGCCCTTTTCCTAACTGTCTTCTGATTTGGTGGATAGGGCTTCATAGAGTAATCTGCCTATTCACTGTTTGTTTCCCACAGTCACACTATAATGATTATCAGGATTTGCACACAATTTACTGACTTAGTCAGTTTTGGTGTCTAAACTTTTATTACTTAAACTCTCTTTCACAAAACATTCTCTGGTTATTAATGGAAAAGTAATACATCACGCTGTACAGAAGCACACAAGTCTTTAATGACTCCAGACAAAAAGCCTTACAGTTAAATAAATATATATTGGCACTTAATGTGCGACTTTAGTAGAAGGCCTATAAAAGAATGGGAGGGGACTAATTAATATTTCTAGTAAAATGTTGCCTTTTGTCTTGTGCAGGAAGTATAGAATATGCCCTTTACTTTAGTAAATATTTTTTTAATGTAGAAATGCTTTATTGTAGCTGAAAATTCTTAATCATATTTCTGAAGATCTTGTAATTTCTTTTACTGTACTTATTGGAAGTTGTTTACCAACTATTGCTTTGTTGAAGGTGATTTTGTTTTTTCTTGAGTTTCTACCATGAATTTGGTGGATCTCTGTAATATTTTGTATGCCTTTTGAGCTGCGTAACTTAATATTTGGATACTTGATAATTTGTTATGTAATTGATAAAATGGTGGTGTGTATTAATGTTCAACCATATATTTATACTGTCTTGGGAATGTGTGGTTATAGTACTGTGGGAGAAATAATTTGCCAGTGTTCACCAGCTTGTAAAATTTAGTGCGAGAGCTCAAATATCTAAATAAAGTCAAACCTGCATTGCAATTTCCTTCATTTTTGGGGGGAGGGGTTGTGTGTGTGGTTTTTATTTTTTTATAATGAGAAAATAGACTTCAATCGAAATTTTGCTCTGAAGTTCTTCAAATGGGAAACATAATGTAAGAAAGACATTAATCCTCCTAAAGTGAATGTTTTTATATGCATGATTTATTCTTTTTGTAATGCAAAATCTCCTGTATTTCCACTTAAGGATACACTAGATTTTTAAAAAGTATGCTTAACAGTGCTGAAATTGACCCACACAATTTCTCTCTCTTGCTATTCCTGCAAGACAGTTTGGAGTATAGGTGGTATACTTCTCACTTAGCAGTGGAAATTCTGGTTTCCAATTATTAAGTGATGCAGTTGTAAAGCATGACATCCTGTGTTCGCATTGTTTAGCTACAGCAGTCCCCATTGCTGTCGTTAAGTGAAGATTGTAGGTCATATTTTTTTTTATCTTGAAAAGGCCTCCAATTTTAAATGACATTTTCTTTGTCACAGAGTAACACTTTTTAAAATGCATTTGAATATGTAAAATGCTCTCACAAATGTAGATATATACAAACTGCTTTCCTCTTAAGCTACAAGACAGCAAAATAGTGCTGTAGCCACTTATATAAGGAACTGGTTACCTGCTATTCTCTCAGTGCTAGTTTCTTTCTAGAGGATCTGCCTCTCCCTATCATTCTTTTATCCTATGTTTTGCCTGGTCTTCAGGACTGCGTTTCAGGCATCATATTGTTTGGATTCTGGAATGTGCAGTTGCTTAATCTGGCAGAAACATTTTTATCAGCATGGTTTTGCCATTAATGTGAAAATGCAGCTTTCAAGAGAATTGTCTCAAATGTGGTGTGTAGTCATTGAAGAATGTTAGTTCCACAGTGTAGACATTTTTACAAAAAGGACATTCTCTAGTCAAAACAGTTGCTGTTCCAATACAGTGATATGGATGCCAAATGAGCTGTTTTGAATCTCCAGGATGTACAGACAATTAGATATTAGAAAACTCCCATTACCTCTTATTCCTGAAATGATTCTGGTGGTACAATGCAATTACACTGATAGTAGCAGCTCAGCCAGAATGATATGGTGCTGGCAGAAAAACTTTTAGATTCAGGCTATTTTTCACCTTTTGCTCTGTGGGGAGATTACTGAATAGAATAACAGAATTGGAAGGGACCTTGGAGGTCTAGTCCAACCCCCTGGCTTAGGCAGGAAACCCTATACCATTTCAGACAAATGGTTAAGACTCCGAGTGCCCAAACTGCGCGTGCGCGCATGCCCTAACTGACTCTCTGTTGCCGCCCCTCAAATATTTGAAGACTAATATCATATCACCACTGGTCCTTCTCTTCATTAGACTAGCCATGCCAAGTTTTTGCAACCGTTCTTCGTATGTTTTAGCCTCCAGTCCCCTATTCACCTTAGTTGCTCTTCTCTGCACTTTTTCTAGAGTCTCAACATCTTTTTTACATAGTGGTGACCAAAACTGGATGCAGTATTCCAAGTGTGGCCTTACTAAGGCATTATAAAGTGGTATTAACACTTCACGTGATCTTGATTCTATCCCTCTGTTTATGCAGCCTAGAACTCTGTTGGCTTTTTTGGCAGCTGCAGCACACTGCTGGCTCATATTTAAATCATTCCCTCTCAGTTATTACTATTGAGCAAGGTACCACATATACTGTACCTATGCATTTTGTTTTTCTTGCCTAAATGTAGAACCTTTCTTTTTCACTGTTTGATGTTTGTAATTTAGGCTAGTATTTTGTATGGTATTTTATCTTTGGACCATATTAATTCTGTTTCCCATATTCCAAAATAAACTAGTGGGACAAATTTGGGGAACCGCTTAGATATAGTATTACCTTGGTACCTCTCCATCCCCCCCCCCAAAGAATCCCAATTTTCTGTGAAGTTGAAACTGACAGTCAATGGCATCCACCATTGTTTATTCCTTAGTCTGTAGAGCAGACAGTTTGCTTTCCCTTATCACTGATGCTGAATCACATTTGTTTCTGAAGACCAAAAAACAATATTACCTAACCCCTTTTGGAAATGTAGAATCACAATATTGTAAAGATGGAAAAGGACCACAAGGATCAACACTACAACATACAGGAAAACTCGTTAAACCCTCTTTGACAGATGATTCTCCAGTTTCTTAAAAGCTTCCAGAAATGGAGAAACTGAACAGCTTTTACAGTGTTCCACTATTGTACAGATCTTACCTTTGCTGTCTTAAAATCTAGATAGCTGTAACTTACAGTGCACTCAGAAGGTATTCTGAGATCCCCTTCACTTTTGTCAATTTTGTTATGCTGCAGCCTGAGTCTACAGTTGTTGAAATTCATTTTTTTCCTCAAGTACTCCATAATCACAAAGTGAAAACAAGTTTAGAAATGTCTGGAAACTTATTAAAAAGAAAAAAACCCTGAAATATCACATTGGCATAAGTATTCAGACTCTTCACTCAGTACTTCGTTGAAGCACCTTTGGCAGCAATTGCAGCCTCGAGTCTTTTTTGGCTTTGACATGATAAGCTTTGGACACCCAGATTGGGGGATTTTCTACCCCTTTTCCTTGCAAATCCACTCAAACTCAGTCAGGTTGGATGGCAACTGTCGGTGGACAGCCATTTTCAGGTCCCTCTAAAGATGTTCAAGTCGGGGCTCTAGCTGGGCCACTCTAGGACATTCACAGAGTTGCAGTGTTGCCTTTGCTGTGTGCTTAGGATCATTGTCATGTTGGAAAGTGAACCTTCGACCCAGTCTGAGGTCCTGAGCAATGTGGAACAGGTTTTCATTGAGGATATCCCTGTACTTTGCTCTATTCAGCTTTCTCTCAATCCTGACCAGTCTCCCAGACCCTGCTGCTGAAAAACACCCCCACAGCATGATGCTGCTGCCACCACCATACTTCACTGTTGGGATGATATTGGGCAGGTTTCCTCCAGACAACGTTTAGAATTGAGGCCAAACAATTCAATCTTGGTTTTATCAGACCACAGAATCTTGTTCCTCCCAGTCTGAGAGTCCGTCAGGTGCTTTTTTGCAAACTCCCAAGTGGTCTTTCATGTGTTTTGCACTGAGGAGAGACTTCCATCTAGCCACTCTGCCATAAAGCCCAGATCGGTGGAGGGCTGTAGAGATGGTTGTCCTTCTGGGACTCTGTCCCATCTCCACACTGGATCTCTGGAACTCAGTCAGAGTGACCATCGGGTTCTCTCCCATTTATTCAGTTTGACTGGGAGACCAGCTCTTGGAAGAGTCCTGGTTGTGCCAAACTTCTTCCATTTGAGAATTATGGAGTCCACTGTGCTCTTAGGAACCTAAGTGCAGCAGAAATGTTATTGTAGCCTTCCCCAGATCTGTGCCTTGCAATAACCCTGTCTCTGAGCTCTGAAGGCAATTCCTTTGACCTCATGGCTTTTGCTTTGCCACAGTATGCATTGTCAGCTGTGAGGCCTTCTATAGAGAGGTGTGTGCCTTTCCAAATCATTTCCAATCTATTTAATTTACAACAGGTTGACTCCAATCAAGGTGTAGAAACATGTCAGCAACGATCAAGAGAAATGGAAGGCACCTGAGCTAAATTTCAAGTGTTGTTGCAAAGGGTCTGAATACCTTATGCCAATGTGATATTTCAGTTTTTTTCCTTTTTAATAAGTTTGCAGACATTTCTAAACTTCTGATTTCACTTCGTCATTATGGAGTACTGAGTGTAGATTAATGAGAAAAAAATGAATTTCAACAACTCTAGAATCAGGCTGCAGCATAACAAAATTGACAAAAATGAAGGGGGTCTGAATACTTTCTGAATGCACTATATAGCAGTTATTTCTGATTCCAGTTTCTGTGGCCATGGAAAATCGATCTTGACTGTCTTCCTCTTATTGTATGTATCTCCCCTCAGTCTTCTTTCCAGACTAAATATATCATGTTCCTTTAGCATATCCCCATAGGATATATCTTCATCCCTCTATCTTTATTGCCTTTCTCTAAACTCTTGACCTGTCCATATTGTGGAAGTTGCCCAAAATCATACCTAGTATTCCATAACTGATCTTAGAATGGCCATACATTTTTGTTGGTACTAATTAGTATATACATATACAAGTATTTTGTACATATAAATATTTTCCTACATTTCTGAACGCCTACATTAAATAGATATTCCACTCCTTACTCAGCTTACCTATCATCTTCAAGAAAATCCAAGTCCTATCTTTTACTGAAAGTGAAACTCGTGGGATTAAAACTATTGTTTCTGGTCATTTCCTGTTTTTCAGTACAGCCATTTGTTTAGTGACCATTTGAAGTTACAGCAGTACTGAAAAAAAGTGATTTGACTGCTTTTCACACTTACGACCATTGCAGCATCCCCATGGTTACGTGATCAAAATTCAGACACTTGGCTACTGGCTTCTACTGTATTTATTACAGTTGCAGTGTCCCAGGGTCATGTGGTCACCTTTTGTGACATTGTGATAAGCAAAGTCAGTGAGGAAGCCAGATTCACTTAACAGCCATGTTACTGACTTAACAATTGCAATGATTCACTTAACAACCATGGCAAAAAAAGGTTGTACAATGGGGCAAAATTCAATTAACAAATGTCATGCTTAGCAATGGAAATTTTGGGCTTAATTGTTGTAAATCAAGGACTACTTGTATACATCTGACAGAGCAGACAGTAATCCCTTAAAATTATGCTATAACAACTATTTTTTTGCTTTTAAGTTGCCAAAAATGTTTCTTAGTGTCATTATCCTTCCTTATGCCCTTGTGGAGAAATTTTACAATGAATTCAGTTATAGTTGAAAGGGCACAATAATTTAAGGCATTTTATATGTTACTGAGATATGAATATCTATATAGCTTTCCAGAGGTCCTTTCTGAAATCCAACTACTCCCCACCTCCATTTTTTTTTTTTTGCAAATAAATGTTGTCATTAAGTATTGTAGATATATTCAGCAGAATATAAGTCTCTAATTATTAAATGTATTTTAAAATTAAAATGATTCCAGCTTTGAATGACATCTCAGGTTACAAACTGTTATAAAACTTCAATTTTCAGAAACAATTAATATTGAAAAAAATGAACAAATGCATTTTTTTTCTGTTTTTGTCTGAAAACCATCAAGAGAAAATGCAGTTACACACACAGAGATGCTGATTTATGTAATTTTTGGAATGGGTTTTGCTGAAAATACCTACTGTAGATTTACTTATTAGTGGACATGAAGGAATATACTAAGTTCCTTTTTCTCCTCCTCATCCTACCGGTAGATTTAATTGTATAAAAACACTGCATGGTACAATCTTAATTCCTGAACTTGTTAGTATGAACATATGGTTGCAGGACAGAAAAATTTCCTGGCATTGGGAATATAGTAAGCAGGGAAGCCAATTTCGTCATCTATGCAATTAATACCTCTTGGAGAGTAGACTCGCTTGTATATATTTCTTAAATAGCAGGATTCAGCTTATAATGTTTTGTGGGTTTTGTGCTTATTTATTTAATATTATGTACAGTATGATTTTTGCAGCAATTCAAAGCCATGTTTCCCAACTTGGGCAACTTTTAGGATGTGCAGACTTTTAACTATTAGAATTCTTAGCAATGGCCATGCTGGGGGAGGGAATTCTGGGAGTTGACTTCCACACATTTTAAAGGTTCCCAGTTTGGGAAATATTGGCTTAATGGATATCACAAGATTTCATGCTTGTACATCCCATTCCCTTTGAATTATCATTACATCAAAAATCACAATTTGAGAGAAACCACGACTATAGTGCTTTATTAATCTTGTTGATATTCAATTTCTAAGGAGCCACTAGATTTTGCTATTTTTGTTGCAACACCCAGAATAACTTGCTTTTGGGAGTTGTTCCAATTGAATAAACTGTATGTAGCCCATAATGGTGTGATCCATTATGTTAAAAATATATCTTTCTACTTGTTGAAAAGAATACATATTTTAACTTGGTCTTAGGGATTTTAAAGTTTGCATAATAAAAAGTTACTTCTAATCATGTACAATCTCACACTTACAAAGTTCACCAAAACTGCATTTATCATGTTTAGTACTGTATATTCCTAGAGAGGTTTACCAAACTGATTTTTTTTTTTGTTACAGTTACTGACCAGCATTTTATACTGGTAAACTGTAAAAGGGTTTAAATAGCAAACAGGCTTTTCTTTTTTTAGCACCTGGATGATCCTATTTGAGTTTGGGAGCTAAATCAAGGCAGGCCAGATTAGCATTCGAATGACAGACCACACCAGAGGATCCCATGTCTACAAGTTGGAGTGGGACGCCAAACGGTAATGGCAATGAACTTAACTACTGTTACCAAGAAAACTGGTTTTGTCTATGTAATCACCAGGAATAAGGCTTGGCTTGAGGACAATTGTTTATACAGTGCCTTAGCAACAACTGCTCACATAAACAAGTAAGCCTGTAGTAGGGAATTAGCTCAAAGGGCAGGTCTCCTTCCAAGCTGTGGACTTGAACTTTCAAAATTCCTTAGCCAGCCACTTCTCTGTTGCAGAGCCTAAGTTTTGGAATATGGTGATGAAAATTGGACTTTTTATATTTTATTTATCATTCTCTGTATTCAAATGCACCTGTTTAGTCACCTTGAAATCAATATAATTTTTTTTGTCTTGTGTATGCCTGTTTTTTAAAAGTTTGGTCCACTGAATTCTTGGAGGGATCTTCCAAGTTGTTCTCAGGGGTCTGTGAAATCAAAATTATTTGCCAGATGCTGAAGATGCATTTTTAAACGCCATACTTCTATCATTTTTTAAAAAGGGTTTTTTTCATGAAAAATATATATATTTAACGTTTATATTATTACCTAATTCAATAAATACAACGTTCTACAAATGCAACTTTTAATTTTTAATAGGATAAATATTGATGAATATAACCCATACAATCTCTTTGGGGTTCTCCATAATATTTAGGGGTCCTGACAATGAAGTTTCGGAAACACTAGTTTATGCTTTCTTCGAGGACAGCCCACATATGGTTTATATGTGGAAACATTTTTTGTTTTTTAACTTAAGCTGTACTTCTACACAAACGGATTTTCTTCAGAAAAGCTTCCAAACTGGAACTGAGCACATTTGCCCAGGACGCTGACGGAAAGCGTAGCCCGCTCACCACAAACGGTTTCCAGGAGGGAAAGGAGAGGACACGCATGCGCGCACACGCGCCGCCGCACAGCGAACCACGCGCCGAGTAAACAGCCTCGTCACGTGAAAGCGGCCTCCGCAGGTCGCTTGGCCCCGCCTGCCTCCTTGTTCGCTCTCCCTTCCCCCCCCCTCGACCCGCCCCCGCAAAGTGAGCTTAGAAGGCAAGTGTGGGCACTCGCCCGAAGGGCCAAGCAAGCGCCGCGTGCGACAAACGGAAAGAACCACTTCCTCGCTCCGGGGAGGGGAGGAAAAAAATGGGCGGAGAAGAGGGAGAGCGAGAGAGGCTAGAAGAAACCCGGACGTGGTTCCTGGAGCCAGCCAAGCAGTAACAGCCACCCGCTCTGTCTCCGCCCCCTTCCAGCCCTCCCTCGTGCCCTTCCACTTCCGCACGGCAGCCTTCCTCCCCTCCCCTGGCCTGGGAGGGTTGCGGAGCCAGAAGAGAGAGACGTAAGCGAGGGGGAGGAAGGAGGGGAAAAAAAAGCCCCAGTGCAACAGTCACCTGGCCGAGCGAGGGAGCGCGAGTCCCTGGCCAACACAGGTAAATATGTCATCTTTGGGCGGTGGCGGCGGAGGATTCGCGGCCTACGAAGGCGAGTTGTATCGGGGTTCCAGTTGACGGATTGGGGACTGCGACCGTGGCCTCTATTCCCCCCTCTAACCCCCTCCTCCCCTCGCCGTCACCGATTCGAGGCAACGAGCCTCGGCTTGAACATCTAAGATCCGGGGCTTCTGTTCCCCTACTGTCTGTCTTTTACCGCTATGCTTCCAATTGGCCCTCCCTTCTTTCTCCGGCCTCTTCCCTTGCCCCGCCCCTCGTGCGCTGCTTACTGGTGGGCCTGGGCCTTGGGGGCCCCCTCCGAATGGCTGTTGGCCCCCACGAGGTGATTGGACTGGAGTGGGATGGCCCGACTGGGACTGTGGGGGGGGGAGTTCTGCATCTGAAGGATGGCGTCTTATTTTGAGCGGTCTCTTGGCACCTCAGACGTAGCCGCCCCCTTGCATACGGCGGTCTGTGCCATGCCTAACCTTCTCAACTCCCAACTTGCTATTTCTCTAGTTTGCCCTAATCCTTTCCCCGTCATTATCACGGAGCAAACCATTTGTTCTGAACTGATGACAGCGGTTGGCAGGATATGGGAAACTAGCAACTTGGTAACTGAAGCAATACAGGTAGTCCTCCACTTACGACCACAATGGAGGCTGAAGTTTATGTTGCGAAGTGAGAAAATTGGTTAAGTGAGTTTTGTCCCCATTTTGCGACTTTTCGTGCCACATTTGTTAAGTGAATCACTGCAGTTGTTACATTAATAACACGGTTGTTAAGTGAATCTGGCTTCCCCATTGATTTTGCTTGTCAGAAGGTTGCAAAAGGCGAGCGCATGACCCTGGGACACTGCAACGGTCATAAATGTGAGTCGGTTTTCAAACGTCCGAATGTAAATCATGTGACCATGGGGATGCTACAACGGGTGTGTGAAAAATGGTCATAAGTCACTTTTTTCAGTGATGATGTAACTTTGAACGGTCACTAAATGAACTGCTGTAAATCGAGAACTACCTGGACTTTTGGCTTGAAGAAATTTCAGGAGTTAATTGGCTTTTGTCCTCGGATTAACTTGTGTGGGTAGAACTCTTACGCTCTCAATCATTAGCCTGTTTATATTCAATTGATTTAATGGGTCTAGAACGGACACCCCAAATTTGGTGCCCGGGAGATGTCTTAGAACTCTCCTGACCTTCCCTGCCGTAATGGTGCAAATCTGACTCTGAATCATTGGGAGTTGAAGTCGGTCATATTTAGCGGATGCCAGATTTGGGAAGTGCAGTCTGTAGAATTGTGCTCATCTCCCTTCACTTCATGGGAACTGCTCTGGCTCACTTCACTTTGTCCATGAACGTGTGCTCTACAGATGAGACCCTTCTGTTGTGCTTTAATAATGTTTTGTGTGAGTAGCAGGATACAGCTAGTCCTCAACTTATGACCACATTTGAGCCCAAAATTTGAGCCCAAAATGCTAAGCAAGGCAGTGGTAAAACGAGTTTTGTCTCAGTTTACAACCTTTCTTGCCACAGTTGTAAAGTGAATCACTGCAGTTAATTTAGTAACATGGTTGTCAAGTGAATCTGGTTCCCCATTGACTTTACTTGTCAGAAAGTAAAAAAAGGTGATCACATGACCCCGGGACACTGCAACCATCATAAATACATGCCAGTTGCCAAGCGTCCAAATTTTGATCATGTGACCATGGGGATGTTGCAACAGTCAGAAGTGTGAAAAAAATAAGTCAACTTTTTCAGTGCCATTGTAACTTTGAACAGTCACTAAATGAATGGTTGTAAGTCGAGGACTACCTGTATTTATTTTTTTAATACATGTATCCCTTTTTAATGTATATGAATCTTTCATGTTTTGTGAAAAACGTAACTATAAAATGACATTGAGGCTTTGTAAAATGGCTTAAGTTCAAATTTTCTATGGAAGACTGTGGGTCAACCATGGGCCAGTATGAATAATCCCCCCCCCAGCTGTTACTGAATTGTTATTCACATCCTGGCAGCATGTTAATGCCATTTCCTTTCTCCATCTCGAGGGATATTCTCAGATATTGCAAAAAGCAAAGACATGCTTTACACTATATTTTTACTTAAATTTGTAATTTTGAAAATTGCTCAGCCTCATAAATGTATTACAGTATGAAATCACTATAATTTTCAGACTTTATAGTTTCTTAATTCTTGCTCATTATATGTTTTCATGTTTTGTATTTTCATATTAATGGGTGTTCTGAGTAATGGCTATAATCTTATGGACAGCTGGTTGGTATTATCTTTCAGCCATGGTGTTATTTTGGGTCAGCTTTTGTGATTTCTAAACTATTGCAAGAACATAGTTAGAGATGATAACTTGTGTATGTCATAATGTAATTATCTTAGGTTACATTTCTTGTAGTCTTTTATTTATACCAATGTATTATTAAATTCACTGAAATTTATTCCAAATAAGCCCAATTGAATTTGTAAACTTGTTGTGATTTGTCTGATCTGAATTAGAAGGGGCGTTGGTCTTACCTGAGACGTTCCTCCTCTGATGGATAGCGGGAGAGTCCAAGAATGGGATATTGACGTTGTCCTTTCTACCCAGAGACTGAGTCATAATTGTAGCTACGCCCTGTTGCCTCTCTCCGTGGCTCCAGTTTTTGATGATGGCGTAGCTGTAAATAAAAGTCTTCTCGTGCCATTAGTCACCCCTGGACTCTGGACCATACGGCTGCCAGGGTGGGTTTGGACTCTCCCGCTATCCATCAGAGAAGGAGCGTCTCAGGTAAGGCCAACGTCCCTTCTCCTGAATGATAGCGGGAGAGTCCAAGAATGGGATTTACCAAAGCCTACTGCACTAAGGGCGGGAAGCCGATTGGGCCGGAGTCCCCCCTGAGGAATGCCTCTTCTGTAAGACCCTCCTCCCGAAGGACGTGTCAGCCGACGCAAAGGTGTCTAACTTATAGTGCTGAATAAATGGCGACAGGGAAGCCCACGTCGCCGCCCTGCAGATTTCTTCAATGGAAACTTGTGTTGCCCAAGCTGTTGTCATGGCTGCACTCCTAGTAGAGTGAGCCGTTATCCGACCGGGCAGTGGCAGGGCCTTAGATTGGTAGGCCTTGGCTATACAAGCTCTCAACCATCTACCAACAGTGGACGGGGTCACCCGAGAGCCTAGTGATGATGGTTGGAAAGATACAAAGAGTGACTCTGTCTTTCTATCTTTGGCCGTCCTCTTGATATAAATCCGGAGAGCCTTCCGTACATCCAATGTATGCCATTGTCTCTTCAGAGCATGGGAAGGCCCTGGACAAAAGTTAGGCAGGACAATCTCCTGGGCCCGATGGAACCAGGAGTTGACTTTTGGGATGAAGGAGGGATCCAGTCTGAGGACCACTCTTATCTGCATGAAATATGCAGAGGTCTTCTCTAACCGACAGGCCCGCTAACTCTGAGACTCGCCTGGCCGATGTGATGGCCACTAAAAATACTACTTTTAAGGTCATAAAACGGAGAGTAGTTGTCCGTAGCGGCTCGAATGATTCCGAGGTGAGTGCCTGCAGTACCGTAGGCAAATCCCAAGATATCCCCCAAGTGGGATATCTATGGACCACAGGCGGGTGTAAGTTAGCTGCACCTCTGATAAATCTCCTGATCACCCGATGATGAGAAAGGGAGTCCCGATCCCCACAAGTCAACACCGTGGAGAGGGCTGCCTCTTGCCTGCGGATGGTGTTGTGTGAAATACCCCTATCCACACCATCCTGAAGGAAGTCTAGGACTTGAGGCACCGAAGCCGCAGATGGTTCAATGGGTCTCTCTGAACACCAAGTGGCGAAAGCCTTCCAGGTGGCATTGTAGTTGATGGCCTTCTGGAAGCCTGAATAGTCTGTATGACCCTGGAGGAATACTTGTCCTCCCTCAAGTGCCAGACGGTCAGCTGGAGCCATTGAGGCTCCGGATGGATCAGGACCCCCTGGCTTAGGGAAATCTTCTCCTGAGGGATCCTCCAGGGCCGGGCCATCGACAGACTCACCAAGTCTGCAAACTACGGACATCTGGGCCAGTGAGGAGCCACCAGCAGTATCCCCGCCCTTTCTATAGTAGAACTTCCCTGATGACCGCAGGAATGAGGGGCAGGGGTGGGAAGGCATACAGGAGTCCGCTGGGCCAAGGGTTGCGCAGGGCATTGGTCCCTTCCGCTCCCGGGGTTGGAAACCTGGTGAAGAAGCGAAGAACTTGAGCATTCGCCGGTGAAGCGAACAGGTCCACAATCGGTTGACCGAACTTCTGGCACATCTCTCTGAAGATGTTCGGGTGAAGCCTCCATTCGGAATGGTCGATTGTGGTCCTGCTCAAACTGTCCGCCTGCACATTGGTTACCCCGGCGATGTGCTCTGCCTTTAGTGAGAGAAGGTGCTCCTCTGCCCACGTGCCTAGGTGGCCCGCTTCGCTCATGAGGGCCCGGGAGTGAGTGCCCCCCTGGCGATTTATATGGGCCTTGGTGGCCACATTGTCGGTTAAAATCAGGACATGATGCCCCTGAACGATGTCCTGGAAGTGGCGCAGGGCAAGGTGCACAGCCCTGAGCTCCAGCCAATTGATGATGTTGGCGAGTCTGCCTGTGTCCAGTGACCCTGGGCCATGTGAGATTGCAGGTGTGTGCCCCAGCCGAAGAGGCTGGTGCCCGATGTCACTACCAGCCTGCTTGGTTCCCTGAATAGGCAGCCCTTGGACAGGGCCGGGAATGTCAACCACAGGAGGGACTGCAAGACAGAAGGTGGGACCCGAATCCTGGCCTGCGAGTTGCTGCTGCTCGACCGCTGGAACGGGAGCAAAAGCCATTGCAGGGGCCTGGCATGTAGATGTGACCAGGGAACTATGGAAACACACGAAGCCATCTTCCCCAGAAGCTGAGACAGTATAGTCACGGGTACCGTGCGTCTCCATCGAACCTGGTTCACCAAGGCCACCAAGCTGTCCCGACGCTCTTGAGACAGGAACACCTCGGTGTCGATCACTGCACCCAGGTGCAGGATCTGAGTGGTGGGCACTAGATGGCTTTTCTTGAAATTTATAGAATTGCCATGATCCTGCAACACCCGCATTGTTGTTTGGACATCCTCTATCGCTCGTGATGGAGATGAAGCCTGAGGATGTCATCCAGGTAGCACTGGAGCCTCACTGGGATGGATTTGAGGTGAGCTGCCAGTACTTTGGTGAAACACCTGGGTGCCGAGGCCAGGCCGAAGGGTAGTGCCCTGTACTGGTAATGCTATGTCCCATACTGGAATCTCAGGAACTGACGATGGGCCGGCAGAGTCGGCACATGGAGATACGCCTCCATGAGATAGATAGAGACCAGGAAGTCGCCCTCCCGTATGCCTTCCAAGATGGACTGGAGGGAGCTCATTTTGAATTTCCTGTAGACCAAATGGGTATTCAGATTTTTTTAAATCCAGAATCGCTCTCCACCCCCCACCCCCCGAAGACTTTGGAACGATGAAGAGAATTGAATAAAACCCCTGTCTCCTTTGGTCCAGAGGAACCAGTTCTGTGGCCTGAATGCCCAACAGGTGTTGGATGGCCTGTTCCATGAGGCCTCATTTTTCGGTGTTTTTGGAGACAGGGCAACGCACAAAGTGGTTCGGGGGCATGGAGAGGAAATCTAGGGTGAGGCCTACCCTCACCATTTTGAGTACCCAGTTGTCCACGACGGAGGCTTCCCTCCTCCTTCCCCTCCTCCCCCTCCTCCTCTAGTGTGCACCCTCCTGGCCCCGCCACAGCCGGCCAGGGGGTCACGAGAGGAGGAGGGGGAGGAGGAGGGAAGCCTCCACCGTGGGTTGTGCTCATTCCTCAGCCAGCCCAGTTTTCCAAAAGAAAGAAAGAAAAACGGGTAGTGAAGAGCCTGAGAGCACGCAGGGCTTTCCGAAAGAGTGAGAAGAGACACAGAGATAGGGAGTGAGAGAAATACACACACACACAGAGAGAGAGAGAGAGACAGAGAGAGAGAGACAGAGAGAGACAGGGCGACTGGCTGATGGGTGAGCGTCTTTGGCGAGGGCCGAATCGAGCCAAATCTCTTTCTCTCTCTCTCTCTCTCTCTCTCTCTCTCTCTCTCTCTCTCTCTCTCTCTCTCTCTCTCTCTCTCTCTCTCTCTCTCTCNTCGCTCTCTTGGCCCCGCCGACAAGGGCGGAGGAAGGCCAGGCTTGGGGGATGGCCCCCACCTTGCCAGATCCGCCCCTGCCATCCTCTCCCAGCCCTCTTTGCTGGCGGCAACAGCAAATGTACCACAACGAAGGCGGAATGCTGTTGCCGCACAAAGGCAAGTAGAGGGGCGCTTCGCTCCCGCACTAAGGCTCTGGCCATGCCACTGCCGTGACAGGATGATGGCTCTTTCATCCCTCTGCCGCGACAGGGTGACAGGGAGCCACAGCAGAGGGCCCAAAGAGCCGCATGCGGCTCCGGAGCCGCAGGTTGCAGACCCCTGGCTTAGAGGATCTGAGAGCCTTAGTTTTAATCTTGTCGGCTGCTCTCTTGGAAGCCAATCTCGGTTTAGCAACTGCTTTGCTGACAGGCTCCAGCGAAGCTGGGGAACGTCCGTTAGCTCCGTTCCTGTCACCAGAGGCACGGTTCGCCATTTTGACAGGTCATCTCTGACAGGAGACAGAATGTGCCTTAGAATCAAGGCAGTGACTCTGACGGAGATCAGCCTGATTGACAGCGGTAAGAGCTGTAGCGCCGACCTAGCTAGCACACTCACAGCGGCTCGGAATGAAGAATGACGCCGAAGGTTTAAACCCAGTCAGGGTGTGTGGCAAGAGCTGCAACGCCGAATTATCTAGCGCTCTCACAGCAGCCCGAATTAAGAGTGAACGCCGAAGCTTTAAAATCCAGTCGGGGCGTACTCAAGTAGCTCCGTGGGTCGGCGGCTGTGCCAGGCGGACTGGGCTAGCCAGCACGTTCCTCACGGGTCCCAGCTGAGGGACTTCTAGGTCGGCGGCATTGCCAGGACAGCTGGTTTGGCCAGCGCGACCGGTCAGCGTGGAGGTGAACTCCGGCGGCAGGAATACAGGGTGAAGCTCCTGCTGCTTCCGCTTGCTGTCAATTAGCTGCAAATCGCAAGAAAAATCTGTTTCCGTTTGGCAGAGTCCAAGAATGGGGTTTTCGATGTCCGAAGTCCAGAAATACGTCTCTCTAGGGCAGGGGTCTGCAACCTTAAACACTCAAAGAGCCATTTGGACCCGTTTCCCACAGAAAAGGAAACACTGGGAGCCACAAAACCTGGGTGGGCGTGGCCAACTTCACATCACTCACTTCCACCAGTCACATGACCCCCTAGTCACGCCTACCCAGCAGGTCATTAGGGCAGAGAACCGGTTGTTAAAAAACACTGGGAACCACAAAATCCTTTTGACGTCTCTCTCTCCCCCCCTCTCTCTCCCTCTTTCTTCCCCTCTCTCTCTGTATCTCTCTATGTCTCTCTCTCTCCCCCTTTCTCTCTATCTTTCTGTGTCTGCCCCAGCCGCTTCTCCATTCCTCGCCATCGCCCTTACCTTCTCAGGCCAGGCGAGGAGTGACTGGGAGGGAAGGGCGAGGGGTGGGACCAGCCAGTGGTGGGATCACCCGACAGGGAGCCACAGCAGAGGGCCCAAAGAGCCGCATGCGGCTCCGGAGCCGCAGGTTGCTGACATCTGCTCTAGACTGAGTCGAAAACTTGGGCCACGGAGAGAGGCAATGGGGCGTGGCTACAATTATGACTCAGTCTCTGGGCAGAAAGGACAACGTCAATATCCCATTCTTGGACTCTCCCGCTATCATTCAGGAGAAGGCAAAGTTTTTCAGAAACATTGAAATTTAAGCATAGGTGTATTGAATATATTTCAGTAATAATACTGTAGATGTGAGAATTACTGCTATAGCACATTTGAGTAATCACATTGACAGCATTTGCTGATGTTTTTTTTTTTTTGAATTGTGCCCATGCTGTAGGTATTAAGGTTCACATTTTATTAAATAACTTATTCTGTGTTAAATTTAGGGCTGTTTAGTTGACTGTACAGAGTCAATGCTTTGCTTCAGGAGGGTGGAAGTTCTAAGTATTAGAAAGTTTTAATATATCAATTTTAGAAAAGGTGAAAACATTTTTGAAATCAAATTAAGGTACTGATTTATTTATTTTTTGCAGCTATTTTTAGGATGTCTATAAAAGTACTATTTTCTCTAAGAATATTTCTGTTTTTAGCTGACTGATCTTTGGTATTATTTCTCAGTTATCAGTTCCATCTTTTTGTACAGTTTAGTAACAACTAACTTCTGTTTTTTCTGCTCTGCTGCAGTTCTGTGGCTTTAATAGCCTCTTGCATATTTTTGAACCTTTGTCCTTTTTGCCTTGTCAGTGGAGAAGTTGGAGAGTGCCTTTCATTGCATATCATGGTTTGATTTTAAAATAGAATGAGAATATCTTCTTGCACACATTATCTATGTGCCACACCTATGGCATAAGGGCCCCCAAAACTTTAACCTTAGACTGTCTACTGTCGATCTCACCCCATTCCTAAGAGGTCTTTAAGGGGCGTGCATAAGCCTACCGTCCCTGTCCTAATATTCCTTTTTATTCGTATCCATTTTATGTATTCATAATCATGTTTATACTTATATCTGTTATCTAATATATGCTTGACTAAATAAATAAATAAATAAATAAATAAATAAATGAGCACTCAATGCATTCTATAGTTAGAGAACCCCTTTTATCCTTAAGTATCACTAGAACTCAACTTTTGGGATCTCCTCTAATAACTAATATTTAAGCAGGTGTACTTTCAGACAGTACTCCTTAAATTATGTGTATTTCATTCTGGTTTATGATGTTAAGTATAATTTTTACTTGCCTAAGATCTACAGTCAAGTAAAAAAGTAAATTGATTTATTTTTTAAAACTTTTTAAATATAGTATAACATAGATATTTTATCTTCATTCCAACAGTATTTATTTTTTAATTTTTTATGCTGCCCATCTCATTGTTCAAGCAACTCTAGGTGGTGTACTTTTTCCACAGGAACAAATGGCATACAATATCTGCTAATTTTTTATTGAATAAATGATTGCAAGGTCATTTTTTTAGTTCAGTTGCATCATTTTTACTTTTAATGCTGTTTGAATGAACATTGATGCATCCACATATCAAAAGAAAAAAAATCTTATACAGACTACTTGTTTTCATAACTGTAGATTAAACAAAATTGCAAACTGTAGATTAAACAAAATTGTTGGAAGAGGATGTTTTCCTCTTGGCAATTCTCTTCTTAGATACTCTAAAAGATACATCCTCAGTGGAAAGTTTTGAGTGTAGATGGAGTTGTTCTTTTCCTCTTCCTTCAGTAGAAACTGCCCCACTGACAGAAGCATATTGTAGTCTACTCAGAGTGGAATATGAATTTGTGGAAATAAGTCTCCGCTATAGATAAAATGCTTTTCTATGAGTTTTGAGAGCTCTTCAATTGGGAGACCTGTACTATTTACATATGCAACATCTTCAGCTTGGCAATCATGAAAAGTATTTAGTGTGGTATATTAGCTTCTAATATGCACTGTGTTTCATTATTTGACTTCTTGGTTCATGGTTACTGTTTTAACGAGAACATTGCTGCATAAATCTTTTAAGGAAATTGTGTTAGATTTCCATTCTTGTGTTATGAAAGCTATACATTGCATTTAGCAATAGACTTGAGGAATCTATTGACCTCTGCAGCCTAAATAAAAGGTACACATTTTCTCTTAAGGACATGTCTGGAAAATAATTATCCTAATATGGAGGATCACCCAAATTATTTAGAAATTCTATACAAAGAATACGTAATTTTGCTGTGCATGAACACGGGCTAAATTTCTGTTGCCTTCAAACTAAATAATTCCATTAAGTGTATATCTCCAGCAGCTCTAACAGAACACAGCACAGTTGAGTTTGTTGGCATTTTAACCTTTGTGCAAATTACAGATAAATAAGGAGTGCAGCACAGGTTTTTTTTTTATAACAACAACTCACTTAACAACTGCCTTACTTAGCAATGGAAATTCTGCTTCCAATTATGGTTGTAAGTCAAGGACTACCTGTACTATCCCTTAAAACTATATTTGATTTATGGAAACTTTGTTATGGTGCAGTAAAAATGATGACATAATTGAAAACTAAATTGCTTCAATATTAAACTACAAGTGTAGCTTATTGTAATGCCATGGTTTGGTTATACCCTGATTCTATTTTCAAACTGATTCTTTGGTTAAAATATATTAGTGCTTATATAATGCTCTTTTTGACAGCAACTTTAATATTCCCATTCATGTTTGAAAGAGTAACTGAAAGTGAAGTGCATTAAATCCTTGGTATAGCAGACCTTGATTTAGAAAACTTTGTATACCATAGACATATGTTTGTTCATATTTATGTCTGTTTAATCAAGGATTTATCTATTAAATGGAAATTTTGTTGCAGATATTGTTATTAAAGACAACTATATAATTATGCAAATGTGATACACAAAAGATGGATTTGGATATAACATACACTCAAATAGTTGGTTAAATAGAATTCTTATTGTGATAACATATTGAGACTTTAAAGAGAATTGGCATTGAGGATTTGGAATGGTATTTTTTGCAGCTTATCCTTGCTAATTTCATAAATACATTGTGTTCTCTCTCTGTCTCTCTCGTCCACTGTTTCTGATATCATGGCATATTGTTTTAAAATGTTTGCTATGTTATATAATGCCAATCATTGGTTCAATTTGATGGTCAGACTCTGTTTTGTACAGTTTCATAGAAATTAATTTATATCTATAAAAATAAGCTAGCTGATAACATGTAATATTCTTTTATATTAGTATACTTATTTAATTTTAGCTTTGCCTGCATACAGTTTGACTATACTTAAACTCTTCTTAGAGGCTCCATTGATGAAAAATGTTGCCTTTTAGCCTGCATGTATTCTTCAAGTATGTTTTTGGGAGCAGATTTTACACTATATAATTTTGGTTGAGATACACTTAATTCCTTCTTCTTTACTTATCTTTCTCAAACATTTGTCTTTTCTTTGTTGTTTTAAACTACTTAATTTAAATAAACGTGTGAGGATCTAAGCAAATTCTAATAAAAATAGAACTAAGCTTGAAATAAATGGTTTTGTTGATGTTCTTATAAATGTCACTTCTTGGCAGATTAGTATTTTAAATTAGTATTGCACTAGCTGCTAAATTAACATTGCTTTGTTGTTTCTTGAGATTTTTTTAATGTCTATATGCTTATAACTTAATTCTGATTAGTAAAACCTCATTATTGGGCTGCTGAATCATAAAAATTACAGTGGGATTTGTGACCTGTCGTCTACTTATCTGTTGATGGCTGACTTGTCTGAATGCCAGGCTTTTAGCAATTCCCTCGCATTTTTGCATCTAGCTTGGTCTAGGATGCCCGGTTTCCCAGTTAAAACTATGGTTGAATCTGTCCACGTGTTACGAGATTTCTTTTCTATAGTACCGGTAATTTTATTAAAAATGACAATTTATAACAATACAATTAAACAAATAAAATAATAAAAAGGAAACATAGATGAAGAAGAGAAAAGAAACAATACAAAGGAAAGAAAAGATAGTAAAGAAAAAGAAAAGAAAAATATAAACAAGTGACTTGCACCTTCACAAGTATAAGCTATTTCAGTAACTTTCCACCTTCTCTTCAAATACAGCAAATGATCTCTTCTTCCCATATCCCATGTCTTATCTATAAATTAATGCATAAAACCTTGTCATTGCAGACCTGATGTCAGCAAAAGTCCATTAAGGGTTACCAGAGATAACATGTATTTTAACAATGATCTACGGTAATAAACTAATGTTATATTCCTTCTACTTTTAACAATCTTGATCTTTAGTATTTTCAAATACATAGTATCCTAGAACTTGATTTCTTTTCATTTTATCTTTGTCCCTTCTCACAAAATTCTTCAAAACTTAAATGAGCCTCTATTGTAAATCCAATATAGGAAAATTATCCAGGTCACTCTCTTGGTTTGTGATTTGTGTATCATTTTAATTATTCAGACATCAGCTGGTTTCTTTTGTAAGTCTAGTATGACACTTTTTTCATGTCATTCTTATAGCATGTCATTTTTAAACCCACTTTTAAATCTGAGTCATGTAAGGTAATACATGTTCCTTCTTCCATGGCATTGTTTAAATACTATCAGACACTCTTAAAATTATTTTCTTGGTTTATTAGCAATAGCAATAGCACTTAGACTTATATACCGCTTCACAGTGCTTTACAGCCCTCTCTAAGTGGTTTACGGAGTCAGCATATTGCTCCCCAACAATCCGGCTCCCCATTTTACTGACTTCTGAAGGATGAAAGGCTAAGTTAACCTTGAGACAGTGAGGATCGAACTGCCAAATTGCTGGCAATCAGCAGAAATAACCTGCAATACTGCATTCTAATCACTGAGCCACCACAGCTACTGTTCAAAAATATCATTCAGTATGTCCAATATTGTCCATTATGCTCAATATTTAAAATACTTTGATTTGTTCTATAATTGTAAGTCAAGTTTGAGTTCTTTTCCTTTAATTGTGACCTACAATGCCTTATAGTTTCCTCTAGTGCTTGAAGTCTTATTGTATTTTTTTTAAGAATTCAAAACAATCCTACTGGAAGGATTCTTCATGATTAACTTCAAAATTTATTTGAAATTTATCTGGACCCATAGTCTGTTTCTAATCTCCAGCTTTTAATCATCCTTATGCTGTTTTTTTCCAGATCGCATGATCCATTTTTGCATTCCTTTGGAAAGCTTCTTGTGTTCTCCAGGTTTCACAAGAATATGTGTGCTGTTTGGAGAAGGAATAGCATATGCAATTTGAAGAAAGAAGTCTTCCAGTGCACTATAAGAATTGGGTCTCCTACCATTCTCCAAATAGTGTCCATTCGTGTGAGACCTGCTGAAAGTCCTAACTCTCTACTTTAGTCCCAGCCCTGGAATTGCCTGAATTTTGATCACATGATTGTGGGGATGTTGCAATGGCCATAACATCTGGTGCCAATCAGAAGTTCATTTTTCATTTAACATTGCAATTTCCTGCCTCCCCTTTTAACTGCTTGATCCATTAGGGCAGGTCGTTTCTAAGTTTCCTTCTCTAACAATTAAGCCACTGCGGGCTCCTTCTTTTCTTGTCTGATTATTTCCTGTGTCTTCCCCCCCCCCTTTCCCCCAGGTTATTCTCACATTCCATTGCATCACTTTCCCCTTCAGGCTCAACCTCCCCTCCCAAGTTCTCAGAGAAATAAGTTGTGGACTGTGAGAATGAAAAATAGCTATGTCACTTTCCTCTTCTCCTGGTAACTTAGTGCATGCACACGAGGCATCCCATAAATCACCTCCAGTCAAGGTGGCAGTCACCCTTCCCTTGGGAATCTGGTAGAAACACCAGAAACCCCCCCCCCCTTGTCTTGTATTCCTGACAAGGAAGGAACTGAATTATTTTCCTCTGCTTAGTCTTAGATATACTCGAAGCTTCCTCCATCTCACAGATCTCCCCAGAGTTTATCCAGCTCATCATGGTCAGCGCCTGGCTTCTGCAAGGCCATGAGCTTCTTAGGGTGGGATTTATTGGTGTATTGCTTGTGAAAACAATATATCAATGTTGGTGTTCTATTGCTACCTCTCATGTTCTTTCTGAGTCTGGGTAGTCTTTCCAATGAATTTAGTACTCACCCAGTTTCCTCTGCATCCAGAGTCTAATACTTCTTCTTGTTGTTAGTCCCGAAGTCATGTCCGACCCATCGTGACCCCATGGACAACCTTCCTCCAGGGCTTCCTGTCCTCTACCATCCCCCGGAGTCCTTTTAAGCTCACGCCGACTGCTTAGTGACTCCATCCAGCCACCTCATTCTCTGTCGTCCCGTTCTTCTTTTGCCCTCAATCGTTCCCAGCATTAGGCTTTTCTCCAGTGAGTCCTTCCTTCTCATTAGGTGGCCAAAGTATTTGTGTTTCATCTTCAGGATCTGGTCTTCTAAAGAGCAGTCAGGGTTGATCTCTAGGACTGACCGGTTTGATCACCTTGCAGTCCAAAGGACTCTCAGGAGTCTTCTCCAGCACTTTAGTTCAAAGGCCTCAATTCTTTGGCGCTCAACCTTCCTTATGGTCCAACTTTCACAGCCATACATTGCAACTGGGAAAACCATAGCCTTGACTATACACACTTTTGTTGGCAGGGTGATGTCTCTGCTTTTTAGTACGCTGTCTAGATTTGCCATAGCTTTCCTCCCCAGGAGCAAGCGTCTTTTAATTTCTTGGCTGTAGTCCCCATCTGCGGTGATCTTGGAGCCCAGGAAAATAGAATCTGTCACTACCTCCATTTCTTCCCCATCTATTTGCCAGGAATTGAGAGGGCCGGATGCCATGATCTTAGTTTTCTTAATGTTGAGTTTCAAGCCAACTTTTGCACTCTCCTCCTTCACCTGCGTCAAGAGGCTCTTTAGTTCCTCTTCACTTTCTGCCATTAGAGTGGTATCATCTGCATATCTGAGGTTGTTGATATTTGTCCTGGCAATCTTAATTCCAATTTGTGATTCATCTAGCCCCGCCTTTCTCGTGATTTGCTCTGCATATACAGTTGCAAGGCTGTATATTGTCGCCCTGCCTATTTAACTTACAGTTGCAAGAAAAAGTATGTGAACCCCTTGGGATTACGTGGAGTTTTGCATGAATTGGTCATAAAATGTGCTCTGAACGTCATCTAAGTCACAACAATAGAAAAACACAGTCTGCTTAAAATACTACTACACAAACATTAGATGTTGCCATGGTTTAATTGAACATAACATGTAAACATTCACAGTGCAGGGAGGAAAAAGTATGTGAACCTTTGGACTTAATAACTGGTTGACCCTCCTTTGGCAGCAATAATCTCAACCAAACGTTTCCTGTAGTTGCAGATCAGACCTGCACAACGATCTGGAGTAATTTTGGACCACTCCTCTTCACAAAACTGTTTCAGTGTAGCAATATTCTTGGGATGTCTGGTGTGAATCGCTCTCTTAAGGTCATGCCACAGCATTTCAATCGGGTTGAGGTCAGGACTCTGACTGGGCCACTCCAGAAGGCGTATTCTATTCATTGTTTTGTTGAATTAATTGTATGCTTTGGGTAATTGTCCTGTTGCATCACCCATCCTCTGCGGAGCTTCAGTTGGCGGACAGATGGTCGTACATTTTCCTGCAAAATGTCTTGATAAACTCTGGAATTCATTTTCCCATCAATGACAACAAGCCGTCCAGGCCCTGAGGCAGCAAAGCAGCCCCAAAACATGATGCTCCCTCCGCCATGTTTTACAGTGGGGATGAGGCTGTGATGTTGGTGTGCTGTGCCCTTTTTTATCCACACATAGTGTTGTGTGTTCTTCCCACACAACTCAATTTTGGTTTCATCTGTCCACAGTATATGTTGCCAGTAGTGCTGTGGAACATCCAGATGCTCTTTTGCAAACTTCAAACGTGCTGCAATATTTTTTTTTTT
>QLTV01001698.1:14587854-14606426 GCA_003457575.1 Thermophis baileyi
GACCTACAACAAGTTGTGGCGGAGTAGCTGTGATAGGGGCTTGGACCTGCCCTCCCTGGGGACTCATGGGCTTTGGTAGGTCCCATCCTGAATGATGGCTCCTCCCACGTTGGAGAAGGGGCGTTGGTCTTACCTGATACGCCTCTTCTCAACAGGAGGAGCCATCATTCAGTCCCGCCCCGTAGGGGTCCAAGCAGTCCTTTACCTAGTGCCCGGATGTATGCTTGTATCGATGAAGGGGGTTTCCCTTTGACCCATTTTTGCTTGCCAGTGCCGCCCTCTTCTGTTTTTTTGGCGGTTTCAGGAGGGGAGACAGTTTCTCGGACTTTTTTGGACTATATTCCACGTCGGGTCTGTTTTGCGTATCTCGCCGGATCTGGGTCATAAGAGGGCGGACCCAGCAAAAATGACAGACTCGGTCCTCACTCTGAGTGGACGAGGACAACCCATCCTGAATGATGGCTCCTCCTGTTGAGAAGAGGCGTATCAGGTAAGACCCCCCTTCTGTTTTTTTGGCGGTTTCAGGAGGGGAGCCTGTTTTCTCAGACGTTTTTGGTCTATTATCCACGTCGGGTCTGTTTTGCGTATCTCGCCGGATCTGGGTCATAAGAGGGCGGACCCAGCAAAAATGACAGACTCGGTCCTCACTCTGAGTGGACGAGGACAACCCATCCTGAATGATGGCTCCTCCTGTTGAGAAGAGGCGTATCAGGTAAGACCAACGCCCCTTTCATTTCAAAATTATTTTTGAAACTAAGGAGACTTTCCAAAAGAAATTGTAGTAGGTGTGGGATTTATTTTTTAGATAAAGATGTTGAGAGGTCTTATTAAATGTGAAGGATATGCCTACTGCATGGAAAAAGCTGTCTTATGTTAGATCAGACCATTGGTTTATTTAACACAGTATTAACACTGACTGCCCAAGTCTCTCCAAGATTTCAAGCAGAAATTAGTCCAAGCATATATTTTAGTCCTTCCTAGAATTCAGATACCATTTGAAAAATCAGTATCAAGAGGATTGGAAGTGAATCAGTCTGAGGGAATAAATTAATGCAAATTAGATAAAGACCAAAAGGTTTTTTGGCCCTTTCTATCTAGTTCTTCCTGGCTTACCTTAATTGTTTGCATTTAATTTGATAGAGGTTTTTTTTTTTTTTTGCTTTTTCAAGTTTTCTTTATTTTAATAACATTTCTTTAAGTTATTTTAAATGATGTGGTTTGAGCTTTTATATTGCAGTGATTTAAAATAAGAATTTATTGAATGAATTTTAACTGAATATTATAATTTCTTTTAACTGAACATTATAGCTTCCACTTCATAATACTTCTGTCTTTTCACTTGAAATATCATTGTGTTTAGTTTTCTGGACTATGGTAATAAATAAGCTATTACCAAGTAATTTATCAGCAGTTCTATTTTGCTGTTTGTTCGCTACTAAGAATAATACTAATAAGCTAATTTAGAATCTGTGTAAAGTTGATTATGAGTCATGCCTATGTTCCCTTTTCTGCAGCTAGTTTTCAGATAGGTGAAAATCATACATTTTTATAGTTTTTTCATCAGTTAGTGCTTGCCCTTCATTTGACTGTTTCAAAATCGTTATGTGTTTGTTTTGTTGTATTACATATTCATGCATATAATATGAACTATAAATACACATCAAATAGAATGTTTACACTCTTTCATCCTAAAATCCTTCCAGAGTGGCTAATGCAAGGTCAATAAAAGCAGGGTGTTTGTTTATTGATTCAATTTATGGCCTACCTTTTCATTTAGGAGCTTAAGGCAACATAACATTATTTTTTATTTTACAACAACAACAAATCTGTGGGACAGATTGAGCTGAAAGAGAATATCTGGCCTAAAATCACCAGTGAATTTTCCTGCGAGAGAGCGGATAAAATGTAGATCTTCCTGGTTCCAATCCAGCACTTGAACCACTATGCAACGCTGATTCTCTGTCTACAGCAGGGGTGTCAAACTCAAGTCCCGGGGGCCAGATCCAGCCCGCAGGGTGCTTAGATCTGGCCCACAGGGCCAGCCTGGAAAAATTGAAGGACTGGCCCGCGGAGCCTCTGCCAGCAAAAACAGAGCTTGGGAGGGCCGGGGGTGGCCCTCCAGAGCTCTGTTTTGCTGGCAGAGGGTTGCAAGAGGCCGTTGCAGGCGAAAACAGAGCTCAGCCTGTTTTTGCTGTCAGAGTGCTCGGACCACCACAGGCACCCCCGACAGTGACGTTGAGCTGGCCATGCCCACCCTGGCCATGCCCCCCCGGCTCCCCAAGGTCAAATACAACCCTGATGCGGCCCTCAATGAAATCGAGTTTGATATCCCTGGTCTACAGCCTTAAATAATAAAATTCAGAGGCAAGGCAGGCCATGGCAGGCAATTTCTAAGTTATATTTATAATTAGCAGACTAGAATGGAAGAAATCCAGGAATAGAGAAAGCAAATCGAGGTTTTTCCTTAGCAAGGTCAATAGATTCAATTCTTTTATCTCTACTACAACTTGAATTTCAGATTTATCATTTACATATGCAGAAATTTATAGTCTTTTTTTTTTAATACAGTTGATGTCTATTTAATTTCTATTTTGCTTTGCTGCCTTAATCATTTTGTTGTTTCTTCATTGTGGCATAATAAATATATTTTAATATAACTAATTAAAGTTGAATTGGCTTAAAATGATGAAGTCTGCTTTTTGGAAGATTGATTGCATTGTTTCCATTTTAAATCATTTCTATTTTAAGAAGCATTAAAATGTATACAATAATAGATGGCAGCTAGTGTTATTGGTAATGCATTCTGAATAGAATGGCCTATGGTGAGAAATCAAGAGTGTCAAATTCAGTCTGTTATAACTATATAAGATATATATTACACTTACACAAAATTTTAGTAATGTTCATATATTTATACGATAGTGAAAAGGTTAAACGTTGGGCTTTGGAAGTTACCCGTACTTGTCCAGAAGTATTTATCCCAGGGATGTAACTAGCTACAGTATTTATTTTAATTCCTTTTTCGGTGTGTGTTTTTATGTGTGTATGTATGTGTGCATGCCTTCAATTCAGTTTTTGACTTCTGGTGACTGGGCTAGTACCTGCAGTTTTCTTGGCAATATTTTTCAAAAGTGGCTTGTCAGTTTTTACTTATGTTGGCCATATGTGACCAATTTCATCCTATTTGAGATTTCAGATTTATGTAGCTGCAGATCTTAGTGTGGGATTCAAAACTTCTACCAGGAGTAAATCCCATGAACTCACCCATCACAGTGGGTGATGGGGGGAAGTCATGTAAAACTTTGTATATGAAAACATGACATAATGTAACATCTGTATCTTTCTGTCGGACAATAAAGGGAAGTTGGACTATATGTCACATCCTTTGAACATTTGATTCCTGCTTAGCAAGCAGTGACAGCTATTGTCATGAGGGCCCTTGCACAAATATATCCTGTGCACCAACTATAGATCAGTATGGTCTTGCAGTCACTCATAGCCTAGTTACCTCCTACTTCAACTATTGCAGTGAAGCCAAGATAGTTACCTTTGAAGACCATCTGGAAGCTACAGTTACTCTAGAACAGTGATGGCGAACCTTTTTTCCCTCGGGTGCCGAAAGCACGCATGCGCGTGTGTGCCCACACCCATAATTCAATGCCCCCCACGCGCCCCCACCCATGCAGTGTGTGCGTGACCTCCCGCGCTGTCATGCGCGCACGACCCCCCCCCCGGCGCCCCATTTTGGGCCTAGCAGGCCTCCCTGAAGCCTCCGGAGGCTAGAAACGGCCCGTTTCCCGACTTCCGGTGGGCCCAGTAGGCCTGTTTTTTGCCCTCCCCAGGCTCCAGAGGCTTCCCTGGAGCCTGGGGAGGGCGAAAACGCCCTCCCAGAGCCTCTGCGCAAGCCGAAAATCAGCACATGCGCGCTGGAGCTGACCTAGGGCAACGGCTCGCGTGCCGGCAGATATGGCTCCGCGTGCCACCTGTGGCACACGTGCCATAGGTTCGCCATCACGGCTCTAGAACATGGCTTCGCAAGCAGTTAAGGAGGTCCCTCATTTTACCATTTAACATCTCTGGTCCATAAACTGTACTGGTTATCAGAAATGTTTCAAGTACAATCTAACATAAAGCCTTACATTGGTTTATCTTCAGGACTTTCTTACTCCTATCTTTTCTGTCCAACTGAAAAGTTCAGATATAGTTAGTTCACTCTTATATCCTAGCTATAAGGCATTGTCACCTTATGGGACCTAGGAGGTTTCCTTTGTAGTTATGTCTGCCTTATGGAACTGTGTTCTTCCTGAGGTTTGGATGGTTCCGACACTATTGGGCATTTAAAAAGTTGCAGCATGCTCTGAAGTGTAACAATTAATTCTTTGATAGTCTATCCTGATGTTTAATCCGTTTCGTTGGATATACTCTCTGATGTATAGTGACGTAGCGTTATGTATTTATTGTTTCTATTGCTTTTATTATTGTTTCCACTTAGAGTTACTTTGGTAATAGAGACAACATAAAAATCAATCCTCATCTGAAGACATGTTCCTTAGCAGGGCCTTAGCAATTATTTGATTTAAAAAATCAAAACAATTTATAAAACAAATTTTAATTTACTTTTGTTAAACTGTATTTTATTGTTGTTAGCTTTTTAATCATACTGTATCTTATTGATAGTTCTTATTGCTTTTTGTACATTTCTGTGATTTCCCTTGAAATCCATATCGTATAATGTTAGGTAGAGTTGTAATTGTTAGGAAACTAATGGTAGGTAGGTGCTCACTGGTGTCTTTTCATCAGACTAGGTGGAAGTTTGGAATGGGGTGCATTAGGGTTAACTTTAGGATCCTGTTATATTTTAATTTCTCATTATTGCCTTTCATAAAAAGATGGAAGGAATCCTTATATTGCCAAATGAAACAAACTGTGGGTGTGATAATTATGGTAATTGAATTTTAATAGGGTTACTATGAAAGGCTACATTTGGGCCTATCATTAACTTAAGATTTATAAGTAGTAATAGAAGTAACCCATGGCTGTTGTAACTAATAACAAGAAGAGCAAGATACTTTTATTAGAAATCCTAAAGCAGAGCCTGGACAACTATCTGCCATGAGTAGGGCTATGCAAGTTCTTTGAAAGAAATATATGCACAGCCTCTTTGTCAGAAACAACTTACAAAGCAGACATGTCAGCATCCTTTAATAATTCAAAAAGTGAGCTTCATCTCCACTCCTGTGTACTTTGAGTCACCCTTTTTCAAAGTCATTGCACAGCCTTGGAAGAAAATACTCTCTCTTTTTTTGCTAATATTTATTTTATATATTTAATAATGTAAATTTTACATTCTTCTTGGTTAATATTAAAATAATTTCTGTATCAGTGACAGAGACAGTAAATCTCTAAATTGAATCAACACCCATTATCAGAAAGTTGGAATGAAAGGAAACTGAGTTTTGTAATGGAAAATCAATATAATTCCTATTTTCTGAACATAGACATTTCTAGTAGGTTTTCATTTATTGAATGTGTTCTGCAACATCTCATAAAATAAGTAAATTAATATATAGATACATACCTGCATACACTATTTTAATATACAGTAACAAATTCTAAGAAGTATGTTTGCATGGAAATAAATCTCATTGTGTTTAATGAGATGTACATAAAATTGCAACCTTATACTGTAGCCCTTAGATTTTGGCTAGATGTTTAGCAGGTGAAACACTTATTAATAGTTGCCAGACTATCATGTTCTACATTTAGCATCTACAAAGAAACTATTAAAATTATATAGATAAAGGAAATTGTCACTTTTGGATCAGCTCTTTCCATTATTAAATTCTCTTTCTCTTAGGTGGGAAGGGACAGTGAGGGGACAGCTGATCCTTTAAGGACTGAGAACTTCCTGTGGCAAATCAATAAAATGTGAGTCCACTAAAAATGGCTATGACTCTTTCTCAAGGACCATGTATGAGAAATAATACTGCTCTGGATGACCACTTGTTTTATTTGCCTTGTGGGAAACTTGTACATCTCATTTCCTACACATGCATTTAATCTTATTTATCTCTTTCTTCTCCCCTCCCCATCCTACCCCTTCCCCATTGCCATTGCTTTCTTTATGTTTCACATCTTTCATGACATTGTAGACTTAATAAAAAAATCTTTTTAAGATTTAGGATTTTTTTCTTCATTTTTTTTTTAGCTGTTGGACTTGATGATATTATGGATGACAGAGTTAAGGAAACTGCTCACAGTACCATTGATGAAGGTGATCTGTCATCCAACAGGAAATTGAGGGACCAAATGGATGAAACTTCAACCAAATCACCAAGAAAGTCTCCACGTTTAATGAACCAAGGTAGTTTTTTTAAAAAATAAAAATACACATTAATAGCTATGCATTTTGTAGAGTTTCTGTTTCCGTGATCAAACATAACTTAGTGTTTGCTTGAAATAAATGTGTTTATAATTTGATGAACAGAACAATCTATAATCCACTTACCTGAATAGATGTTGAAGATAAGCTTACTAACTTTTGTGTTTATTGTGTTAAATTACATATAAATCCACCTGTTTTTAGTGTATGTTGTATTGTTATTGGTATAAATAACACCAATATAATTTTTTTTAATAGAGCCAGTACGAAGTCTGCGGCAGAGCACACTAGCTAAACGTTCAAATTCTTCATCTTCTGTTCCCACGAAGAAAACTGTAAAGTCTGGACCTGCCCAGAAGGGAGGACTGAAACAACATGATAAAGGACAGGCTAAACAGGATAATAATAACAATAATGCACCAGAGCAGTTAAAAAAGATTGAGCCAAGTAACGACAGTTCCCAATTGGAAGAAACAAAAGAAATCCCACCATCATCTTCAGGCAATTCAGAATGGGTTCCGTCTTGTGCAGAATCAGAAAGCACTGAAGCAGATAATGAGCATGAAATTCCCACTGAGCCAAAAGTCAAAGTATGTCATGAAACAGGAAATTCTTCTAATTTGCCAGATTCTATTACCTTATGTAAAGAAATGGAAAATGGAGCACAGGCTGTTACAGAAAATTATGGTGCTACCATTGGAACAGAGTCAGCGTCACCTGCTTTTGTGGAGGCAGATAAAGTTACATATAGCAATAGCTTGAAAGGTGAAGGTGATGAAGTTATGAAATACACGTCTGAAATATCTTCATCAGAAAAGGCAAACCATAAGACTGAGGAAGAACAGAATAGAACTGAAATAGAAGATCAAAACAAGGAAACTGGGACGAGTGATACTCTGCTTATTTCCAAAACTTGTGAAAATTCAAGTGAAGTTCAGTCTAATTTTGTGGACAGAAAGGCTGAATGCAACTTAGGTTTAAAGGCTAGTGATGATATTGCTCATAATGCTAACTTGCAAAAAGAAGACAAGGAAGAACGTTCTGATAACCTGGTAAAGGCTGATTTGAAAGACGATCTTCCTTTAAATAGCATGGAATTTGAACAGACTGAATTAAAAGATGATGGTACGAATTCTATCAAATTAGAAGCAAGTACTTTGGAAGATAATATTATTCAAGACATTCCATCCCAAACAGTATATCAAGAGCCTGAAAATGTAAAAATTGGAGAGCGTGAGGTTGCAGGATTGCAGGAAGATGGGCATGCTGGTGTTCCATTAAAATATCTAAAAAAGATAAAATCCAAAAATACCAAAACTAAACAAAATAAAACTATAGTCACACAACAGAGATTGGCTACTGTAGGCCAGGACACACACAGTAAAATTCATGTTCTTCCAAGTCCTCGTAGTCAGTCTTCAGTAAGTCTGAAACGTCACATGGAGGAGCAAGGAAACATTCAGCATTGTCAGAAAATAATTAAAGTTAAGAAACAACATTCAGATAAAGATACACGATTTCAGAGCTGTGACTCTGGAATACCTCTAAAGAAGCAAATCCATGAAGTAGGGAAAAATATTTCCCGGGGTCAAATACCAGTTCAGGTACGGAAGATAACGACAGAAAGAATGAATGACAGATCTGTCAGCCATCATGCTGGTTCTAAAGAAAGTTTACATTTAGTGTTGGGAACAGCTAATTCTAAACAAGGGCAGTTGCCACAACAGAGTCAGAAACAGCCACAGAAATGTCACCTTAAAACAAACAATTGCATTAAGGAAGAAGGAGGGAAAAAAGATTCCATGGCATTACTTGTGGATTATTTAAAAGATGATGAAAAGGAGAAAATGAAAGTTAGAAAGTTAGAAAAGAACCTTCAGCCTCGACAGAGAAGAAGCAGTAAAAGTCTTTCAGTTGACGAACCACCACTGTTTATCCCAGATAATATTTCTACTGTAAAACGAGAGAGCACAGAACTCCTGTCTCCCAGTGAAAGCAAAAGTATCTGGATACCTAGTAAGCAGTGTGGGTTTTGCAGAAAGCCACATGGCAACAGGTGTGTGCTTTAAACACGTTGATTTTACAAAAAATAATAATAATTGTAATCGGCTTCTCATATTTTAGAGCAGGGATAGGTGAATTTTTTCTGTTGGGGATGGATGGACTCCTTTAATTTTTTTTTAAATCTGAATGCTTCGCATTATTGATCGTAGCTATTTATGTCATCATAGGACAGGATCAATATTTTTGGCTTTTTTTGGGGGGGAAGGAGAATTGGAGGCTAAGTAGTGAATTGGGACACACATGTTACAGTGGTAGACTGCAAAAGGGTTGCTCTTGGGCTGTAGATGATTAAGAGATTTCCAGAGAGATCTTTTGCAGTCACACATTATCCATTCCTGTCCCAATTTTAGGTTTTTGACTATCTTTTTCAAATTAAAACAAAAGATAGAATCAGATTAATCAATTTGTAATCTCTAGAATTGTTGAAGTAAGTCAGAATGTCCTTCAGCTACACTAAGGGAGTGAAGGAAGATGAAAGAAGAAGAAGAAGATAATGAATAAGAAGCAAAAGAAGAAATAGATACAAGAAAATAGCTCTATATTCTGGTTGGTTGCACACACAAAAAGCTTGTTTAAATGATTTGAAAATCGGAACACTTTTGGGGATGAACAATTTAATAATGGCTTTTTTCACAACTTCTGGTTTTTTTCTATTTCTTCTGCTAGTATTCAGAGATCACAAATATAAGCCAGGAATAAGCAGGGATTCAGATCTAACTATAAGCCACAAGTGAAATAAGCCAGGATTTGCAAACCATCAACAGCCCATCCTTGGTTTCAAATTCTGGATTGGTAACAAAAAAAATAAACCTTAGATATATTTTTTTAAGGAGGAATTCAGTCTTCATTCTAAGCTAAAACCAAACAAATATTGCTTTAACTTAGCAATATGTAAACCTTCCCTATGTACATTTTCCTTCAAGTAAAATCTAGTTTATTCTATGATGCATATTTCCCAGTATATATATTCCATATTTCAGCCTACCAAATAATAAATGTTTTCATGGAGTTTTTCCTGCTAGTAATATTAAAAATAACAAGGACTATTGATAAATATTAAAATACCCATTGTTAGCTTTAATAGCAAAAATTGAACCTTTGCAGCCATCCTGAATATTTTTTAAAGAATAGTTTTGCTGTGATAGATTTTTTTGAGAATCTTTGAAAACTTTTGATGCTTTAACCTGATTTCATTACCATGTATGTGTGCAATAAAATGTACCAGCTGTTCTGCATAACAGCTTTTTCAATTCGGGCTGTTCTAGATATTGTGGACAATGATTCTATTACACTTCATGCTATATGGTTAATTAGAAACAGTAGGGGTTATAGTTTGAAACACCTAGGAACTAGGAATGTATAGTATCTGAAATATTATTTTCCTTGCCCTATTGCCAGGAGGAATTAATAAAAATATTTGATAAAAATTTCACATATTGTATTATCAGACAGTATAGTATAAATACGGTTTTATTTGAAAATTATAGACACGTATCCAGTACTTTCCACTAATAGAACTGTTGAAGTGAGCAGAAGTTTTCGAACTATTGTAAATTAATGCAGTTCATATCACTACTGGCACCTAACACCTATTGAATGCATCATACAGCTGGAAGGGGCTATCTAGGCCATTAAGTCCAACTCTTCTTCATTGTATCAAATCAAATTAACATATATGTGACAGGCTAGCTTCTACTTGAAGATATCCTGTAAAGGAAAGGCCAGCCCTTGTCTTTATAATAGATTCCACTATTAAATTGCTGTTACTGTTAGAATTTTTTTTTCTGACGTTCAGTTGGAACCTGACTTCCTGTTAACTTAAAGCCATGATTTCTGGACTGAGAAAGAATAAGTTTTGGCCTTCTATGGACAACCTCTCAAGCATTTGTTGAATGTTGGTATATCTTCTTTTCTCAATTTCAAACATGCCCAGCTCCTTCAATATTTTCCCCCATAAGTTTAATTTCTAGTCACCAGGTAATCATTGTTGCCTTTCTTTGAATCCTCTGTAGAGTATAAATGCCTAAAATTAGAATATTGAAGATGAAGACTAAGCAAAGCAAGATGGAGTGTAATTATTTCTTTTCATAATTTGGAAATTGTGTTGATGTAGGCTAAGATGGTGTTAGCTTTCTGTGCAGCCATATTATACTGTTGACTGATAATTGGTTTGCAATCAGTTGTTTCTATGATCTTTTTATTAAGCTAGGTTTCCACCATCCCCATCCAGATTTTGTTTTATTTCAGAAGCCACCAACACTTATTAAAACAATAAAGGCTAATTAGAATGAGTTCAATTAATATTAAGAGAAGACATTTGCAATAATGACTTCTGCAGTAGGAGTAGAGATATCAATATTTTGTTATCTTGTAGAAATGGTAAATTAACAATAATATAAAGTTACAATTATTACTTATGTAATAAAAAAGATACTGCTATTTGCATTGATAGACTCCAAATAATACACTTCTCTTGGTGGAATCCATTTTCTTGGTTTTTTTCTCCCATACACCTAGGTCAGTGATGGCGAACCTATGGCACGCGTGCCACAGGTGGCACGCGGAGCCATATCTGCCGGCACATGAGTCGTTACCCTAGCTCACCTCCATTCCTCAATTGCACGCCAGCCAGCTGATTTTCGGCTTGCACGGAGGCTCTGGGAGGGTGTTTTCAGCCTCTGGAGGGCCTCCAGGGGGGCGGGGAGGCCGTTTTCACCCTCCCCAGGCTCCAGGGAAGTCTCTGGAGCCTGGGGAGGTGAAAAAATGGACCTACCGGGCCCACTGGAAGTCGGGAAATGGGGGAGCGGGGGAGGTCATGCGTGCATGCACAATATGAGCAGGGGTGGGGGGCGGGGGGGCATTGAATTATGGGTGTGGGCACGCGCTTGTGCACGATAGCATGCATGCGTGCACTTTTGGCACCCGAGGAAAAAAAGGTTCGCCATCACTGACCTAGGTTCCCTACATTTCTCAGAAATTTTGAAAAGGCTACAGTTAAAAGAAGGACAACATTACTCTGCAAGCCTCATACTGAGTTCTACCCAGAGATCTCGCCCTAGATGCACACATTTTAAAGTAGATATAAATGGATCTAGATTCTGACCCATTCAATAGGATAGTGGAAGTTGATCTTTCCATTCATTATGCCTTATAGTTGATATGGAAAAAGCTTTCACAGTAATTTTGGAGACTAACTCTTTGTGGCTATGTAACAACCATTTCAATTCTATTTGCCCCACTCTGCATGAATCTAAATTTAAATCTAATTCACACCTATTTTAAGTATTTTTCTGGATTGGACTCATTCTACCTAGTTTACGTATGTATGTTTTATATAGTTCAGTTATGAAAAAAAAACCTGGTACATATCTTCTATAATTTCTTCTATTTTTTATAATGATAAATTCTGAGCTATGCTTTTACTCAAGCATTTATATGGTTTATTATGCATTATACAAGTTTTATATTAAATTACTTATGCTATAAGCGTTTGGAAATCAGCAGAACTTAATTCTTGGTTAAACTTTCACACTGGTTTAACTGAAATTAAAGTGAAAATGACTTAGATTGCAAACAATTCTAGATTTGCGTCTCATCTAACTAACTATACATATATGGGATTGGGTTTTCATTTTGTTTCCATCATACTACTATAGTGTGTTTCACATATGATGTCAAGACATGATTTGGGTTTATTGCTTTTTATTTAGCATAGTTAAGTAATCCATTATGGCTTAGTATTTATCTATGAAATAATCAAATGTCTAATATTCCTCTCTCTACCTTTACTGATTTATTTACAGGTAGTCCTCGACTTACAACCATTCATTTAGTGACCTTTTGAAGTTACAACGGCACTGAAAAAAGTGACTTATGACTGTTTTTCACACAACCGTTGCAATATCCCCCTGGTCATGTGATCAAAATTTAGATGCTTGGCAACTGACTCATACCTATGACGGTTGCAGCATCCCAGATTCATGTGATCACTTTTTTGATCTTCTGACAAGCAAAGTCAATGGGGAAATCAGATTTCCTTAACAACCATGTTACCAACTTAACAACTGCAATGGTTCACTTAACAATTGTGGCAAGAAAGGTTGTAAAATGGGACAAAACTTACCTGTCTTGCTTAGCAACAGAAATTTTGGGCTGAATTGTCATAAATCGAGGACTACCTTTATTTACATTCATTTCCATTATGACAATTTATTTTTTATTATTAATGTATTTGATTTCTATTAACTTCTGTAACTACAAGTGACAATAATTGCTATACCTGCTATATCTGTGCTGAGTAAGCTATTTAAAATTCTCAGAAATAAATAAAATAATAATATGATTTAAAGACCTCATTAAGCTGAGATCTAATAAGTGCAAATTACTTTGTAGGAAAATTAAACTACATTAAAGAGTTTTTCCTATTTACTTAAGTGTTGGAAAATGCTCCTTGGTAAGAAACATTGGACTTTATTATATAGAAATGTGTGTTAATTTTCTTCATTAAACTAATGACTATTTAACAAAGAAGCTAATGGTGTTTTGGAGGAAAAAAAACTTTCAGATGAGAGCCATGGATTTTTTGCGTACCATTTTATAAAGCGTTGAAAACTTCATACTAAGTTTTTTTTAAGTATAGTGTCTTTTGCTTGTTACTTTGTTTTGTTTTTAAACTTGGAGATGTGACACTTTAATCTATAAGCCATTATCTAGTAAATATGAGTATTAATGAAGCTGAATTCCCTTTTTAATCCTTTATGCAATATGTATGAGTCAGAGATGGATTAGGTCAATCAGTAACATATCTTTGCTATGGGATCAGGAGCAACAAATTGCTACTCTTTAATTAAACCTTTTAATAGTAGTAAGATATATCTGAGACATTCTTTAAAATTGTATTTCTGCTTTGGATTCAGATTTCTCTTATCTGACCCTTGTCTTTTCTGAAGCGCTTCCTTCCTAAAGATTGTTCTTGCAACCTATTACATGCAGCTCTAACTCAAACATGTTAAAAATTTGTCTGGTGGAATAGCTTATTTAAAGACACTTGATGCTTGTCATATTTGATATATATATTTCTTACTACATGTGAAGTGTTACATGCCTGTACAAAAAAGTAAAATGGAATGAACTGATTGACAGACACATAGTATATCTTGTGCTACGACTTTCCTAAACAACTGGCTTGATTGCTTTTACAAAACAACCTTAAACTGTATTTACAATAAAGTGAATTTGGACTGGTGTATTCTTCTTTGTTTTCTAATTTTGTTTGTTTTAATGCTACCTTCCAGAAGGAGATTCTGACTTACCCAGCAAAAAGCTTTGCTTTACCCATATTAAACTTGTATTTTGATTTTGATTTTTTTTTTGGAAAAAGAGTCTATATCACATTGGAATGTTTTAGTAAATTCTTCTGAGCAGTGGAATCCACTTGTAAGAGTGAGGTTCCTGTGGAAATGAGTTGTCCATATCTTAACACAATTATTATTTTAAGTATGCTTGCAGCAGATGTTCCTGCTTACAGTAACTTGTTGCATACAGAACTATAAGGTAGTTTGCAGTAAATTAAGCATCAACTGTTATGCTTACTGAGTCATTACTCAGTCCTTATTAATTTAAGAATACAAATATATGTAATTAGAGCTTTTAAGGATTGTATAGGTTGAATTTGAATTTTAAGGATTGTATAGGTTGTATTTCATCATAGTTGAATCTGCTAAATATCACCAATTACTATCTTAAAATATTTCTTTTCTTTCTGTTGCAGCTGTGTATCCACTCCAACCTTACAACATGGTTAATGCAATTGGACATCAAACTAAGAAGCCATCTACATCCAGAGTTTTAGTGTTAGTGGGCCAACATGTTGAATGCTACTACAAAACCTGTCAGAGAAGAATGCTTTGTTACCAGTTCTTCCTGAATGACAGTTCCTATCCACCACAATTATCCCACACTATTAGCTGCTTCTTTCTATTATTAGTTCTGCTTCTATTTCAATGTCAGTACTAAAAAGTAATAACCTAGTGGCCAAAAGTTTAGTAGTTTCTTTAAAAAATGAAACTAAATTTATTGGGGAAATGGCTACTTAATAGTTTATTAAGAATTTTTCTTCCCCACTATTACTTAAAAAAGATTTTAATAAAAATCGTAAGGTTGTTTAGAAATATAATATGCAAGAAATCAAATTATTAAGATTTCCATTGAATCCACCCACATTTTATTGTTGGGAAATGTATTCTTTCTTCCTGCCAATTTCTGTGATACACTTGGGAGGATTAGTGAAACCAGGATAGAATAAGCAGGAATCCTGCCTTTATTTGGAACCCTATAATATTTTGGTAAAATACTAATAAGAACTAAATTAGCATAAATTGTTTAAGTAGTGGAATGTATTCTATTGAATATAGCCAATTAAATCTAATTGTAGTGCAAGTTAATACAGTGTCCAATTTTTCATTACCAGTTTGAATCTTTTTGCAGTAAATTAAGCATCAACTGTTATGCTTACTGAGTCATTACTCAGTCCTTATCAGTTATATCCAGATTTCATTATGCTTAAGTGAAACCTGTCATTTCCGAGACTTAAGCTAATGATAAAGTTATATCTATCCAAAGGACACATTAATGTTATTGGTTAATAATTTTCTACATTTTATTTTTCAGATCAAGAATTAGTGTTATTTCAGAGAAAGGTTAACAAGCAAAAAATGTTTTATTAGCAGAATTAGTTTCTTCCTGTTAATAGGGAACAAAAGAAAGAAAACTCTTTTTATATAAAGATTGTAGTGCATTCATCTGTTCCGAAATGATTTTATTAAATAGAATAACTAAAACATTGTAATATGTCCACATAATTTATTGAACTGTCAGTGTGAAAATTTAGATTACTGTAAACTGGACAATGTAAAAACAAGTTCACTTCCATTAAAACCAGGTGTGATTCAGAGATTAATGAAATGAACTTTTTAACATCTGAAATAGAAGAAAATTCATGATTTTCTTTGAGTCATAATACATAGTTTACTTTGTTTAAAAAAAAGTTTGCTAAATAAGAAAACTGGTCTTTTTTCAAACGATGTTTTCCTGTTTAATCTGATAAATATACAATTTATCCAAAAATATACTTAAGGGCTACATATATTTTCATAATATATGAATTGTTCTTTCTTTGCACTCCACCCCTTTATATTTCATAAGTAGTTTGTGCAGTACTTTTTTTAATGACTCAGTATTTATTATCTTTAAAGTCACCATTGGGGGGTTTTGGGGGTTGGTTTTTTTTTGGTATTGGTCTTCCAGTTTCTTAGCCACTAGAATATTATTAAATGTATTGGTTAAGTACTAATCCCTGTCTTTCCACATTCCTAATCATCTACATTTTTCCTTTTTTTATTCAAAAACAGAACTTGTCAGTTTTGTCAAGAATGTGAACTTATTTCTAATGACAATTTTCTGGTGACAGCCAAGTTCAGGTTTCCTTGAAAGGAATGTCTTTTTAACTTTATTTATTTATTTATTAAATTTCTGTGCCACCCATCGCCCCTACAAGGTGGCTCTGGGCTTACTGTTATTTCATACGTTTACAACTTTCTTAAAAAATCCTTTTTTCTAATTTCTATGAACACACTAAACCATAAAGAAACAATATTTTTACACCCATTCATAAAATATCTCTGTGGCCTATTTCACTGTGTCATGTTTCAGAGTGAATCATATTAATAAACTTCATGAAATTCTCATGTATACTTAATACTGTCATTTGCTTTATTTGCAATCATTTCTGAAATATAAATTATATTCCCTAGCGTGCTCTGGCTTTCTAGTGAAATGTGACCACTCTCCATGATGTATGTTCATGGAAAAATATGAGGTGGTTGCTATCATACTTTCTAGTTATAGAATTAAAATCAAAATATTTATCTAAAAAGTTTCTACATTTGGATAAGCAGTTGGGATGTGGATCCATATGCACACATACATGTAGACAGATATACATGCAGAGAGCACACTTCAGTCAGAAGAAAATTTACATTTTTAATTAGGTAAAATAATTGCTTTTTATCTCCTTATAAAATATATGGAGTACGCATATATTCACAGATCATTTAAATTCATCAGCTTGTTAAAAAAGTTATTCAAGCTGAAACACCTTCAAGATAATTTGGGATAATGGAGATTTTAGGCTTGAAGATGTAGGCAGAATTGTTCTCTTGAGGCAACTGAGGTTTTACCCAGTTGCCTATTTTGAAAATAGTCAAGATTTTTCTGAAATCAGTTCAAATATTTCAAGTAACTTATTTTCTAAAACTTTACAAAGGCAAACCTGAAAATAAAAAGAGGTAGTATTTCCTTTCTTTCCCTCCCAGTGGCTCCATTTGGGGGGAGGGGATTGAGTTGCCTTCTAATGCATTTAAGTATGCTAAAGTATGAATAATTTATCTTACCTAGAAGGTTTTATTACTGTCAAATTAAATTGGGGAAGGGTTTACACCATTTAGAAAATTATCAATTTAAGGACAAATTTTTCCTTCAATGAGTTCTTCAATGGAAGTTTGCAAGTGTCCGGGATTTTATTATATTATATTGATGAATATAATAGTGGCAGCTGTAATTCTGCTTATTACCCTGTTTCCCCCAAAATAAGACATCCTCTGATAATAAGCCCAATCAGGCTTTTGAGTGCATGGCAATAAGGCCAAGCGCTTATTTCAGGATTCAAACAAATATAAGACAGGGTCTTATTTTCGGGGAAACACGGTATATAATCTGGAATAGGGAAGAATGATTAATCTGTTTATTAAAACAATTAGGCATTGCCTATTTGTCAAAACCAGATCCTAATTTGCAAGTGTTTTGCTGATATATGGGATCTAACAATGTATATATTCATTTGTTGAATTCTTTCTGAAAGTTGTAAGTAGTCATCTTTATTAGGCTGCTGAAACAAAATTCAAAAGTTAAAATTCTCTTTTGCAGATGTATATTTTATTAAGAATGATAGTAGACTACTGACTAGCATAACAAAATCCACTTGCTATAACCTTGGCGTTTTACACCATGTTGTAAGGCTGGAGAAATGGATGCACTCTTTTGCGCAAAATATACCAAAGAAGGAGGACCTATTCTATATGGAAGGCCTTTTAGGACAGTTACAAACTTTTTATGTTTAGTATAATATAAAGATTATGATAAAGCAATGATTTTTTTTTCTTTTGGTTCTAGGTTCATGGTAGGCTGTGGTAGATGTGATGATTGGTTTCATGGCGATTGTGTTGGATTGAGTTTGTTTCAAGCACAACAAATGGGAGAAGAAGACAAAGAATATGTTTGCATCAAATGCTGTGCTGAGGAAGACAAGAAACCAGATTCAGTTGATCAGAATATGCTGGATGCCAATGTGAAGCTTGAAACAGCCAGAGACAATAGATCAGTGGAGTGTGAGAAGCCTGGAATGTCTAAGCAAACTTCCATGGGCCCTCAAAACAAGACCCCAAAGCAAGTAGAAGACTCTGTGAAACATAAGGTCAAAATCTTTAAGCGGGTAAGAAATGAGATTTCTTTTTACGGTATGGACAGATTACAGCAAATTTTGTGTTAACCCTTTTAAAGTGTTTTCTTTCAAATGCGCCATATTTGGTTTTAAAAGGCAAGAAATCCTTTAATTATTTTTAACTAAAAATTTTTATTTTTTCACCATCTTCACATAAACATCCATACATATAACATAAATCATATCAAAATATATATAATTATACATTTCTATCCAATAGTCCATAAACAAACATCCTAATTTTGCACCCTTTGTACTTTTATCGCCCGTCTGTTTCCCTCCAATATTTCATATTACTCCCCTCCTTCTATCCCCCCCTCTTCCTTCTACCTTCTTTCTCCTTCTCTCCCTCTTTCCTACTTTCCTCCTCTCCTTCTCTCCCCTTCCTTCTCTACTTCCTCTTCCTCCCTCTTGTCCTTTCCCTGAGTAAATCTAATCATAATCCATTTCATGTTTAACAGACGGGTAACTCAAATCCCTAACTTCATTTAATCATTGGTGCTACTCTTAGACTTATATTTTCCCCATATCCACATTTCTACATATATTATATTTTTCTAGGTATGTTTA
>QLTV01001698.1:14607339-14655167 GCA_003457575.1 Thermophis baileyi
TTTTCGCTTCTCCTCCCCTTCTCTTAGCTTTTTCTTTTTCTTTCTTTTATTTTTATACACATAAATTCTTTTTTCTGAATTCCTTTACTTCCTTTTAAATATATTGTTTGCTTAACTCTCCTCACAATTTCTCCTCTTCTCTTCTCCCTATTACTCCCTCTGTCTTTTAATTGGTTGTTCTGAACATAATGCTCCCCCATCTGCTTTTTTCTTGTCACTGTAAATCCCAGTGGAATCATCTTTTTTTCTCAATTTCTTTGTCCTCACTATAATTTCCTTGTTCCTCATTTCCATTCTCCAGCACAGTGCATTCTAAGTGTACTATATGTTCCAACTTTGTTTCTGATTTCTTCTTATTACCTAATTCCAAAAGATAAGTTTTTATATCATCATGAATGTATTTTAACATCCCAATTAATTCTTCATTCATACACCCCTCCATACTGTCAAGTTACAATTGTTAAAGCTTTTTTTTTTAATTAAATCTCTCTTTATTGAAGCTTAAATCCATATAGTCTCTTTATACTTCAATATTCTGGTATCCAATTTTAGTCTGTTCCATTCCAGTTCAAAATCTTGTTATCTTCCATCACCATAATAAGTCAAAATCAAACACTATAACACAACATACACTCCTTTCAAGTTCTCACAGTTCCAAGTTATCTTTGTGAGCAAGTTCAATCCCCACAGCTGCCAGCAAGTTTCCCCCCCCTTTTTTTTTCTGTCTTTCCACAAGCTGTTGTAATATTTTCTTTCAACCAGCAGATGGTGTTGCCGGATTCCCGATATAATAAACCAGTTATTTAACAGAACTCTCCAAAATGCTTTAAATCCACATATGGGATATTTTCTTCAAATTCATTATTCTTTTTCAAATTTCTTTAATTTTCACCAAGTCCAATTGCAAAAACATCAGCAATCTTCTTGGGCTTTAATCTCCATTTATCCAATTCTCTCTATGGTATTCCTAATTGCTAGATAGCCGCTAGTTCCCGCTCTGGGATATCTTTTACTGTCTCATTTTAAATCTTCTTTTATCTTTAAATTGGCCACACTCACCCAGCTTCAGTACTTTACTTCCACACCGCTCCTGCACAAACGCTTAGATCTTTTCACCCAGGCAATCCACAAACTCTTTATTTCAATCGTTCCGTTGTGGCCGTCTCAGCTAATGGCGACAAGTCGCCTTTTCGCAGCTGCTGGTTGGGAGGCTGGGGCCGGCTACCTGGGGGGTTTGCAGATCCCCCCAGACCACCCACCTGTGCCTCCTCTCTTCACCACCCCTCCAGGGTGGCTCCGACCCGTTTCCAGATGGCTCCGGGTCCCCGAACAACTGGAAATTTGGCGTTTCCCTCGGAGGTTCCGAGGGAAACGTCTGTGGCGCCGAGATGTTGGCCATGCCCACCCTTTAAATTTTTTAAAATAACTGTAGTTCTTCTACTTCGAAATGAGATTCATTTGCCTAATATGTAGTCATTTGTAGCTTTTGCCGATTAGTTGTTTTCCAAATAATGGAAGAAGAAAGAAGAATGACTAAATTTTTTATTAAATTAGTTTGATATAAAACATGTATCTTTTTTGAGGATTTTCACAATAAAAGGTATACTTATATTGCTTTCATTTCCAGTTAATGTATGATTAATAAAGAATTATGTAACTCTGAATAGATATTTGGCTTCCTGACTCAATCTCAAGCCCTGAAAAATGTCACTTGTTAAGTATTAATATTTATTATATATTATTTTATTTATTATATATATTAAATAATGATAATAATTTAATAATTAAATTATTTAATTAAAACAAATAAATAAGGAGCCATGATGAGGCAGTGGTTAGAATGCAGTATTGCAGGCTAACTTTGCCCACTGCCAGGAGTTCGATCTTGAACAGCTCAAGTTTGATTCAGCCTTCCATCTTTCCAAGGTCAGTAAAATGAGAATTCAGATTTTTGGGAGCAGCATGTTGACATTTGTAAAGAATTTAGAAAGGACTGGAAAGCCCTATGAAGTGGTATATAAGTCTTAAGTGCTATTAAATAAGGGTAAGATCCCAGATTAATTGCTAATTTAAAACAATCTACTCTGTTGCAACTTGTGCTTCCTTCAGAAGTCCCCATAACCCTAATTATTTATATTTATGTTATATTTCAGAATGCTCAGATTCAGCTAAAAATGCCTCTAAGCAACAAATCAGTGCTAGTATTGCTTTAGAAATGCAATTCTGCAAGGGAATGTTGACCAAGATTGTAAAAATGCAAAGCAGCATTTTAATGTGTATTAAATATGAACAGTTGGTTCCTTAGAAGATTTATGGTCCCTCATAGGTTTATGCTTTTATTAGTTACATAGTTACAATATCTGGATGAAATCTATTTTTTCAACAGAGAATGAGAGCCTTTGTGAGAATGAGGTTGAAGAGGGGGACCTATTTTTTTTCTCTTTTTTCCATACACCTCTTCTTCTCTAGTCTGGTAAAAGGTGTTCTGATCAGATCCTGAGAGGAAGAAAATTGAAAAGGATGAATATTCAGTTGTATGAGAGAAAATCCATTATTTTACATGATATTTTTCTCCATAAGTAATAATCCTTACTACTTGAGAGATGTAAAACCACCATACTATTTATCTAATGACATGTTCTTGTTTGGGTAGCATTCTAAGCCAAGATAGTATGATTGGGCTTTTCCTCCCCCCTTCCTCTGTAATAGTTACAGTCAATAGTTACAGTCAGTGCAATCAGAATAGCAAAAAAAAAAAAAAAGGTCTTTGGAATAGAGTCCTCTTGCTAGTCCAAATTAAAGTTCTCCAATCTGTTTGAATAGAATCTTCTGTACAATTCTGTTCATTTTATATTTTTTATTTTTCAAATGTATTTGATTTCTCCCCCCCTTCTTTTTATGTAGTTAGCCCTCTTGGGAACGATTTATGTTGAAGTTGTGGCATGGATTATATAAATGCATATTTTTCTATCGATGCTTTGATCCTGAGGCTAAAGAAAAATTGAACAGAAAAAAGGCTTATAATTAGTGTTGTAATTGTTTCAGGAATCTAGCGAAGGAAAAGCAGTATTGGAATGCAAAGATTCTGAAAGTAAAAAGGGGCAGCAGATTCCTCTTAAGAAAACAGGGCAAATGGGTACAATTCCCCGACGATCTTCTGAAGACAAATATGAAAAATTGAATAAAGATAATGCTTCATGTTCAAGTGAAAGCACACCAAAGCAAGGTAATTAAAACCAAAATTGCTCATAACGATTTCCAAAATGTGTAAGTCATATTCAAAAACTGCTGGAAATAAAACAATCAGATTGAATACTTTTTTTGCATTTGGTACCAATATCATAAATCTTAATAAATCTGAAAATTATTCATTGAATAAAAGAATTTTTAAATATTGACTTTTTATCTGTTGGCTTTTTTTTAAATTAAGCATGGATAAGCCTTACATTCCTATAAAACACAGAATTGACTCTGTACAAGCTAACAATTTCTAAGATACCTTATTGGAAATTCTTTTGAGGAATGGCACTCTGCTGTGGAAATATGCAACACTGTAAAAATAACTTTTCTGTTTAAAAACAAGTCTCACACTGAATATAATTTAATCTGGTTTAATTTACATAATTATAATTTTGCCACAGAGATTTGACTACATCTGAAGTATGAGTTTCTGATAATATATGGGTTGAAATATTAAATTGTGCCTGATTGGTTATAATAATGGTAGTGTCTCTGAGATTAGACAGGAATTCATATTATTAATTTTTTATTGATTAGTTTTATTCATATTACATTTGAGCAATAAAATAGAAAGGCTCTGTGGAATTTAATAATGGGTGAAAGAAGCTCAGATTAAATCTTAAAAATAAGACGTTTGTTCTTTTTGAACAAATCTGAAGCTGGAGTTCTTTGGAACTGGGCATTTGAGTAATATTGGCCTGGTTGTACTCCCTGTAATGACTAGGAAATCACCCCAGACTCTCTTGCTTAAGCAGCAGGGAAAGTTATAGTCTGGGACATTGATCCAGATCTGGTTGGTATGCTAGTTAAAAGTCTACTTGGATCAGGATGCCTTTGGCCCTGATCCCCATTCGTTTAGATTACTATAATTTTGGAGGTGACCCAGAAGGTGTAGCTGACATAAAACATGGTGGCCAGGTTACTAGTGGGAAACCTTGCCAATGCAGAATAAAACCAATTTAAAATTTGGTGTTCTGGGCCCAATTCAAAATGTTGGTGGTTACCTTTAAATATTTGGGTACATTGGTCAATACTTTGCTAGAATGGAAACTTCCTGTGGTGCTGTGAACTTTTAGAGAGGGCCTGTTAAGAACCCCATCCCATCAAAAGACAGGCCTTCTTTGTGGTTACTCCCATACTTTCAATCACACTTTCCCCAGGGGCATGTTGGCCCACTATCCCTTCTTTGACTCTGCAAGCAGATAAAAACAATATTATTCCAATGTACATAACCACACTAGATATAATGCCCATCATAGGACGTTTTTTGTGATTTCTATTGGTTGTTTTTATTGTTGTTATACTTACGATTTTGTGCTTTTTCACAGTGTCTGTCAGATTGGGGTAGTCTACAAATAGTGTTAAAATAAATTCAGTCAATTCACTTTATCTTTTCAACAGTAAAACTTCTTGTTCTCATTATCAAGAATATGGTCAGTTGGAGAAATGTAGTTTTATCTCTCCATAGCTCTCTAAAACGGTTAATTTGGTTATATTTCAAAAGGTATTCAGGATAAGCAGGAAATGAAGAAAAAGAGAACTGAGAAGGGAACAGCAAGTAATGTACACTCACCTCCTGCTTCTGCAGCCAAACCTTCTGCTGATCAGATAAGACAAAGTGTTAAACAGTCACTGAAAGAAATTCTAGAAAAAAGGTATGGGTTCTGCAGTAAAGCCATTCCTGTTACTCCAGTTGTTTCCTGAAAACAATAAAATAAAATATGTATATTTTTTTCAGGCTTGCAGACTCAACACTAAAGATCCCTGAAGAAAGAGCAGCAAAAGTTGCAAATAAAATCGAAAAAGAGCTCTTTTCCTTTTTCCGGGATACCGATTCCAAGTACAAAAATAAGTACAGAAGCTTGATATTTAATCTGAAAGATCCAAAAAATAAAGTATGTCATGACATTTCTTATGTACTTGGGAACTATTTAAAAAATAATTATTGTTTCTTTCTGGAGGCCTAGAATAATTTTAAATGCTCATAATTTCTTCTTCCATCCTGATTATTAACATTTTAGAAATCTCAGAGCTAGAGTTAAATTTTCTAACTTTTATTCCATATCCAAATTGATGCATCCACTTTTTTCTGTCTATATTTAATGAAAACACTGTCATTTTCTTTTTGCATGCTAAAATATCTTACTTGTTAATTTTTTTCAGAAGCATTTTGCCTCCCAAAACAGGGGTTCACATTTCTTTACCTAAAAAATAGATTTAATAGAGAACTATAATAGTATATGTGAATAGAGCTGTGCCCACAAACTTCCTTCTGATGAAAATAAGATGAAGACATTTTTACTAGTGTGTCATCTTTTTTTAACCTTTGGATAGTTCCCCAGAATAAAATTTCAATGGATAGGATGCTGAACAAGCAAAGATGAATGAATGAAAATTGCACACTGTCCCTACCATCAGCATAATTGCTGTACAGGTATTCCGTGACTTATACCCACAATTTGGATAGAACTTCCATTGCTAACTCATGCAGACATTAAGTGAGTCATGCACAGTTTTATGACCTTTGTTTTGCTGCAGTTGTTAAGCGAATCACTACAGTCGTTAAGTGAATCTGGCTTCCCCCCTTTGACTTTGCTTCTTGATAGCCCCTTGGGGAGGTTGCAAATGGCAATCACATGACTCTGGGATGCTGCAACCATTGTAACTGCATGCCAGTTCCAACTGGCTGAATTTTGATCACGTGACTGCAGGGACACTACAATAGTAGTAAGTGCGAGGACTGGTCGTAAGTCGCTTTTTAATTTTATTATAACTTTGAACAGTCATTGAACAAATAGTCGTAAGTCAAGGACTACCTTTACTGAAGCAAGATCTTTCAATAAGTTACTACATCCTAGGAAAGCAAATTCAGGATTTAATGTAACAATTTCTTTCCTAAATCATTCTGTCTACTAATAAATAATACTTTTATATATTTTATTTATATTCCGCTTTTATTATTTTTATAAACAACTCAAGACAGCAAACTTATCTAATACTTCTTCCTCCTCCTATTTTCTCCACAACAACACTGTGTTAGGCTGAGAGAGAGTGACTGGCCTAAAGTCACCCAGCTGGCTTTCATGCCTAAAGTGGGAGTAGAACTCACAGTCTTCTGGTTTGTAATATGGTGCCTTAACTGCTAGATCTTTCTGATTTGGATTTAACTTTCGTGTCTCACTGCTTGCCTGTGAGGTTTGCCACAAGCCTTATGTTTGTTCTCCAGTATATATGTACAAGGACTGTAGCAGACTGCATATACATAACATTCCGTTTATGTTATAGATCTAGTATATGGATGGCATAGGAGCCATGTCTCTGTTCAAGCTAGATTGGCAGGAAAAACATAAACATTTTCCAACTAAATTTTTGTGGGAATTTCTCTTTAAGGCAGATTTGAAATGCCCCCATTAAAAAACTACATTGAACTTAATTATTGTGTTTTAGATAACATAGTCATTACTTTCAGGGTTAGGGTTAAGGTAAGAGGTGCATCCTGTTCTTCTGCATGTATCCTAAGCCCTGCAGATACAGATTAGCAGAGTAGAAATGGATATCGGATGAAGTTTGTGTTTGTATCCCCTCTGCTTTCAGCAATAAAATTCATACTCGCCTACATTTATAGGCTCTTAAATTTATAGGTTTCTTTTACTTTTTGCCATTAGGTTCAAAAACTGGCCTAAACTTTTCAGCTCAGTTGCAGAATGTTTTAGAGGATTTAAACAGAAAACCAATCGTTCTTCCTATTAGTATATTACATCATAAAAAAATAATTGAAGCTAAATATGAAATATTTACATTGGTGTACACTTGTGGTAAAGAAATGGTCATGGAAGGGAAATGAACTGAATTTCACATAAGTATAGTTCAGTGGTTCTCAACCTTCCTAATGCCATGACCCCCGCCGCCGTGACCCCCTCCCCGCTCCCTCCCCACACGTGCACAATGCCAGGCGAGAGGCGATGAGGTGACAAAGGGGGTGTGGCACCAAGGTGGCAGGCTAGCGCGTGCGGCCCTTCCGTCGGCGCCTGCGCATTCGAGGGCCGCCCGTGCGTCGCACCGTCCCCGGGTACTCGTATGTGGACGGATAGAGGAGCGGTGTCTCGGTTCCTAAGACCATCGGAAATATGTGTTTTCCGATGGTTTTAGGCGACCCCTGTGAAAGGGTCGTTCGACCCCCCAAAGGGGTCGTGACTCACAAGTTGAGAACCACTGGTATAGTTGGTTTGCAGTTGATAATACTTTTCTTGTTGAATTGATACTAGAAAAATGCAGGTTTTGGTTGATTATATATAACTAATTATTGATTTCTCTTCCAGATACTTTTTAAAAGAGTATTGAAAGGTGAAGTTACTCCAGACCATCTCATAAGAATGAGCCCTGAAGAACTAGCTTCCAAAGAACTAGCAGCATGGAGGAAAAGAGAAAATAGACATGTATGGCTTATCTACCAGTATTGAATTGGTCCCCTAATTCCTGATTATAAGTTATTTGATTTCAAAAAGTAGTTGTCCCTGCCCATCCTCTCATTCCTAAATAATCAAATGATCAATGCTTCCCTCAGCTCACATTAAGCTAGCTAAATAGGATAAATTCAGTCCCTTCACAGCATGCATTTAGCATGCGGGAAATTATTTAGTATTTTCTTGTGGTTTCAATTGAGTAATTTATTTTATATAGACTTGCAGCTCTTCTCCTAATATAAGATTTGGGTGTGGAGTAAATTTGGTTCTCTCTTGCCCCAATTCATTTTACATCATTTTTTTGTTCTCTTGCCACAATTGCTCTCTGGCCAAAATATCCTAGAAATCTTTTTCAAGATAACATCCTTTAGCATTATGACTATACTTTTATTCTTTTCAAGTAAAATGGGCTTGATTGAATAATTTTCTCAATATTCCTGGAATTTTGAACCTGAAAATGTTTTATTTGAAAATGAACCGTATCTTCCAGTACAGAGGTCCCCAATCCCCAGGCTGTGTGACCTATTCAGAACCGGGCCACATGAGCGGCAGGCCGGCGTGCTTATGCATGCATGCAGTTCAACTTGCATTAGCAGCGGGCCAGCATGCATGCACACGTGCTGGCACAAGTCGAGCTGTACGCATGTGTACCAGTCGACCACTCAACACGGCCTGGTTCCCTCCTCCCCCCAGCCAGGCCGCAAAGGTTGGGCACCACTGTTCTAGTACGTAAAATTGTTGTCAGGTTTTCTACGTGTATACAAACTAATTTACTAGCATTTGTTTTTAAAGGTATTCTTATACAAAAAAAGGAATACAGTTTCCATCTCTTAATTATGGTTTCATGTCCTAGACTTTGTCTGTTGTTTCTGGAGGCTCTTGCCTTGTATATGTAACCTGTTCTTTGTTTATTGATAGACAATTGAAATGATTGAAAAAGAGCAAAGGGAAGTTGAAAGACGTCCAATCACAAAAATTACTCATAAAGGAGAAATTGAAATTGAAAGTGACGCTCCAGTTAAAGAGCAAGAAGCAACTATTATGGAAATTCAGGTACCGGTATAATTTGAATGTGTTATTGTAACAATAAAACATTTTTCACCAGCAGGTCTTATGCACTAGAATATAATATGTAGGTTGTCTAATTTTTGATTTATTCAGCCTAGTTTAGAGATCTGTGAGTACCTTTCATGGGCTACATGTATCCTTGTTTTACAAGAGAAAGCAAGCAGTATGTAAATGAAAACATGTTTGTGCTAAACAAACTTCCTTGTAATATCCAGAATATTGAAAATATATTACAGTGGTTCCTGCATGAAGGATTCAGTAACATCTAGAGCTTCTACGGTAATCAGCAGGAGTTAGGATATGAATGATGTTTCCTCATAGGCCTTCATAATATTCTTGTGAAAATATTGTTCAGCAGAGATAAATCTGTAAGCATTCCAGGATCAGGATAAAGACAGATCTGGATTCCTTGGATCTGAAGCACATTCATTTGTTTAACTGGTCATAATACTGGGTGACCTGTTTATCTGGGTACATATATTTTATTTGAACCGTGAAAAGAACCATTGTGGCGCAGTGGTTAGAATGCAGTACTGCTGGCTAACGCACTGCTCACTACCAGGAATTCGATCCTGACCAGCTCAAGGTTGACTCAGACTTCCATCCTTCCAAGGTGGGTAAAATGAGGACCCAGATTGTTGAGGACAATAAGCTGACTCTGTAAACCGCTTAGAGGGCTGTAAAGCACTACGAAGTGGTATGTAAGTGCTGTTGCTAAGTGCTATTGTTATATTTTATTTCATTGAAATTAATTCATTGAAGAATGGGAACAGAATTGATAACATTGAAAACAGTAAGATGGCCTACTCTTAGTCTACAGTTGCATTTAGTGTTGCTCATGTCATTTTAAATTACTCAGCATAATGCCAATGGGGACTCCTTTAATAAATGCGGAATGTTATTTCTTTTATAAAGCAGTGTTAATAAATTATGTATGTAATGTTTATTATGGCCAAAGGATGTGTGTGTGTGTGTGTGTGTGTGTGTGTGTGTGTGTGTGTGTGTGTGTGTGTGCGTGTGTATATATAAAAATTTGTTTTCTTCTCGTAGGAACCTGCTCCAATTAAAATTGTAGAAAAGGTGGAGGAAACTGAAGAAGTTAAAGAAGCTAATGATTCTTCCAGTTCTGATACAACAAATCAACATAAAAACCACCTATTTGATCTTAATTGTAAAATTTGCACAGGTAATATTCACAAGCTTGTTTAAAAATTATGTGTGCTATTTGAACTTCTTGGTCCTTAGCATTTCTTCTCAGTTTAAGACCTAGAATAATGGCAGTTTCTCAGTGGAATTAATTGTAAAATGATATCCAGTTGTACTTTCAGCAACTCCAGGAAGTAAGGTAGACCAAGAAAGAATGAATGACTCAAGTCATAAAGTGAGTTTCTGGACAAATGATTATTTGAATTTGTGTCAGTCACTCCAGCCAATACTGCATTCTATGATGCAGTTCCTTCTAACAGTCTAATCAGGGTGACTGTTTCTTCCTTTACTTCCAAGCTCTTTCAGAATCTCTCCAAACCACAGCTTAAGAGCCGAGGTGGTGCAGTGGTTAGAGTGCAGCACTGCAGGCTACTTCAGCTGACTGCTAGCTGCAGTTCAGCGGTTCAAATCTCACCGGCTCAAGGTTGACTCAGCCTTCCATCCTTCTGAGGTGGGTAAAATGAGGACCCAGATTGTTGGGGGCAATATGCTGACTCTGTGAACCGCTTAGAGAGGGCTGTAAAGCACTATGAAGCGGTATATAAGTCTAACTGCTATTGCTATTAACATTGGAGTTCTTTCATGTTCCCTAAATTTTGAAGAAGCAAAGTGGATTTCAGAGGCACTGTGCAAGTCAGAGGAATGTAATGATTAAGCTCTTGACCTGGCACCCTGGAGCCCTAATTTACATCCATCCTCAGCCAGGGAAGCTCACTGGATGACTTTTTGCAAATCCTTCTGCTCAGACCAACCTACGACAGGGAGGATTGTGCAACACACACACACCCCCCACAAAAAGTATTGTGCTATCCATACTGTTTTGACCTGAATGAACAATGGGATATCAATCTAATAAGTCAGAAATGGGATTCTGCTGTCTTGTCTACATTCAGAGGTTGCTGCATACCATAAATAATGTATGGATGCTAAACTCAGTAAAATTAATATCAAAGACCAAATTAACAAAACAAGTTTCCTAACTGTTTGATTGGCTGATAGTTTAGAGTGGGCTGGAGAACCTGCAGGTAACCTGATGTTACTGAGTACAAATCCAGCATTTCTCTTCATTGATCACATTTGTCATGGCTATTAGGAGTTGTAGTTCAGCAATATTTTTTTGCCACTGGCCATTTTTCTAAAACAAAGCTTCAAAGCTGCTGCGCATCTGGCCTGATTGTTAGAAGGCGGTTAAAACCTTATCTCTCCCTCAGATGTTTCAGAACAAGAATATAGTTCTTAACTCTATTTAGTTCAAATGAGCCCATCTCAAACTATAGTTTGAAGTATTAACAAACCAGTGAATAGATGAACAAAGCAATTTAAACTTGGCATAAAGGCTTCAGAACTGCACTTCACAGCAGTTCATTGCAGAGAAATAGGAAGATGGCAAGGTTGTTCTTTTTATTTATATATATCTTCTTTTTATTTATATATATCTTCATCATTATTGTGTTTGGGTAAAGCCTTTATTTTTCTATGATAAATTAAAATCAATCTACATCTCTTTGATAATTATCTAAACTTCTTTTGAGTCAAATTCTAGATATATACTACTGTGCTTTTAATTTCAACCAGCAAGATTTTTTAGCATTATGGTGACAGCAGTAATTGTTACTATATATTATAATCATTTGAAACTGGCTTAATATGATAAATACTCAGTAAAGCTTTTTAATTTTCTTCTCAAGGACGAATGGCACCACCCAGTGATGATCTTGCTGGGAAAAATGTGAAAGTGTCAGTTGGAGTTGCTCGGAAGCCATCAGACAATGAAGCTGACAATATAGCAGATGCACTTACATCAACAACAAACATCTTGGCTTTGGAATTATTAGAGGAAGATAAAGAGTTATCAAATCCAGGGTTTGCGTCCACTTCCAGCTCTAGGTAATCATTTGTGATTGCTACTCAAGTGTATAAGAAAATAGAAGCTACCATATGCACTTTGAATAAAAATGTTCTGCTTTCTTGGCTGAAAGCCATTTTCCATAAATGAAGAGAGGGAGTAAAACATTCCAAACAGAAGTGAAAATTTTAAAAAATGTCCAGGTTTTCAGACTGAATTGTAATATATGAAACTTTCAGAAGTCTGTTTGCTAAAAGCAAACATTATTTTGTTCCTTCTGTCTTCTTTTTTCTCCTACTCTTTAACAGACTGAAATGCCTTGGTACTGCAACACATTTATGCTTTTCATTTCAAGATGACATGAATCAGTATAATACTATTATAGTATAATAATAAGGCCATGCCATGCCATGCAATACAAGAATATTGTGAAAATAGTAAGAAAATTTGCATTACACAAATCGTAAATGATGAGAGTTTTTAACATTATTCCTTCTACCACCCACCATACTATTTTGCAAATTATTTAATCAGGGAATTTCAAAAGTCCTTCATAAAATGATGTGGGAAGTTTGCTATTCCAAAAGAGAAAAAGGTCTGGAAATGCTTAATACTGTGTCTTAGATCTTATTCTGTATACTTTAAATCACCACATAAGGGAAGTAATTCTATAACCTGCATTCATGTTATTTAACATAATTTGCTTTTAAATGAAACTTCATTTGATTTAACTGCTCCTTAGTTCCTCTCTTAATAGATAAGGAAAACAAAGTCCAGAAAGGGCAATCAGATAGAATTATTTTAACCCTGATCGAACACGGCAATCTTATAAACCTTCCCTTATATTATCCTAAAAATTAGGATAAATTTTGACTTCTTAAAAAAAAATGTCCCCCCCCCCAAATTTGCTGTTCATCTATAATTCAAAGCAAAAATCCTTCAGAACTTTAATAGATTTCTCTACTTCAGGGGTGTCAAACTGGCAGCCTGTGGGCTGGACGCGTCATGCTCAAGCCACACCCACACCCGCTCCGCAAATGGGAAAAACATCGCGAAACGTCACATGGCAACGTGACGCCAGAAATTTGACATCCGTGCTCTACTTTATCCTTTTGTTTGTCACTTCTAAAAAAGTCCTTCCAAATATTAGCAGAGCTCTTTTGTATATCCAGAAGGAAAAAATATCCAAATCAACTTTCTGATTTAATGTCTGTAGGGAATAAGTCATCCGTCAGATCCATTTGTATAGCGTTTAAATCCCCCTTCAAATTAATTTCATAAACATCAGTTGCAACCCACTTTATAATTTTATATGAACATGCTCTATTCATTTTATGAAGCATCTGATCCATTCTGCCCAAAGGTTTAGCTGAAAGGTAGTTAAAATTTTTCACTAAGGATTTTTGCTCCATTTTCTTTATCCTCTGACTCTCTTGTACAGTCCTCAAGGTCTTCTAATGAATACAATAGAACCTTGCTAATCTGAAGGGTCTTAATCTTTCCAATATGCAAAGAATAAAGAAAATAATTGAAAAAAGTGATTAAGATAGAAGACTCAGTCAAGTGCAGTGTCCATAAAGTGCAAATTGGAATTTGATGTAAATTCCAACTCTCAGCCACTTCCATCGTGAGCTGACCATAAAAAAAGACAATTTCCACAATACAATGAAGAATAGCTGTCCAGAATCTCATGGACAATTTCAACAATCTCACTTGTATTCCTGAAAGATTACACTAACTTAGATCTGGTGTCCAGTGTCAATTTCACTTGCAAAATTGTCTTGCTAACTAAGCAAAGCCAGCAAGGCCTCTGTTCACTATGGCGCATATAGGAAGTATCTTTCAAAAGTGTTTTCCTTCTCTTTCCTTCTCACCCACCCATATTTAATGCAGTACCGGTAAGTTGCTTACCACACTAAGTTGCTTTGTTTTCCTTCATTTCTATGTTTCAGATCAGAAACACCTGGGACTGTTGAAAGTGAAACATTATTTCTAGCTCGTCTGAATTTCATTTGGAAAGGTTTTATCAACATGCCATCTGTGGCAAAGTTTGTTATCAAGGCTTACCCAATCTCTGGTTCTTTTGAAAGTTTAACAGAGGTAATGTCTGGGGTACTCAACAATTCTACCATTTTCTTGGGGACTTTCTGAATTTTCTTTTACTGTGGACAATGAAATATTGCAGTGTAAAATCACCAAGGAGGGCATTAAACCAATATACTTTTGCATGTAGATTATGAAAGTTATATTTCTTTTATTGAGGAAAATTATTGTCTTGTGGTAAAAATATACATCTACTTCTCTTCCATAGGATTTGCCAGATAGCATCCAAGTAGGTGGCAGGATATCACCTCAGACTGTTTGGGAATATGTTGATAAAATAAAGGCTTCGGGTACAAAGGTAAAAATGTATTCTTGTAATATAATGTGGCATTAGATGCTCAATGTTCCTTGATTTTTAAAAAGAATAGGATTTCATGCTGGTGCTGTTATTACCTGAAATAAATTCATCAGTACTGTTTGTATGAAATCCAATGCAGAAAACAAATAAACCACACTGTTCCTTGTTCTGTAATGAATCCAGTAGCTAGATAATATGCTCATTTTCAGTATATGGGAAGCCTAGATAAATTAAGATACAGAAAGACCCAGGGGAAGAAGAGTATTATAAATGAAGAAAAGAACTTGTAACTATGATACTTGTACATATTCCCATTTCAGAAATACTGTTAAGCACTACAATTCTTTTTGATATAGCTTGTGTGTCATTTCTCTGTACATTTACACTGGTGGCATCTAAGACCACCTTTAATTTATGAAAAATTTTATTTTGATTCATGTTAATGTTTCATATAATCAAAATACATAATATGGTTTAGTGCACAACTTTGTTTCAGTACAAATTTTTTGAGAGAATCATTTTCTATATTGCATACATTTAAAGTTTGCCTTCCTCAGTAGCAAAGCAATAGGATTACAGATTAGATCCGTTTAAATAATCCAGCATTTAATTACCATTGTTTTGAGATAACTTCAAACTGCATGTGTCTTCCTGGCGTGCAACAGCAATATGAGAAGCTGTAGAGCATTCTCTCTTATTTACTGATTTACTTATTGAATTTGCATGCCACTTATTTCACTATCAAGCAGTTCTGGGTGACTTTTACTTGTTTGCTATCTATGATCATCATGAGTGAATTTCCCGGCATCTAAAATCAATGAAGTACAAACTTTTTAATACCCCGGGCAATGAAAATTGATGTGTGTGTGTGTGTATTTATTTGAAGAACATGGTGATAATTAATAAATGTTTCTCTTTTTTCATAATAGGAAATATGTGTGGTTCGTTTTACTCCTGTTACAGAAGAGGATCAGATTTCATACACTTTGCTTTTTGCGTACTTCAGCAGCAGAAAACGTTATGGTGTAGCAGCAAATAACATGAAGCAAATCAAGGATTTATATATTATCCCTTTAGGTGCTTCTGATAAAATTCCACATCAGTTGGTTCCTTTTGATGGTCCTGGTAAGTAACAAAGATAGGCTGAACTGTCCTTTGCACTAAAGTATTATTGATTAAAAAAAACAAGAACAAAACCTTTTTTATTTTCTGAGATATATTTTTAACTATGCTAGAAGTCAAATAGTTTGATGATTTATTGCAGAGCATTTATGAATATTGGAAATGAAGCTTTGCATGGAGATTTTTTTTCAAAGAACAGACATGGATTTCTTTCTCTGTTTAGCTCATGGATAGAATTAGTATTCTTGATTTAACAGATAAGTATTTTACAGTGTAAAATGTACTTTTACATAGCAATTATTTGGAGAGTGAAATTTTGTCAGTGCTTCTTAAAGTACATTTTGTAACATTAGTGAACCGTTTAAACGATTTGGCATTGTAGAGACTCAGGGTGGCTGGTTTTAATTGAAAAAAAAATCCAGCATACATGTTTTCCATTTACATTGTTCTTTTTTTAATATACTACATATGTGTGTGTATGTGTGTAGGAATTGAAGTCCATCGACCCAACTTGCTGCTGGGATTGATAATTCGCCAGAAGCTGAAAAGGCAGATTAGTGCTGTGGCTAATTCAACCATGACCCATGCTGAAGAAGGTCCTGAAAATTTGCAACCAGAGAAAAAAAGTAAACTGAACAAATTGGAAGTCCTTCATTCTGAGGTAAATGAAAGAGAAGAAGAAAATGATTTCTTTAATTCATTCACCACAGTACTGCACAAGCAGAGAATCAAATCCCAACAATGTAGCACAGAGGAAGTCACAGTGAATGAACCTGCTGTGGAGAGCATCAAACTTGAACTCCCCAAACCTCTACGGTTCCTTCCTGGGGTTTTGGTTGGATGGGAAAATCAGTCATCTGCTCTCGAACTAGCAAGTAAGCCACTGCCAGTAGATGACATTCTTCAAAGCCTTTTGGATACCACGGGGCAGATGCCTGAACATATCCAACCAACAGTTGACAAGTTGCTTAATAAAGATCTTCCTTTATTAGAGAAACGGACAAACGTAAAGGAAGAAAATATAGACATTCCAGTGGGTGTTGAAGATACAAGGCATAAAAAGGACAATGCAAAAGAAACCATCAGCAATACCTTACCAGTGGATGTATCAGTGGATTTCCCTTGCTCTTCAGGAACTCTTACAAGTCTGAGTCTTAAGGAGAAACCACCGGATGTTTCCACTGAGGTATTTTTAGCAAACTTAACTACTCTATCACAGAATAAGGAAAACCAAGAGACTCCAGAAAACAGTTTAAAGTTGGATGATACAGATAATGCTCCTCAGGAAAATAAAAGAACCATAGATTTTCCTGTTCCTTCCAATGCTGGAAAAGGAGTTGGAAGCAATAATGTTGGAACAGCATCTGTTGATACTATGACCATTCATAGTTCCAAATCTCCACCATTCATTAATCTTAAGAGAGACCCAAGGCAAGCAGCTGGACGAGGCCAACAGAACAATAGTTCAGAAAGTGAAGGCGATAGTACTAGAAGTGAAGATATGCAGCAGCTTGATACTTTAGAATCTGAACGGTCAAAAGTCGATAACAAGCAGACTTCAGGAAATGAATTAGCCTCAGATCAGACCGATAACCAAGCATACAAGACAACATTGGTTTCAAATGCATCTAATGGAGAAAGCGCATGTACCTCACAACTTAAAGACACCTTGATGCAAAACATTGAGACTGGGAATTCTGAGAGAGGATTATTGCCGCCGCCGCTGCCACCCTCTTCATCAACATCATTATCATCTCAGTTTGAAGTGGAAAATACAAGTCATCAATCTGACTTCAGTACCAAATTACCTGCCGCAAGTGGAAATTTCTCACCAATTAGGACTCCTCAACCCAATTTCCCCCCCGCTAAAACAACTCCCACTGGTTTTCAGTTTCAAGGGGCCATTGCCCCTAATTTCTCCCCACCGAACACTCCTGTATTTGGGTTTCCCCATCATCTGCCCCCACCGCTCCTTCCACCTCCGGGCTTTGGTTTTGCTCAAAGCCCTCTCATGCCTTGGCCCCCCGTACTTCACCTGCCAGGTCAGCTACCCCACTTTGTTGGTCCAGTTACACCAGCCCCTCCCACCACCCAGAAACCATCAAGATTCTCAGGGCCTGAACACTTTTATCAAAATAAAAACACTAGGAGACACGAAAGGCGTCACAGTGACCCCTGGGCAGGCCGACAGGGTCCTCATGTGGAGAGGGCCTTCAGCAGGAGGAAGAATGATCAACACAGGCAAAGGTTTTATAGCGAATCTCACCACCCCAAAAAGGGCAGGCACGACTGGGAGTTGGATCCTGAAAGAAGTCGACACCGAGACAGAAGCTCAGAGAAAGAGAGGGAAAGAAAAAACAGGGAGGAAGGGCATCGAGACAAAGAGAGATTGCGACTTTCACATAGCGATAAGGACTCTGAAAGCAAATCCTCACAAGAAAGTAGAAATCCTGAAAAGAAGGATGTTCCTAGAAGTGAAGAGCGCTTTCATGAGAAAGAGAAAGAAAGAGAAAAGAGTAGGGAACGGCCAAAGGAGCAAGACAATGAAAAGAACCGAGAAAGGCATCACAAAGACAGGGACCAGAGTGATCGGGGTAAAAGCAAAAGGTGAAAGGAAAAAAAATGAGAGAGAAAGAAGGCACAGTCTGTCTTCTAGTTCTAAACAAATAGAACATAATATGTTTTAAATATGTCCTAAAGCTGTCTGTATAATATATGCTTGGGTATAATTGTGCCATCAATACTTTCTTTTTATATTCAATGTTTAGTGTTTTGTAGGACTAAGTCTGTTCTGGTACCAGTCTGTGTACCGCACATTCATTTTCTTTTATAATCTCTTGACATAGGAGTAGAGTTGAATAGTTGGAAGATTTTACTCTGCTTGTACAGAAAATGACTGAAAGGGGCTTCTTTTAATATGCAATAAAAGACACATACAGATTCTTTGTCAAATTGGGCTTCAGTCGAGCTATTTGTAGCCTTTGGTGATTTGTACTTTGCGTTTGGAGCTGCTCCAGCAAGCATGAAGATGGATTTGTAGTGTTAAGTATGACAACGCAACACTGGCTTTGAAAACAAGAGAGATTGTAATGCAGCCCTATTCCAGTGCATATGAATTCAAAAGATTCATGAATTCAAAAGATTCATGAATTCAAAAGATTCCAAAGAATAAGGAAATGGTGGTGGCAGAGGGAATTCCACCTGTATTAATTATTAATTATTGGGCATTTCTGATAGAATGAAGTGGCCTGTGAGCAGGAGTCCATGTTTTACTGCTTCAGGGCACACTTTTTAGTGGGGTATTTTACGGCTTTAGCCTTTCCGTCATTGATGGGTCACCTCCTGAAATGAATAAAACTAATGACGTCAATAGTGTTAGGACTGGAATTAAATCTATCTTTCCACTTTTAATCATTAAACGCCATCTAGGAGAATTCTCAGGAGTTCTCAAGCTTTGCTCATTTTGGGTTTTTATTGGCAACAACAAAGCCTAGATCAAGGTTGACCGTGTTTCCGCTTCATCTGCACAAAGGCTTTTTTTTTTATGTGACCACCCCCACCCCTGATGGCAATTTGAGAGCCCTAGCTTTCAGCTGAAATTAATATTTTAGCTATTTCTCATGCTTTGAAAACTTGAATACCTAAGCTTGTACATGAGACTTGTGTTTTCCTATTCTTTATATTATAAAATGTAAATATTTTAAGGGGTATTTTGATTCTACAAATGATAACCTTCTCACAGTTGTTTGCTTGATTTTAATAGATGTGGAGCAATAGGCTATACCAGTATAACAGAAAGATGTATAAATATGGCTTGCCTTTACAGTTCATGACTGGTAATTTTTAATAACCCACAGGGTTTTTAATAAATAGATCAGTAAAATGTGATTTTTCTGTGAAACATAGTATATTGGTTTTTCTGTTAGATATCATTGCACTACTCTGTTCAACATCCTATTTTGAAGTATTTAGTAAAATTAAGAGCATTGTGCATAAAAAAGGAAACCCTTAATTAAATCGCCTTACCTATGAACATAGATTTTGCACTTTGGTATAAGAAAGAAACTATCTCTCAATAATATGTGATTAAAATAAATTGTTAGGCTATTTTAAAACCCTATTTAAATATAATAGCCAGTTTGCAAACCGTGCACATGGCTTTATTTAGTCAAATTAAAAATGCTATATCATAAATTGCTTGATGGTACCTTTTTTTTTTTAAAGTGACTGTCCAAAATGTTGACTCATTCATGCATATAATCAGTCTGTATGTTTTCAACATAAATGCAACTACCGGTATATGCTAGGTTTAGGATAAATTCTTGTGTGTGCATATGTGTGTAGGCACTGAGGACTTTGCCTGGAATTTTCCCGTAAGAGTGAGTAGAGTAACATCTGGCACAAGACAGCATTCTCCACCCATAATTACTTTCAACCTTTCTTGTGAAACCCTTTAATTAGTGTTCATTTTCAGCTATCTAACTCTCCCAAGGGCTCTTACTATATGTCTGTCATGAAAAGAAGATAACAAGCTTATTATTCATAATAATTTTTGCTGCAAAAATAAAAAAAAACTACTGGGAGGATCAAGTTGAAAAAGTTTTGGAAAATGAATACCCTGAGATGTTACGAGAATTTAAAATTCAGACAGACAGGCCCCTTGTTCATGATATGTCTGATAAAACAGTTATTGAAAACAAGAAAATCTACTAGGACTTGCAGATCAAATTTGGATGCTTATGGAAAAAGAAATCTGCTGTTACACCAATTGTGACTGGAGCCCTTGGAGCAAAGAATTCCATCCATATTTGGAAAATGTTTTAATTCATCAGAACTGAACACCCTAATTTTACAAAAATAACCACTTGCTTGGAATTGCCTATATCCTTAGTTGCTACCTTAATAATTGATAGGTCCCTGGTTAGGACTTGAATTATTAAGTATTCACCAAGCTTAGTCTGAATCTAACAGTAGATTACTCATAATAAGTATGCAATTACTTTTATCCCAGCTTTATTATTTTTATAAATAACTCAAAAGTAGTGAATATATCTAGTATTCCTTCCTTCCTCCTGTTTTCCCACAATACTATGAGGTGAGTTGGGCTCAGGAAAAGTGTCACCCAAGATACCCGGCTTTCATGTCTCAGGTGGGACTGGAACTCAGTCACTCAGTTTCTAGCCTGATGCCTTAACCATTAGACCAAACTGGCATCGTAACAGTAATATCATCTGCCTATCACTGTCTTTGAGAAGAACTCAATAGGTGAACAAAAATGTCAAATCCAGTCTAAACATATGGCTGACTGCATGACCAGCCATAATAATAAATGATGGTTGGATGGGTGTAACTTTGATAATGAAATTGGAGTTTCTTGTGAATTTTAAATATTCATACCCGATTTGTGCTATTTTATTCGTATTTATTTGGATATGTATGTAGGAGTATAAGATGTTCTCTGAATAGTCTCATCATACTCAGTGGGAGAATCCTGCAGGTAAGCTTATGAGCAGCATAGAAGATCAGTGCTTCAAAGACTGAAATCCTAAGTGCACTTTGATATTTCCACATAAATATAACTAGGAATAGGGTGTTAACCTTACTATAAAAAAAGTTTTAAAATGCTAAATATTTGCTATGTATGCCCCCATTCCTCCAAAATAATCAGTAGATACAATCAGAAATCTGGCATCAGGTATTGTAAAAAACTACAGTGTGTTATGATTTTCTTTCGTATTTTGGCTCTTCCTGAGATGCTACTTCATAGAATAGTGATAGCAGCTTGTTAGGTAATCACTTTGGAAGAATTTTGCCTTGCAAGGTAAGGTATGAGTATAATAAATGAATACAAATTTATAGTTTAATTAATTGCAGAATGAGCAAAGGGCTGTGCAGAATAATATTTATTGGTTCAACATTTTCCATACCTCAAAAGTCCTTACAAATAAAAATCTAGACTAACATTTAAGATTTTTCTTCTATTGTATTATTGCAGATTTCAAATAAGAGATGAGAAGTCCTTATTCTAAAATAGAGAAGTACATAGGAAGAAATGGTGTTACTAAAAAAGTAGGGACTAAAAGAATGATCAAAGGCTTTCCAAAACATTTCAAGAAAATAAAGTGAAGAGGTCATGTGTGTTGTCACCCAGATGTGTTGTGAGACATAATTTGAGACAGGAGGGACAACAACAAAAAAGCATAGATAACCAGGGAATTGCAATACAACTGGTAGAAAAGAAGCATTAAAATATGATTCCCTTATGTGTAAATTAAACTCTAGGCTATGTTACATATAGTTCATTTCACCAATGATGAAATGAAAAAATTAAAATTAATAAATTGATAAAATTAAGTGAAAACCATAATCTAATAAATTAATAACAGTAACCTCAGGAAAGGAAGAGATGGCAATAAAGGAGAATATTTGTACCAAAAGTGTTTTTTCAAAAGGCAACTGAACTTTCTGTGTTTTTTCTTGAAGACATTTCGCTTCTCATCTAAGAAGCAAAACATCTTCAAGGAAAAACACAGAAAGTCATCATTTGAAAAAGCACCCTTGGGGCAATCATGACTGGATGACTGAGAATCTCCATAGACATTGAAAATATTTGTAGCTCAGAGTTGAAATATGGGGTCCTCGGTGCTCTGTGAGCCTTGGTTGTTTTCTTGCAGAAGTTTCATTACCCAAATTAGGTAATATCAGTGCTTGTATGGATTAGGGTTTGCTGAGTAAAGGATGGTTTTGGAAAAATGTACCTTACAAGATGGAAGACTTAGTATAGCGATTAAAATGATTATTTTCTAACAAAATAATGCTCCTTTAATTGTTCATCACCCTTCCAAACTCCATAGCTTCTTTGTTTAATACTTATATTTTTGCATTTTAGCAAGAACATTCCTGCTTCCAACAAGTTAATTGCTTTCAGTGATAATGGATCTCCCCAAGTACTACCCGTGTTTCCCCAAAAATAAGACCCGGTCTTATTTTCTTTTGAGCTTGAAAATAAACACTCGGGCTTATTTTCGGGGAAGTCTTTTTTTAAGTGCAGGAGGTGGCGAGCACCGGGGCTGATGGGAGTACAGCTACCGCCGGCCCCGCCCTCTCCGTTCCACTTTCTGCTTGCCCGCGACTATATTGGGCCAAGCGCTCAGCATGCCCAGGCCTCCACCCTCCCTGCCTGCTGGCCCAGCTGCTCCTGGGATACTTCTCGGCTGCAAGCGGCTGCCCATGCTGCTGTTGGCTTTGTGGGGACTCTTCGCCCTCCTGGCAGGGCGGGTGGAGGCCAGGGCATGCTGAGAGCTTGGCCCCAATTGAGGGAGCTGGCAAGCAGACAGTGGGACGGAGAGGGCGGGGCTGGTGGTAGCTGCCCAAACACTTTTTGCCGAGAGGGAGACAAAGCTTTGTCTGCTTGCAAAGGGGACGCTTTGAAACGAAGCTAATCGCTCCGTTTCAAACCATCTCCTTTGCAAGCACACGAAGCTTTGAGTTTCCTATGTTTGGTCGATTTGCTCCATTCCCAAGCACCCTATAGGCGACCAAACACTTTTCACCCAGACAGAGAAATGACAGAGACTCAAAGCTTCGTGTGCTTGCAAAGGGGATGGTTTGAAACGGAGCGATTAGCTTCGTTTCAAAGCGTTCCCTTTGCAAGCTGACAAAGCTTTGTCTCCCTCTGGGCAAAAAGTGTGCAGCAGTGCCAGGCGGAGGCAGAGGTTATCCCAACGCACCGCCCACTCTGTCCCACCTCCCACCATCTCTCGGCTTGCCTGCAGCCCCGCCGACCAAACACCCATGTGGGGCATCGGGATCGCCTGCCTCCCCTATGCCTCTGCCTGCTGCCATTGCCGCTGCACAAGCCTCCTGAGAGCCTCACGTGAATCAGGCAGCTGCACAGCACGTCTGGACCACCTCTCCCCCCCCCCCGCCTCTGCATGCTTGGACTTACAGGTATTTGCACTGCACCAAGGGGCCGATGGGCTGTTACTGCTGCCGGACACAGTCAGCCCCCGTGCGCTTGCCGCCTCTCATGCTGGCCACCCCCTGGGGTTATTTTTGGGGTAGGGCTTATATTAGGCCCATCCCAAAAAATCAGGCTAGGGTTTGTTTTTGAGGTGGGTCTTATTTTTGGGGAAACACGGTATAGTTTGTTTCCCTGAAAAATATGGGGTTTGTAAGAGAATTGCGGGCGTAATTTGTTTTCCATTGTACTAGGCATTTATTTTTTGAATACATTCTAAAGCTGAGGAAAGATCTCTCTGAAATTTATTGTTTACATTTTGATATGATTTAATTGCTCCCTAAGGAAAAAGCTACTGCTCACAAAAATAAGCATAGAAAATATAAGCTCTGCCACTTTCAAAATAATATTTGATATTACAGGTGGTCTTTGACTTACAGCCATCGGTTTAGCGACCATTCAGTTACAACAGCATTGGAAAAAAACCATTTTTCACTTACACCCATTTCATCATCTCTATGGTCACGTGATCAAAATTCAGAGGCTTGGCAAGTGGCTCATATTTAGGATGGTTGCAGTGTCCCAGGGTCATGTGATCACCTTGTGCAATCTTCTGAAAAGCAAAGTCAATGGACAATCCAGATTCACTTAACTGTGTTGATAACTTAACTGCAGTGATTCACTTAATAACTCTGGCAAGAAAGGTCATAAAATGGAGCAAAACTTACTTAACTGTTTCCCTTAGCAACAGAAATTTTGGGGTTAATTGTGGTCATAAGTCAAGGATTACCTGTACTTGCATTGACAAATTATGTGATCCATTCTCTACTATTAGCTGATATATTTTTAATGACAATGGGTAATACGGTAAGTTGAAATAAGAAAAATGTAATAGGAATAAGAAAAATTAACTTTATTTTTGAATAGCTACCCCCATCTTGTGGATTTGTCATAGGAGACCATTTGACCATGGTTGACTTGAATTCGGAATAAGTCTGAATATTCAGTTTCTTAGATATTAAAAATTTTGCAATTCAATTTGACAAGAGAAGGAAATATTTAGGTCAGATTAAAATCATGTGTAGATAGCTGAGGATAGGAAAGAAGAGAAGGAAATGGAGCTGAAACAGAAAAGAGGCAAAATACATTGATTTGAGAGTTCTTTCCCAATTAAATGCAGGTGGGTGATTCTGGTGATGGTGGTGAGGAATATTAGGAATTAATCATGAAAAGTATCTAAAAGACAAACTCAGCAATTGTCAAGCGTAAAGGAAACATGGGAAGGAAGAGTCAAAATCAAACTAGGATTGAGGTAAATGAATGACCTACAAGTCAGACTGCATGATTGGAAGAATTAAGTGGGCAATCAAAGAGCATAGAAACAATCCATGAAAGCAACTGTGTTGAGTTTAATATTTTGTAAAAAATAAATCAGACAAGCAATAGGCTGCAGTTTACAAGTGTTCTATTATGGACCATCTATAACGGGTGTCAAACTCAAGGCCCAGGGGCCGGATCCTGCCTGCGGGGCTGCCCTGGAAACAGTGAAGGACTGGCCCGCAGTGCCTCTGCCAGCAAAAACGGAGTTCGTGAGCTCCATCTTCGCTAGCAGAGGGTTGCAGGACAAAAATGGAGCTTGGGAGCCCGTTTTCACTGGCAGAGCGCTCAGGCCACCACAGGTGCCCCCGACATGAATAATGTCGAGCTGGCCATCCCCACCCCGGCCCCACGAGGCCAAACACAACCCTAATGCGGCCCTCAATGAAATTGAGTTTAACACCCCTGATCTATAACTATGCCTGCCCAGAGTCTAGCAGAGTGAGCTACTATAACAAATTTAAATAAATAATACAGCCTTGTCTCTTGGTTACTCCTTATCTCCGCTATATATATTATATCCTTGTCCCTTAGTTAGATTTATTTTTTTTGAATCCTGAAAAAGGGCAACATCCTTTATTTTACCAATTAGTTCTTGCTTAAATAGTCCTGAGGTGACAGCACTTACTCTCCTATCAAGTCCAAACCCTCCAAAATAGCAAATGCCCCCATAGTTTAGAACCGTATATTTTCTCTGTGGATCCAGATCTTCAAAAAGAACAAGTTCCTCATCAAGATACACTTCAATGAGAGTCCAGTTTTGCACAATGTCAACAAAATACCATTTTTTGCAGCACAGCATCTTTCTTTGGTGAATAAGAGGGACGGCAATTCTTTCTCCTAGATTAACTACAACTTTTAGCATTCCGTTTTCAAGTCCTACTCCAAGGAAGTCATTATCTTCATCTTCAGCCTTTCCTAACCAAACAAGCAAACCATCCATTTGACTGGTGGTAAAATTGAAAGAGACCCTAGTAAATCTGAGATCTCTCTCTTCATAATTGGGATCAGTGTACTTGATGTATGAATTGCCTGTGAACTTTGCAATCAAAAATGAGAGCTGCTTTTCACACCACAGGCCTGTCCAGCCAAGTTTACAGGCACAAGTATATGAAAATAAAACAGGGTTGGGTATACAAATGCTTCCATGGAGACACTTACTACGTGAACAATAAATAGACTGCTCACATGTCTTCCCCATCCATTGCTTGGGGCACAAGCAAGAGAAATCAGACTCTACAACTTTACATTTCCCATTGTTTTTACATACTCTATAGCCACAGGGTGTTCCATCGCAGTCTCCTATATTGGAACCACCTTTCGCTCCTTTCTCGGTGAGTTTTAATTCTTTGCCGTTGACAAAGACCTCCCTAATGCAGCCAGTGAAGCCAGTGGGCTCATTCTTAATTCCCCTGGGATTAACCAAGTTTAAGGAAGGTAGTCCTCCTACATAGAAATCAGTTTGTGTATCTAAGGAAGTCATGCCATTGGTAGCTTTCTGAGTTACGTTGATTCCATCAAGATCCAAGTAGCCTTCGTTACCAACTCTTCCTGCTTTAATTAAAAGCCAGGTTTTATTTGTGCTATGGACAGGTTGGAATGTCTGTAAAACTACTGTTCTGTCCCCAAGGTTGTAACGTAGTTGTATATATCCACTTGCCAGGGTGATACTTAGGAAGTCACCTAAAGAGAAGAAGATGCAACACATTAGTATCTCTGAGCAAGTAAAAAATTAACTAAACATTAAGTTAGCTTTTAGCAGTCTGGTATCTTCCATATGTGTCAACATTACAACATCCAGAATGCCAAGTCAGCATTGGATATCACTCTGCCATTACTTAGCAATCTGAAGATACTCAGATGAATCTCATGGTGCTTGTTTGTTAAGGTTTACATAACTATCAAATAAGAGTTGCATTGCTAAGCTTTACATAATAGCAGCTGAAGAAAAAAGTTTGGGTTTGTTTGTTTGTTTACATAATGTGCTTTGCAAACCAAGCAATGGCATCCCCTCTGTTTTGGCTGCCACTAACCAATATTCTCCTGGGCCTTTCCTCAATCTAAACATGTTTGCTTTGACAGGCTCCTTGGAAGGCAAACATGACAAATGGCAAACTCTCTTACTTTTAAGGGCTCAAAGACTCGGTGGTTTGAAATGTATGTTTGTGGCACCAAGTAAATTTCCTACCAAGGCTTTCTCTTCTATCCTGTTACAAATACTCTTCTTAAATACAGTAAAACAAGCCTCATTGGATTTAAATATAAATCATTTTCAAGAAACCGTATTTAAAATTTCATTTTTGAGTATTGAGCACTTTTTTATTTTTCCAAAGAAAAAATTAGGAGCCCGTTTTTTTTTTCCTTTTAAGTGATGTCCTGGTTTGGATTTGGGTTTGATGAGAGCTTGGGAATTTGAGAGAGAGAAGGAGAGAAAGTTTCACTAAGATACATAGTGTGTTCTTCGTGCAGTTGGGCTCGATGTGGCTCAGGGTAGGGTGAGGAGTGGCAGATGTAAAAACAAACGAACACATTTTCCCACCAGTGAAGCTGGATGGAACGTTTATGAGTTGCAATTTGTCACTGAAAGAACACATTTTCTTTGGATTTGAAATTTCACATCCTGTTTTAGTCTTATTTCAAAGATATTTCAAAGAACCAGTGACCCACCTTCATTAGAACATGTATTCAAGCAGAAAAAAAAAATTGTTGTAAGATGATGTGTTTTGCTGCTACAAACAGACTTTTCTTTGGAATAGTCACCCTTGTTCACAGTCTTTTAAGAGATAATCTGTGCAAAGGCATCATTTAATATATTGTCTAGCCTTGTACTACCCTGTACTACCCTGTTTCCCCCAAAATAAGACATCCCCTGATAATAAGCCCAATCCGGCTTTTGAGTGCATGGCAATAAGGCCAAGCGCTTATTTCAGGGTTCAAAAAAATATAAGACAGGGTCTTATTTTCGGGGAAACATGGTACCTTCACCACCTCAAATAAATCTAATTGTTTTTCTTAAAGCTCAAAGAACGGAGATGCACAGCACTTGTGACTTATTTGGAGAGGCATAGTTTAATCCTGACATAGCAGAGGCTTTAACCTGTTCCTATTTGAAGGGGCCAAGAAAGAAAGCACTTTCATTTTGTTCTGTTCTGTTTATAATGCACAAAGAAGCAAAGAATAAAAAAAGGGGCAGTAAGTGGAATAAAATGTGATAGCAAGATACCCTTCACTTTATTTGCATGGTCTTTCTAAAAGGCAGAAGAACAAGACAATCTACCTTGAAGTTGGGCTCAAAAATTTGAAAAATCAAAGGCAACTTTTAGTTCTTTTTTAGACTTCTTCACAAACCAGTTCCATCATGGGCACAAATCTTCTTTTTGATTGTTTTTCTGTTTACGTCAACACAGCAGTTTAACACAGCAGGGGTCTCCAAACTTGACAACTTTAAGACTTGTGGACTTCAACTCCCAGAATTCCCAGCGAGCAAAGTTGCCAAGTTTGGAGACCCCTAGTTTAGAGCCTCGAAAGAAGTTTATGAGAAAGGGCACCTGACTGATCAAAAGCCCCTGTTCCCGGTCTTTTTACTCAGACAAAACTTCATGCTTTTAAAATCTTCTTTTCCCTTGTGCAATGTCCTAGATTTTCCTCGCAGAGTTCAAAAGCAAAGAGAATACAGTAAATACATTTCGTGATCTTACCTTTAAACCTCCCCTATTTTATCCTGGTGAAAAACCTCAAATATTATTTTATTTCAGAAACATAGAAGCATTTGCACACATTTTAAAAAATAGCAAGCAAATGGTACAAAAATGGCAATAGGGGCTGAGATGAGTAGTATGACAAAAATGGTAGTAAAATTGAACACGAGAAAATGTTTCAGTGTTGAGAACAAATGACTGGCTGGAATGATTTTGTCCAAGCATGAGGCATGAGTGAAGCTTGATGGGGCTGTAAGCCAAAGGAGGCAGTGGCTTTGTTTGTTGTTCCACTGGCTGCCTGAATTGGCCTGAAAAGCTGGAGTAGGCCTGGACACTGGAGGTTCCCCTTCCCTGCTGTAGCCCTTTGAAAGAGTATTAGGAAGTATCATTGAAAGCAAAAGTTTCTAAAATGAGCAGATTATGGAAGCAGATGACTCAGAAAATATGGCAGCATCACATTCTTTGGATGGAGTGATTGATGCTAATTGTCCAGAAAATAGGATTATTTCTGAAACATAGAAAATCTACATGCTTCTCAGAGCTACTGACTATGTTAGGAGTGGCCTGTCTAGAAGCACCCTTGGTTTGCTGCTCCCAGACCCTCCTAATACGGTTGTTCTGACCCAGCTCCCCAAACACGACAAACCCTCTGAAGTTTAACTCAAAGAGTCCTTTATTAGGAGCGCTGGCAGCCCCAGCAAAAAAGTTTCTCTCTCACGCAGGCTGATAAGTCTGGCCGGCCAGAAGATGAATAGTTGTCTGCCACATCTATTCATCTCCGCCCCCTGCCTTTTATCCACAGAGCTAGGGTGGGGCTTCACTAGCAGCGGTGGTTCTTCCTTCCCAAGGATCGGCCCACGGATTTCCACTGCTCTCCCCTCCTCTGCCTTCTGCACATCCGTGTGTCAGGCACTGGACCCAGCTGTTCCTCTTCTTCCTCATCAGCCACCTCCAGACCTGGGGGCTGTTGACTCTCCATCTGAGGGCTGATGGACAGCCCAGGCTCCGCCTCTATCTGTCTCTCTGCCAGCTCCACTCCCTCTTTCCCCTCGGAGCTCTCAGGTTGCCTTGATGCTGACCCTGACTCCCATGCCTCCTCTTCCTCTGATTTGGCTGCTGGAGGGGCCGGTGGCTGACAGGCCATAACAACTGTCTTAACTGTAATGGTTGCAGCTGACTTGAGTGCATTTTGTTTTTAGTGTCAAGTTAATCATGCACACTATCATTATGATTTGTCATGCAATCAGCCAGATCTTTAGATTGGATTTGGCATTTTTGTTCAGCTATCGAGTCCTTCCCAAAGATCCGGGATGGTCAGGTGTTGTTGTTTGATCGTGCTAAAGGTACCATCACAGGATGTTTATTATCAATTCATTCATGTCAAGGAATTGCGCAGCAGCTGTCCAGATGAAGTCGGAGACACTGACACAAACTTCTTGTCTTTAAATAAATATAAACATATTTAATATTCAGATTTATAACATGTTTTGTCATCATCCAGAAAAGGAAGAACGTAAGATCGTCAGGAACACAGGAACGTCATGAGGTAAATCTAAAACAGTATACAGAACACATCGAAGAAAAAAGGAGGGGGGGAAGGGAAACACCCCCTTTATAATCACAGCAACCAATGACAGTGTAGATTACATCATGCATGAGTCAGCACTCTGTAATCAACTACAACTGTGTGTTCTGGCCTATTGTACACTTTGCTGTTCCAGCTACTAAATTCAATATCCTAACAATTCACCTCTTGCAAAATCATGACACATTAATCAAATCAGGTAATATTTCATTTGGCCTCCCCCCCCCACTTATCACATGATAGTAAAATGAAAGCCTTACCTGATCGTGAGCTCAGATGCTGAGCAGTGTAAAAGAGGATGCCGTTTCCTGAAAAGGTCTGGAATTGCATCCAGATATGAACTTTGTGTCGAATGTTGAAGGGCTCAAATGACATCCAGGAAGATTTGTGGTTGCTAAATGACGCATCGCTTATGGTTAAGGCTACGAAACATAACAGGAAAGAGATTTCATCTCCACTAATAACAGAATCTTTTAAGATTTCTTTTGTTCTTACCTAAATACAGATACATTAATTCCAACCTAAATTCCTCTCCCTAATTTGGGTTTAATTTACTGCATTTTATACTAGAAACAAGGAATGGTGAGCAGGGGTGCCTAGTTGTATGGAATGTCTAATGGACCCAAACAGAGATGCAGTCAGCTCTCAGATTATGTGACTTCTTTACATTAAGGAAAGCTTTTATTCAGAGAAGAGTTCTAGAAAAGGGGAAACAGAGGCCACAGAACATATTCTCATGGCAAATTGGGGAACGCAGCTAAGCTGGACTCTTCTCTGAATTTTCTGAACCATACTGATTATGCATGGACTGATGACATTGTATTGAACTGCATCATCATACTGCATTGGTCTATTCACTCCGGTTAAATGAATCCTGATAATCCAATCTGCCAATTCTGCTTGAGAGCAGTATCCAAAGCACTGACTAGTAACTTTAAAAATGTCGTTTTTATGAAATACATATATTTCCTTCATGTTTCACTAATTAAACCAAGCAGGATGCTTGAAAACTGCTTAGAAGAGTACCGAGATCCTTTATCAAGAGATCTGCAAAATTGTGCTGATGCTAGACTGGGCCACAAAACATACCATACTTAGAAAATACAGTACTGGTAGTCCTTGTCTTATGAGCAGAATTGAGCCCAGAATTATGGTCATAAGTCATGCCAGTCATTAAACAGGTCACCATGTGACTGAACCAAATTTTACAACCTATTTTCCAGTGGTCATTAAGTGAATGTCACAATCACTCAGGGAATGCCATGGTCATCAAGCAAATGTGATGGCCATTAAACAAACCCTTTGTACCCAATGAACATTTAAACACTGGTTTCCAGCAAAAAAAACCCTTCATATATCGCGGTCAGGACACTGCAAACCGCTTTAAATGCAGGCCACTTGTCAAACTCCTAAAATGCAATCACGTGACCCAGGGGTGGGTTCCAACTTACCTCGCTGCTGGTTCGCTCCCTCCCGCGCAGCATGGGTGCGCCGCATGGGTGTGCCGCATGGGTGCGCACGTGCAAAGCGCGCGCGTGCATGCGCAGTAACAAAAAACCCAGGAAAAAAAACAAAGCTGAAAAAAAGATGGCGACTGCATGCACAGTGCTGGAAGTCGGCTTCTGCACATGCTCAGAAGGAAAAATAAAATAAAAATAAAATTCAAAAAAAAATAAATCAAAAAAATGAAAAAAAAATTGCAAAAAAAAAAGATGGCGGCCCCCACGGACCGGCACTGACCGATCCGGTTCGGTGATGTCATTGTGACCTTACCAGCGGGCCGCTACCGGTTCAGGAGAACCGGTCCGAACCGGGAGGAACCCACCCCTGACATGACCACAGTGTGTGTGTGTGTGTGTGTGTGTGTGTGTGTCTGTCTGTCTGTCTGTCTGTCTGTCTGTCTGAACTTGAAATTGAGTCCCAGAGGACTGTTATAATTTCAAGCGGTCACTAAGCAACTGATTGTAAGTCAAGGACTGCCTGTATGACGTTTCATGTATTTTGATAGGTCTGGAACGTAACTTTCTTCTTTATCCTTTTATAGAATAACAAGTGTGTTCAAAAGCAGAACTCTGATACCAACCTGTTCCTCAGTGTTAGGACACACAAATCCCATTTGACCAATTAGAATCATGGGACTTTGTTGACTTTACAAGCACTGTTGCTACAGTGTGTTCCTCTTTCCCTCTTGCACTCATTATTTTCCGCCAGGTGCCTTACAATGCACCCCAGCTCACCAATCACATATTTGTCTTCTAGGTTTATCTGTTGTCATGGATGCTCCTCTCTCTAGATAATAATTTGCACTGCAGCTTTGTACAAACTGAACCCTCCCATTTCATTACAGGAGAGTCTTTTTAACCTTTGACCTCAGGAACATCCATGAATCTTGAAATGAACAGCAACGGCAATGTTGCACATAGCAGGTAATTATTGCACCCCAGAGTTTTAAAACAGAAAAAAATATGTGTGTAAAAAAGGAGATACTGAACCTCTTCTGTTCCTATTTAAGGTGTTATAACTGAGGGTGGGTGTCTTTTCCCCTTATGGGAATAGCAGAGGAGGATCTGAGCCTGGTTAGTTGTGAAAAGCCTCTTGGCTACTTCAATTTAAAAAAAAAAAAAAAAGCTAGGGAGCCTACTAATGGATTTCTTATGTTCTATGTAATCTAGTTCCAACAAGAATTGGATACGATATGTATAATGTAAAACAGCTTCTAGAAATAGTATGTAACTGAATTAGGCTGCATGGCTTGACAGCCAGGAACTTGGATGTGTGGATCAGTATAATTCCTCTATAAATGAAATGTCATTTTTTTATTGCTCAACAACAATTTCATTCTCTGATCTTAATTTCTTTTCTTATTAATAGTCTCATTACTATGACACCATGGTCTGTCAATTGCAGCAATTACGCAAATTTTGGAACTCTTAGATGTTTATTCATTTTTCTAAGCTGCTTTATATGCAATTGCTTAGATTAGGAGTAAAATAAAAAAAAAGATGCTGTTGATATTCCCACATAATGTTAAGAATATTACATATGGAAATTTATAGAAGAAATCTCAACTCTGTAGGTTTACTGTATATTGGATTCCTGTTGTCTCATAAATTGTTAAACTAATCTCAGCAATCGAGAAAACCTTTGATAAGAATGGCATATAAGCCTTTATTAGTGAGAGAATATATTAAGAAATCTCTGTCTGCTTTGTTCATTATACCCACTGGAGTTGTTTAACGTATTGGAAAAGTGAATCTGGAAGGCCCAGCTGGTTCTTTAAACAAAGCAGAGATCTAGTAGATCACAGTTCAGGGTTTATTATTTACTTATTTACTTATTAAATTTATATACCATCCACCTCACAGTCACACAATTCTGGACAGCACACAATCTGATAAAACAATATTATAAAAGTTTAAAGCAGTAAGACAATAAATATAACATTACAATAATAGAGAAATACAGTAGCTAAGATAGGTATGTGAGGGGGTGTACAATGAAGTGGAGGTGGGATCTTTTATTAATATAGTAACCACTTCCAGGATGACAAGGCCCCATCAGGGTCCCAGGCCAACAGCCAGAGCCAGTTTAAGGCCAAAAGAGTGGGTGAGGATCTCAATGTTCCAGAGGGCAGGAGCTACAGAAGAAAAGGCTCTTCTCCTGGATCCTGCTAGGCATAATTCCTTGATTGATGGGGTCCACAGTGTGCCCTTTCTGCTGGCACAAGGCCAATCCCATTCTCAGGTAACCTGGATCTATGTCATAAAGGGATTTATAGGTAGAATAGAAATAGAAATAATAGGAATAGGAATAGGAATAGGAATAGGAATAGGAATGGAATAGAATAGAATAGAATAGAATAGAAGAATAGAATAGAATAGAATAGAATAGAATAGAATAGAATAGAATAGAATAGAATAGAATAGAATAGAATAGAATAGAATAGAATAGAATAGAATAACTGATATTTATCAGTTATTCATACAGATTTACTTATTTATAGCTGTATGGGCAATTTGAAATCTGCTGGATAAGAAGATTAAGGACACCTTTGAACTTTGGTGTTGAAGAACCCCATGGCCACCAAAAAACCCCAATCCTATGGCTCATTGAACAAATCAAAGAATTCTCACTTGAGGCACAAATGACCAGGCTCAAATTATCCTAATTTAGGTACATTATCTGAAGACCTAACACTCTACAGAAGGCCTTAATGCTGGGGGAAGTGGAAGGAAAAAGAAGAAGATGACAACGACCAGCAGCAAGGTGGATGGACTCAGGTATAATCGCTGTGATTGCACCATCAGAAGACCTGAAAGGACAGGTTAGGGATAGAGTGTCAAGGGAAAAAAAAATCTGTGTAATTGCTAGAGTTGAAAATGACTTGATGGCACATAGTCAATCAATAGATCAGTTTGTTAGGATACTAGCATAAAACCAAGAGGGTAAATATGAAAATGGATTTTCTGTCCTGCAGTAAAGGGATGAGTTTATACTTGACTTCACCAGTGATGTGGATGCCTTGATAATTAGCCTGCAATCTTGTTATCTAAGAAATATTTGTTATCCACAAGATCAATCTGTAATATTACTTCTACCACCATTTTGAGCTCCCTTCACTCGGTATATTATTCTGAACAGAAAGGGTTTTTTTTCCTCATTATTTATTTTTATAAGCATGAAGCAGAATCACCACTGTGGCCATCACTACCAAGATTTATTAGTAACATTTCTTGGTTGCAAAAATTTCTAACATGATTTGAGCCTTATTTATATCTCACCTTTATTATTTTTATAAATATTTCAAGGTGGCAAACAAAATAGTCCTTCCTCCTCCTATTTTTCCCACAACAACAATCTTGTGAGGTGGGTTGGGCTGAGAGAGAGTGACTGGCCCAAGGTCACCCAGATGGCTTTCATGCCTAAAATGGGATTAGAACTCAGAGTCTCCCAGTTTCTAGCCTGGTGTCTTAACCACTAGACAAAACTGCCTCTTTTGTACTTGTACACAGTACTACATAGAATTAAGCAGAGAACCAAAGGGATGCACATATACACAGGTTGATTTTGAGTTAACAACCATTTGTTCAGCAACCGTCCAAAGTTATGGCAGCACTGAACAAATGATATTTTGGCCCCTGAAGTTTTGGCTGATGTAGCACCCTCACATTCATATGATCAAAATTTGGGGCATTTCAACTCTCCCCCTCCCTATTCCCCCCTCCCTGTAGATCTCGGCCCTTCTGGTTGGCTTGCACAGGGACATTTCTCAGTAGTGGCAGTGGAGCTGGGGCCAAAGTAGAGACAGATTTTTTTTTTTTAAAAAAAGGTTTTGGTTTAATTAAAGCAATTTAATTTTAACAAAGTGTTAATAAAGAATAACATTAATACTTGCATATTATTAAAATAAATAAGTATTAAGTATTTCTGATTATTATTAATTATTCAATACAGCATATTAAAGTCATTAAAACTGTATCATATCAGAAAAGACTTCAGACTCCAACCTCAACTATGCAAGAAATCTACTGTTATGGCACCTGAGATAGGTAACCATTCAGTCCTGCTTAAAAATAGAGCTGAGTCAGTCCACCTCTTTGCAATGCTGTCTGCATAACATCAAACAGCTCAGACTCTCAAAACATTTAGAGTTTTTTCCATTAACCCCTGAACTGCAGTCCTGTGTATGCTAACCCTGCTGGAATAAATTTGTTGATTTGAATGGAACTTGTTGCTGAATAAATACCCATAGGTGTGGGCCACTAATTGCTAAATTAGGTTTAGGCAGCCCAGCTGCCACCTCCTAACATCCCATTTGTTGCATCCTGAATCCTGAAATTCCACTGCCAATCTCTATGGGAATACTGTAGAGTTTTGTAGTTTGTTCTACCGGCATGTTTGGGGATGTTAGGTATTGGAATGGCAATACTGGATTATATTAAATATCTAGGTCTGTGGTTTTCTGAATAAAGTTCAATATTCTGTTAATGCAATTTTGTGAGACCAAAAATTGCATCCTTTCAATATGCATATCAAATAAAGAATACTTTATTTTATAATGTATTGGGAAATTGGCAATAAGGAAGTTAAGTGTCCTCAAACAACATTTTAACATTCAGAGTAGTAAAATGGTGAGTGTGTCTGTGTGTGTCTGTGTGTCTGTGTCTGTGTAAAAGCATGCAGAATTCTACATTAACCTCTGAGACAATTTGTGGTGACTGCAGTAGAGAAAACCTTGTGCCACAATAAAACTGCTGATTTGTTAAGGTGCCAGAAGATTGTCAGAGTAGAACTGGAAGGGACCTTGGAGGTCTTCTAGTCCAAACCCCTGCTCTGGCAGGAGACTCTGAACCATTTCAGACAAGTGGATGTCCAGTCTGTTCTTAAAACCTCCAGTGATGAAGCACCCACAACTTCTGAAGGCAAGCTGTTCCATTGGTTAATTGTTCTCACAGTTAGGAACTTTCTCCTTAATTCCAGGTTCCAGAAACAGAACGATTCTTCCTTGTTTTGCTGCAAGAGACTAACAGAAGTATTTCTAGCAGATCTGCCTCTCCATGGCTTCTTGTCATGGTGGAGGTATGCTATTTTCAAGGTCACTTCTGTGTCGAGTAAAAGTGGACATGCCTATGAGCCCTCCTTCCTTAGCAAAATTCAGCCCTTGTTAAAATGAGAGCTTATGGATGCCTCATTTTGACTCTCCTTAATATCCTGGGCATTTAGAGCCCAGTGAAAGTTTTGCCAACCAAAACAGCAGCATAAAGCTCAGTACACCCTGACCTAGAGATGACAAATATGAGCATGGTTGGGACAGGATAACTTGGAGTTCCCAGCCATGAGAGTGACACAGCAAATAGCAAAGAAATCCTGCTGACGGGTTTCTCATGAGCCAGGAACGCACAAGCTATGCGCCCTCCCAACCTTTGGTACAAATGAAGCATCATTTGTAATGTAATAAAATGCAATATTATTACATCACATAATAAATGTAATGTTATCACAGTCATTACAGCATTATTTCAGCTACAGTAATATATAGGCAATGATCGTTTTTAATCCTGCTCCCTCCAGTCTTACCCACTTTTTGGAATGTACTGTTCCTCTACCATGCCAGTCATGGCGGGTACCAGAATGCTGATTAGACAGGCAGATATCTTCTTTTATTAACATTTCTCCAGTTATCTCTAGCGCCTGAGCAGTCATTTCCCACCTTCACTATTTATAAGCACAGAGCCAGTAAAAGTAAAATTCAATCAATGCCGTTGGTAAAACAAACTGCTATCCTATGCTGCCATCTACAGATTATCCTTCATTATAGTAATCTAATATGTCTTCTATGTACAAGATCGTTAAATAGTCTTTCTTTTCATCAATTTATTTTAGATTCCTATACACTTTACTTGTTATACTTCTCTTTCCCAAACTAATGATGTCAACATTTATTCTGTTTGAACTAGCTGACTGTGCTTTATTTACTGCCTTGAAGGGCAGTTAATTTAACTTTATGGTAAATAAACTCGGTGTTGCACCTTCTCGATTATTTTTCAGCTGCCAGCCTTATAATGCTTTCTTCATTTTACATGACAATTATAGTTGTTTGAGTCTTAATTTGAGTTGCGGAAAGCTGATTTTTCCAGTTTCTCTCCATCTCTTTTCATTTATCAGACCTGATAATGGACAAGAGGCTCAAGACGGTTTTCTTTCCTTAGATGCCTTAAGTGCAGTTGTATCAAGCATAATCAAGCCTGGGAAATACATCAGTCCTGGTTGGGGGGGGGTTGATCTTTGAATACGATCATGTAACCAGTTAAGGTCCATGATGTGTGGGAAGCCACCCGTTCTGCATACAGAGTTCCTAATGAGGCTTTTATTGTTGTTGTTGCATCACTAGGACAGAGAACAGTAAAAGCAGCAAGTATCTACAGAAAGTTAATACAAGTAGTCCTTGGTGTGTTACCATTCATTCAGCTTTGAAATTATGATGGCACTGAAGAAAAAGGGATTGGTCTTTGCAATTCACAGTTCTCCTGTGATCAAAATTTGGGTGCTTGGCAACCAGCCTACTTTTACAACTGTCGGCAACATCCCTCGGGCACAATCTCCTGCCCTGTGCAAAGTGCTTCTGCAGTTTTTCAAATACCCTGAGCCTTGACCCCATTGCAGGGGTGGGTTCCTCCCGATTCGGACTGGATCGCCTGAACCGTTAGCGACCCGCTGGTGACGTCACGGATCCGGTTCGGTCGGTGCCGGTCCGTGGGTGCTGCCATCTTTTTTTGGGAATTTTTTGTGAATTTTTTACTGTTCTGCTGCTTGAAAAAGGGCCCTCCCGCCTACCCCTGGGTTTATACTGACCTTTATTCCTTCGCCCGAAGCACAGCTGATCAGCTTCTCAGCTGTGTTTCGGGCTGATTGCAGCTACTGAGCATGTGCGGAAGCAAAATTGCACGAGGGAATGTCACGATGTGAACCGGTGGGGAAGGTAAGTGGAACCCACCCCTGCCCCATTGGTTGTGACAGGAATTGACTGACCAGCTTGTTGCCTGAGCCTAATGTTGTGAGCTGTGGGGGGAAATAGAGGTAGTCCTCGATTTACGACCCCAATTGAGCCCCCACATTTCCATTGCTGAGCAAGACGGTTGTTAAGTGAGCTTTGTCCCATTTTGTGACCTTTCCTGCCACAATTGTTAAGTGAATCACTGCAGTTGTTAAGTTAATACCATGATCGTTAAGTGAATCGGCCTTCCCCATTGACTTGGCTTGTTGCAAAGGGGAATCACATGATCTCGGGATACTGCAACCGTCATAAATTTACATGCCAGTTGCCAAGCGTCTGAATTTTCATCATGTGACCACGGGGATGCTGCAATGGTAATGTGCAAAGCGGTCATCAGTCACTTTTTTCTGTGCTGCTGTAACTTTGAATGGTCACTATACAAATAGTTGTAAGTCGAGGACTACCTGTAACTGGGCCAAAGTCACCCAGCCAGTTTTCGTGCCTAAGGCCAGACTAGAAGTCACTATCTCCTGGTTTCTAGCCTGGTGCCTTAATCACTAGACCTTATTGACTCTTCCTGATAAATAGATGAATCATATCTGTAAATAACAAAGTAAACAATGTCCTTCCTGTCAATGACTACTTCAGCTTCAACCACAACAATACACGAGCACACAATAGATACAAACTTAAAGTGAACCGGTCCAAACTTGATTGCAGAAAATACGACTTCAGCAATAGAGTGGTCAATACCTGGAATGTACTACCTGATTCTGTGGTTTCCTCCCCAAACCCCCAAAATTTTAACCTTAGACTGTCTACTGTTGACCTCACCCCATTCCTAAGAGGTCTGTAAGGGGCGTGCGTAAGCGCACCAGCGTGCCTACCGCCCCTGTCCTAATGTTCCCTTTTATTCGTATTCATTTCATGTATTCAAATCATGTTTATACCTATGTATGTTATCTAATACGTGCTTGACAAATAAATAAATAAAATAAATAAAAATAAATGGGCTTTGATGCATATGTGTTCTGATAAAGCTCAGAGCACTAATCACATTTCCACTGGTGAGTAAAGCAGTCAGGCTTAGTTCACGCCAAATGCTCCTCGTGTTCATTTTTCCAAGAATGGAGAATTGCCATACAAGTATGTTACTATGTATAGTGGTGCACTTTATCGGTATGACTTTTGCATCCAACTCTTACATAAACATGGCTGGATCATCTGTTTCACCTTTGATTGAAGCTATGCTGTGGCCTCTGGAAATTGTTTTCATAATTGCTACTTATTCTATTCTACAAATAATGGCTGCAAACAGTTAAATCCTACCATACACTAAGTCACTTCTACCAACTATATAAACTCTAAACAATGTGCCAGGGAGTATCTTTCTAAACTCTATTGATGTTCTCTCTGTTTGTTGTTTCTTTTCTACTAACCTACATGCACCATAAATTCTCAGTTATTTTTTTTTAATGTTTCCTTTCTTCCTCAGTAGTTATTATTTTTCAAGACTCCTTGGTTTATTTCCTGCTCTGCTGAGACACACTATACTCCTTCACTCCCTGATTCTGTACCTAGAAATAAAATATTTAGTCTGATTGTTTTTAAGATGCTTTCTTTCTTCTCAGCACGGACTAGGAAAACTGTATTTTGGGGGGGAAAAATGTGACAGTTCATTATGCTGCTAGGTGTAGGGGAAGTTGAAATCTAAGATTTTGAGACAGCAGCAATGGGTGTTTTCATTACAAATCGTCAATTGTGTTGCAGTTTATGCCATCCTCACTTTTATTCACTGGGGGAAGAAGTATTAAAGAAGAACTTTAGGAGATTATGTTTTCCTCTCTGCAGTTGCAGTTCTTATATGGATCAGAAAGGAATCAGAAAGAAACCAAAGCACATCACGTAAGGAGTAGAATGCTACTCATTAAGGATGTTAAGTGCTGATTCAGTAATTGTCTAATAATGTATAAAACATGGCTGATTCTTATTTCATGTCCATAGAGTAAAACAACTTTGAAAGCCAAAGCATGCACAAAAGCACATCTAAATATCAATTATTTAGATGTGAGATGTTGTGTCAGTAACCATAATTAGAGTGATTTAATTGTATTTTAATAAGAGTGGCGTAATGGTTGTGAGCATCAGCTATTAGACAAGAATTTCACAGCTAGATGGGGACGGTATTGGAGAGGACCCAGAAGCAGCACAGGCAGTTATGGGTGCTTCTTGAGCTGCATTGGCTTCCAGTATGCTTCTGGGTTTAGTTGTAAGTGCTGGTTCTGACTAATAAAGGCCTGTGTGGCATGGAACCAGCAGGCAGCCTCTCCCTGGTTACATCTACTTCTTCTATCAGGAGAGGCATGTTGTAGGTCAGGGGTGTCAAACTCAATTTCATTGAGGGCCACATCAGGGTTGTGTTTGACCTCTGGGGCCTGGGTGTGCATGGCCATGATGGGCGTGGCCAGCTCAACATCACTCGTGTCAGGGGCACCTGTGGTGGCCCGGGCGGGGCTGGCGGGTTCCACTTTTGCTAGTACTTTGTTTTGCTAGCATTCTGCCAGCGAAAACGGAGCTCGTGGGCCCCCGCACGGCCCCCCCAAGCTCCATTTTCAGCTGTGACGGCATCCTGCAGCCCTCTGCCAGCGAAAAGGGCCACCGCATGCAACCTTCCTGAGCTCCATTTTCGCTGGCAGAGGCACCGCGGGCCGGTCCTTCACTGTTTCCAGGGTGGCCTCACGGGCTAGATCTAAACACCCCCTGGGCCTTGAGTTTGACACCCTTGTTGTAGGTCTTGTCGAGGTAGGAGTGTCATATGACGAGACCCAGGAAGAGGAGCTTTTCTGCATAGCACCAACCTTTGGAATATCATTCCTCCAGAGCTTAGATTAGCCCCAACTGTACTGACCAAAGGAAGGCCTTGAAAACATGGCTCTGTTGTTGTACTTGGTGGCCAATAATAGTGGAAAGCTATCAATAGTTGTGCTGAACATGAAGTATTGACTGGATTCTGCTACTGATTATTGTTTGTTGTTGTTGTTGTTGTTGTTGTTGTTGTCAGGCAAAAGCAACCAGAGCAACTCGTGACTAGCCTTAGTCAGTAACTTTATTGTTTATCACCTACATTACAAGACTCTCACCAGACTGTTTGCCTTCCCCTGGGAAAAATCAGATAAGGTCAAACTTATGCCATTTGTGGCTGCACAATGATTCCATGCTTGACCCCTCCCTCCAGCCTAGCTGGCAATTGTCCAATGGATGTCATTTTATTGATGATTTGTATGTTTGCTTCTATTTAGTTGGTTTTTGCTTGGGATATTGTTTCTTATTGTTGTGAGTCACAACATTAAGAACCTCTATAATTCGAATAAATAAAAATAAACCAAAAAGAAATAGGTTATGAACTTGTCAATTGTCTATCTATTAAAAAAAATAGTATAGATTTGCATATTTATTTCAATTCTGCATGTTTAAAGTCAAGATAATGCCAACCAATGAAATTAATGTGATTAAGTCAAAGCCACTGCTGTATAAAGGGATTTTCCCATTGTGGCTTATCTCCCTATAGGGTTCTCTCGAGACATGCTCCCAAACCAGGAGGGAAACTCATAAGTGGAGAGTTTAGAGATGATTCAGCAACACATCATCCTGCTCTCTTTTTGTACTTAAATAAAACCCTCTCTTGCATTAGAGATCAACTTTAAGAGATGGCTGTAGTGCTGCATGTTCAGTTTGGATTTAATAGTCTGCAGATGATGATGATGATGATGATGTTATGCATTCAGTCCTGTCTGACTCTTGGTGAGTCTATGGGCTAGGTCTCTCCACATCTTCCGATCTTGCACTATTTCTTTGAGTTTTTCTCTGCTCTGGCTGGTGTCAGCTTTGACAGGGTCCAGCCACCATTTCTTTGGCTGCCTCATTTCCTTTTACTGCTAACTCTTTCGAACATAATTGCTTTCTCCACTGAATTCCCCACACAACATGATCAGAAGAGGTGAGATGCAGTTTTTGGATTGCAGTTAAACAGAACTTTTTTAATCTCAAAAAATCTTTGGTACCTTCAATTTAAAAAACTCTGATTTCAATTTACATTTCTCACCCAACCACAGAATAAAAAGAAACCGGTGGTACCATGTGATACACTTTTGATGAAGGTTTGTCCCCTACCTTGTTCACAATGTGTGCCGGTGGTTCCCAAGGCACAGTGGCAGCTGTATCCATCAGGCACAGAGACGCAGGTGGAACCTCGCTTGCACCGATGGGGGGGCTTGTGCTCGGGATCACACACTGACATTTTTTCTGTGCAGAAAGCCCCTGTCCAACCAGAAGAGCAACGACAGCTGGGAGGTGCAAAAGACGAAACCAGAGGAAACTTCAGCAAATGACTTGGTTACATTCTCTGTCAACATGGAAGGTAGCCCCTTAGAGTATTTTGGAGCAGAGAAACCAGGAGGTCTCACTTTGAACATTTTGAGGTGAGATATATAGAACAGTTATCCTTTAAAACTTGATGTTGGCTTGATGCACATTTCTAAATAAAAAAAATCTTGGCTGCTCCCCAAACCCATCCTTAACCAACTCATATTTTTGATAGAGCCTTACTCATTCTGAGTTATTGCCAGTGCATTGAAATCCTCGCCATCCCCAAAATCATTTAAGAAGAAGAAAGAGCATATGAAGCCTTCAGTCACCAAAATATTGTCCTTTTGTGTCCCATTTCCCCACTAATTTTAGAAATGGCATAATAGGGTATCCCTTAATGTTCATACCTTGCAAGATTAATGTCAGCCTCCCATGTGTCACAAACAGGAAACAGGACCAGATGAGATAATTCTACTTAATTGTAAGGCTACATTAATAGGCAATGCCCTCTCTTATCTGACTGTTCCCTAGGCAGTGCTTGTCTATGGAGATAGTCAGTCATCCAGGTCATGGTTGTCCCAAAGGTGCTTTTTCAAGAGGCAACTGGTTTTTCTTTGAAGAAGTTTCACTTCTCATCCAAGTTGCGTCTTCAGCTCTGACTGGATGGTGGGGAATGGAAGGATTTATACTCCTTGCAGACAGCTGCTCATTTGCATTCTTTTAGAGAGTTGTTGATGCCACCTGAAGGTTTATTTGTATCATCAGGGTCCAGACAGCAGAGAGGGAGGGATACGACATCATCTATCTCCAGTTTATAACACGGTCCTTTCAACAGTTCCAAGACGGCTCCACACCCATTTGCACTACTCAGGTGACCCTGACGACACAGATAAACCTCCTGGTGGCCTCAATGACTCTCTAAAATAATGCAGAATACAGAATACAGAATAACAGAGTTGGAAGGGACCTTGGAGGTCTTTTAGTCCAACCCACTGCTTAGGCAGGAAACCCTACACCACTTCAGACAAATGGTTATCCAACATCTTCTTAAAAACTTCCACTGTTGGAGCATTCACAACTTCTGGAGGCAAGCTGTTCCACTGATTAATTGTTCTAACTGTCAGGAAATTTCTCTTTAGTTCTAAGTTGCTTCTCTCCTTGATTAGTTTCCACCCACTGCTTCTTGTCCTACCCTCAGGTGCTTTGGAGAATAGCTTGACTCCCTCTTCTTTGCAATGCAAATGACCAGCTGTCTGCAAGGAGCATAAATCCTTCCATTCCCCACCATCCTGTCAGAGCTGAAGAAGCTTCTTGGATGGGAAGCGAAATGTATTCAAAGAAAAACCAGAAAGTCCAGTTGCCTCTTGAAAAAGCACCTTTGGCACTAGGCAGCACTTTTTCTCTTACCTCCCAAAATCATTCTCAAATGTCATTACAGATCTTGAATTGTCATTTTTAATCTGATAGAAGAGGAAATACATGGGAAGTAATTGAACAAAACTCTCAGCATGCCAAAGAAAAATAGAAAAAACAGGTGTGACCCTCAACCTGCAAATAATTTCTAGCCTTGGGGTAGATATTACTGAATGAGGCAGACTTCACTGCTCCATTTGCTACCCCAGTATGATATTCACTTCAGATGGTTCCTGAAATGGGCATTTATACTAATAAGAACGAGGGAGAAATTATGTGTGTAAGAACTACTACATGGAAAGGAGAACTGCATGTGCATCTTGCAAGATGATTCTAAAGAAGATTATACACCTGCTCTTAAGCAAAGATATGAGCTCTGATAGAATCTGCATAGTCTCAATGCATTGCCCTGTGGTGGTTCATTAAAAGTATCACACTTTACTTACTATAGCGCAGAGCCGCTTTCCATGCATGTTCCCCCATTTCTGCATGTTATCAGTTGGCACGGAGACACTTCACATTGTCCTACATTGCGACCAGTGTTAGGATGGCCTTCTGGAATTCCTGGTGCTTTAAACTCCTGATCCTTTCCAGCACGGACTTGGAGGTCAAAAATGCAACCTGAAAGAATGAAAGATTACCCAGTTTTTTGCTTTAAAACAATAAAAAATACTTATGAACATTTACCACTGTGGTCAGGTCAAATTCAACAGTCCATTTTCTCATGGTGATCTAGAGTTTACTTGGTTTCTTAGTTTAAAGTTACAAAAATCTATTTGGTCGCTAGTAGCTGCTTGAAGTTCCTACAACACATTAACTTAAAAGTTCATTGCTGCCAAAATGGCAATCCTCATCCTGTCTGCCCTCAGTTTAATCCCTAGGTAATTGTAAGTATGCATTTTAAGTGGGGGGGGGAGTCATGGTTTAAAGTAAACAAACACATCCTTTAGAATGAAGGCACGTGAAGCTTCTGTCCTTGAATTCAAACCATCATTTATGAAGCTTTATCTCCAATCTGTCATAACTTAGAAAATATATAAAGCCATTTCTTGAGTGCATCTCTGAAGTTTTGTTTTTGCTTTTTGTAAACAAAGCTCAGAGAAAATAGGATACTCAGGGCAAGAAAATAAGCTTTCTGCTAGGTTTCAAACCAGAAATCTTCTGTTATGAGACACTTAAAGGAAAATCCAAAGCCCAAAAGACAGAATTGGAGTAGGAACATGGAATGTAAAATGAAGAGCAGCAAGGTGGATGGACTCGGGCACAGTAGTGATGAATGCAGCATTGGAAGAGCATTGAAGGATCATATTAGGGACAGATCACCATGGGGAAAATCTACCTATGTGGTTGTCATTATCCAAAGACATTAGAAAGAAACAGGATAGTAAGAAAGGAATCCCTTTTTTGGACCTGCTGGCTGTGCTGCATGTATGTAAATGGTGATCTAAATATAAATGCAAATGAACTGTGTATGTCTCTGTATCCATACATGTGCATGAACAAACACAAAGACAGGGAGGTGTTCAATGGGAGGACATAGGAGCCCGTGGTCTGGATTGGACATTTTTGCGAGCAGTTGACAAGGTGTCTCTGGAGAGGATTTTCTTAAATCCTAAATGAAGCCTTCCTGAGCATAGGACAAAATCAGCTTAAATGGTAAGCATGGAAAAGATTTCTTTTTAAACCATCAGGGAAGAGGTATTAAGTCGCAGTTTTTAATTTCTGAGCAAACTGCTTAACATAAATAAATACAAGGCCTCAATTCTATATCCTCTTACTTGAGAGTAAAGCTGCTTGAACTTTAAGGGATTTCAAGCGGGGATTGGGCTTTTGGCCTTATTCTGTACATGTAGAGAACATTTTTTGTTTGTTTGTATTTATGTGCTGTATTGTTTGCGTAGCTCCTGGGGAGCCCTGTTTTTTTCATACAGTAGCTACTGCTAGTGTTGAAGAAGCTAATTCCCCAGGGAGCCTCAAAAACAGGGCCTCTGCAGCTTCCCAAAAATTCTCTCCAATTCACTATAAAGAAGCTTGCTGTCAACCAGCAGGAGGGCTCTCTAAAGGATGGTTTTGCCTTTCTCTGCACAAATCAAATGAGGAAAATAAACCTCTGGCTCTAAAGACCAGGAACAGATGTACTTTACTTCTTACATTCAGAACCCATAACCCATACATATTCACGTACAGTGCACAGGCAGCATTACACAGGCACACAGATACAAGATCCACTTTAAAGAACAGTAGAGCTCAGTTTGAATAAATCCCTCAATCCTAAGAGGCTGGCTCAGAGATCTGAGCAGTCTCCCTACCTCCCTCATCCAACAGCCAAGAAGGGGCTGTTCAGTTCAAAAGCACAGGACCTCAGCTCTTCTTCACCCTCTTTATAAGCTCTTTCTGCCTTGCAAAAGTCTTCCTTTTGGCTTTTCCATCCTTCCTGACCGTCCTCCTGGCTCAATCAACCACTATCCCCTCCCAGGTAACATACACCGAGTGCAGCTCTTCCTCTCAGGTCTTCTCCTTGTTGACACCTACTAGACACTTTTCATCCTTGAGATGTCCTGCTCCTCACAATCCACGTCAGTCTTGTGCCTTCTCTTCTTCCCTTTGGCCTCTCCCTTATTGTAAATCTTGCCCTTAGACTCAAGCAACATGCTTTTCCTACTTGAAATGTCTGCCTCTCTTTTATTTATTTTTTTAGGTTGCCCATTTCTCTTTCTTTCTCTTTTTCTTACCCCTCGCTTCCAGCAGACTTCTGCTTCTCCTCTTCCTTCCTTCTGTATCTTAGGAATACAGAAGGAATATTCTGTATTTTAGGAATACAGAAGGAATAGGAAGCGCTTTATCAAACCCTATACCTGTTAACAGCAGTGTCCCCCAAGGCAGCGTTTTAGGACCAACTCTCTTTATTCTTTACATAAATGACCTTTGTGATAATATAAAAAGCAACTGTGTCCTCTTTGCAGATGATGTAAAACTATTCAACACCACCGACTATACTACTACCCTTCAAAAAGACCTTGACTATGTATCAGAAGGGTCAAACAAGTGGCAACTTCAACTCTCAATCAACAAATGCTCAGTCTTACACATTGGCAAAAATAATCAGAACACAAAATACAAACTAGATGATCACGAACTTGTTGACGATCCTCACTCAGTTAAGGACCTTTCAGTACTCATCTCTAATGATCTAAGTGCCAGAGCCCACTGCAACAGCATTGCTAAAAAGGCATTAAAAGTGGTTAACCTAATCTTGCGTAGCTTCTTCTCTGGTAATATTGTACTTCTAACTAGAGCATATAAAACATTTGCTAGACCAATTCTCGAGTACAGCTCATCTGTCTGGAACCCACACTACATATCAGACATTAATACAATTGAGAATGTCCAGAGATATTTCACGAGACGAGTACTACACTCCTCCGTTCGCAACAGAATACCTTATGCAACCAGACTTGAAATTTTAGGCCTAGAAAACTTAGAACTACGCCGCCTTCGATCTGACCTAAGTGTAGCACACAAAATTATATGCTACAATGTCCTACCTTTCAATGACTACTTCAGCTTCAACCATAACAATACACGAGCTC
>QLTV01001698.1:14655305-14673438 GCA_003457575.1 Thermophis baileyi
TTTTTTTTAATAGTTTTTATATTTTTATAATGTTTTTATTGTTGTAAGCCGCCCAGAGTCCTACGGGAGTTGGGCGGCATAGAAATAAAACTAAATAAATAAATAAATAAATACATAAATAAATAAATAAATAAATAAATAAATAAATAAATAAATAAATAAATAAATAAATAAATAAAATCTTTGTATATCTTTGGAGTCTTGGGTGCTCTCTGAGCTTGGTTGTTTGCTTGCAGATGTTTTATTACCCAGCTAGGCAATATTATTAGTGCAAGTGTAATGAAATGTCTGCAAGCAAACAACCAAGCTCTGAGAGCACCAAGAACTCCAACCCTGATTCAGATACTCTCTTTGGTTTATATCCTTTCCCAAACTGTAAGTTTTGTTCCTCCAAATTCTTTGGGGAATAACTATCTCCTTCCCTCCTCCCCTTCCAGACGTTCTGATTTCTTTGCAGGCTCCACACTGTCTCCTGCTCAATGCTATTCTTAATTCTATCTTTGCAGCAGTAACCTTATTTTATTTTTATTCCAGAGAGCATTTATTTGGGCCCCTCAGATCTGTTTTGAGGTTTATGTGTTCTGCTATAGTGCTATTCAGCCATATTTACAAATTATTTTTATTGTTTCAGATGTCTATGTGATAGTGTTTTTCTTTTTTCACCAACTGACACCTGTGAGAAATTTTGGTATGCCTGTTTTAGACTTAGCTAATGTCCATATACTGTAAACTTGAGCCCTCTGTGTTTAGTAGAAAACCAGCTTCTTCCATTAAAACTTATTTCTATAAATACAACGACTTGATACACAAAGACAACAATGTTGTTATTTACCTTGAAAGCCATTCTTAAAACGGGATCCTTTGGGTAAGAATTCTGGAATATATTCAATATACCCTCCTACATAAAACTGACTAAAAACATTGAGTCCCGTCAACTTTCCTGGTGATGTAACAGTTTTGTTTTTTTGATCGTCCACCTTTCAAACAAACAAAAATATGCTATTTATGAGCAACTAAAGTATATTATTTCTCATCACAATGCTAAAAAATAATAAAAGCATTCATATACATTAACAGAGGAGGAAATTCCTTTGCCTTGCAACTCATTTGAAATAATTGGAAAAATTTTAATTTCCTGGATTGTGATTAAAAGGGCAGATGGTCAGACTTTTTGCTTGTGTTTCTGTACTTTGCAGAAACTTCTTCATCCATTATTTCTCAGTCTTCCCTAAAATTTCAGGAGCAATTTATAAAAGTGGGATGGAAGTTGTGGTGGTAGACAGGTAGGAAGTGAAAAATTAAATATGTTTTTAGAAAGGGAAACTTTTGTATAGTATATGTGCAAATCTTTGCACAAAAGTTTTCATAGAAACTCATTACTGGTTTCATGCAACACACTAAGTCATGATTCAGCTTAACCATAATTTATTGAAAAATACAATGCAGTATATAAGGTATTATATCATAACCAAGCAAATCCCACTATGATTGATTTAGCTCTTAAAATTGGGCACCTGCTATGCATTTCTGTGTATATATAAGTGAAGCTCATTGTTATTTATTTTTCACATTCTCCAAAGGAATTCAGGATGGAATGTATAGGTCTTTATTTAATTATTATATTTGTACCCCATGTTTCATACAGGAACTCAAGCCGATATCTATAACACTCTCTCCTCTGATTCCCCCCCCATAACAGCTGTGTGAAATATGTTAGGCTACAAGAGAACCGTAGATGCCTGCAGATAAGAATCTGGGTCTTTCTGGTGCAAATCTAACCCTTAACCACTACACTATACTGCCTCTCAGATAAATTAAAAGCACATCAATGTCAGATTAAAGTTACATTTTTCTTCTTCCCATTTTATCCTGATAGCAGCATTGTGGGGTAGCCCAAAAGCATGATAGTGTCATGACCAAAGCCACAATTCTAATCCTTGCTACAATAGGAACTACAGTTAGTAGTGAGATGAAGCTTTTCTAAAGCAAGGCTTACCTTCATCCAGCCACTTCTAAGAAATCTGCCAAGGCTGACTGTGTGAATGCGACGTGTCAGATCAAGTGGCTCACTAGTAATAGTTGTGATTCCAGATCCCAGGTTGTAACTGTACACCAAGCTACCATTTCTCAGTCCCAGCACTAGGAAATCATCCCCAGTAAGACCTGGAATGAGAATAATCACATCACTGCCAAAAACCTGTTACAGAGACTTTAGGTAATTGTGATAAAGTTAGCTTGACAGAATTACCTTATTAGGGTAATTTGTTTGCATGGCATAAAAGTGAATCTTTCCATTGGATTCCTGTCCATCAGAAAAAATAAAATCCCTTCTGCCAGCCTTCCAAAAAGCCTCAAAGACATGGATGTGCTCCTAGGCATATGGGTCAGGAAGTTAGTTAGAACCCATTGGATGTGGTTTAGTTTATTACAGAATGTAAAATAAGAGGGTTGGAAGGGACCTTGGAGGTCTTCTAGTCCGTCCCCTTGCTTGAGCAGGAGAGCTTATGCCATTCCAGGCAAATGGTTGTCCAGTTTCCTTTTGAAAGCCTCCAGTGATGGAGCACCCACAACTTCTGAAGGCAAGCCGATCCAGTGATTAATTAATCTCACAGGAAATTTGTCCTCAGTTCTAGATTGAATTGAATTCTGTTAAATTTGTTGTTTTACCTCAGTGGGCATTATCGGTTTTATATTTTGGTTGTAATTTTCTATGGTGTTTTTATTTGTTGTAAGCTGCCCAGAGCCACTAAAGCAAAATGTGTGGCCATTTAAAAGGTAAAGGTTCCCCTCGCACATACAGTACGTGCTAGTCGTTCCCGACTCTAGGGGGCAGTGCTCATCTCCGTTTCTAAGCCAAAGAGCCAGTGCTGTCTGATGACGATTCCGTGGTCATGTGGCCGGCATGACTAAAGGCTGAAGGCGCACGGAACACTGTTACCTTCCCACCAAGGTGGTCCCTATTTTTCTACTTGCGTTTTTACATGCTTTCGAACTGCTAGGTTGGCAGAGGCTGGGGCAAGTAACGGGAGCTCACTCCATTACGCAGCGCTAGGGATTCGAACCACCGAACTGCCAACCTTTCTGATTGACAAGCTCAGCATCTTAGCCACTGAGCCACTGCATCCTCTGTGGCCATTTAAATCCAATTAAATACATAAAAAAACAACTCAGGAGTATTTCTTTGGCTTTCCCATTTCCCTCACTATACTATCTATACAGTACTTTAATTACTGAAAAACCCAAGAATTTACATTACCTTTTGGAAAGGTTTTGTTTTCAGAAAATGTCAATGTCTTCAATAATGAAGATTATCTTACCATATCAGAAAACAGCCTTCCAAATGACAACTTAGACATAATTGGCAAAGCTAAATTGGAGAAGGAGAACTCATTTACATTATAAAAATGAGGAGGAATCAATTTCTGACGACTTCATGGATAGATACAGCCATGTAGTTTTGTGGCCAGCAGAATGAAAGTGGGTTTCTACTGTCTTTTTTCTAGATTTTTAAAAATGTCTTAGTTTAGTCTATAGCCTTGGTTGACTGCTATCGAAGTACAGTACTAAACAGGTCCAACCCTCCTTAGTGTTTGAAGATCATCTAAGCTCAGCTTAATACTGCCACTTAACTGGGCAATTATAAGCAAAAGAAAATACATTAGAAAGTAAATGGTGGAATAAATATGAACGAGGTCTACATTTCCTCAGCTATGGTGGCATGACAAGATGGTTGGATGGTTCTAATAATATTGAATCTCAGCCTGGCTAGCTGGTTGCCTGCTAATTTTTTTTAATAATGCAGAGGAAATCTGGTGGATGTTGCTTAGGAGGCAAAAAAGATATGATGAGACTCTCCCTTCTGTGGAGTCCTTTGGATTTTGGCAGAGGGATTGCGAAATACCGGTATTCTATATTCTGATATGTTCTATAGCCCTAGATATGTTGAGGTTTCACATAATTGTGTCTTAGAAAAGGTACAGTAGTTAAGTAAGTAAATAAATAGACAGATAGACAGATGTTTATTATTGTTCGGGATTTCAGTGGAAACATTATTTTCTATGCAAAAATAATATAACAAATTTGGAAAACCAGAAAAGATGAATGCATATTTATTTTTGTTTGTTGTTCTTATGATACCGTAATATTCATTCCATTCATTCTCATATAAGTGTGAGAATATAAATATTACAGGGAGGAGCCAAGACAGGGGTGAAGCAGCAGCTGTCAGGGTTCCAAAAACTCCGAGGCAGGTGGATTCCTCAAAGAATAGCTTTATTGGAAAGATCATATTGGCACATATCTGGTGAAAACCAACTATGAGGGGCTCCTTGGTTTTCACCTAATTAAAAGTAAAAGTTTTCCTCTCAACCCCAAACAATCAGTCACATGGCCCAATCAAAGCAGTGTCCGCTGGTCTGGTGACATCACTCCTCCTTCCTTTGGCCAAGTGTGAGAACGTCCTTGGTTCCCAAGAGAAAGCATTTTATTTTGACTGCACAACCCCAGCTATCTCTAATCCCCCCTCCCTATCCCTTGCTCCAGTGTGGCAGCACTGAAGCCTCAAGATGGCTTCGGCCAGATCAGCTTCAGGGTTGACAGCAGCATTTACCCAGAGATCTTCTGGGTTTTTTTATTTACACTTATTTTTATTACCATTTTAAAAAAATTGGCCATTAACAACTAATTTCTCGCTCTGGAGATAATAACTTGCCAGAGAGACTGACTGAAGAGATAAGGTAGGGAATGCTAAGAAAAACAGCCTGGAAAAAGGACAAGACCATGAAATGCAAAGGTGAACACAAGAACCAATCCAAGAACAGCTGAAGGAAGAGCTCTGAGACATGCAAGGACATCCAAGATCCTAAACAATCTACAGCGGAAGATCTGCTGCAACACAATAATTCAGTGAGTCATATCTTCATAGCAAAAACAAATATATGATGCTTGACAGGGAGAGTGAGGAACTGACAACTCTCAAAGAGAAAGAGCAGTAAGGAACTGAGAAAGCAGGGTGTTAGACTTTCGAGGTAGTGCAGACAAGAAGCACAACCAGGAGTAGTATCTCTATGTTAATTGTAAAGTTACATTAATAGAATCTTGCAAGGCTGGAAATATTTCCCTTCTCCATTCATTTTTACTCTTGGGAAAATTAGGGAGGAGCCCTTCTGAAATGTTTCCCACAGTCCTTCTCCTTCTGTAAACTATCTTTTACATACTGGATGTCCAGTCTGACGTTCTCCCTCCCATCTCCCAAGGTCATTCTCAGTACCATTACACAGGGAAACTTGAAGATCCTTACTTTGAGTTTGAATGCACATGCTCATATAGTTATCTAAGATCAGCAAGTGGCCGATAATCGATAAACATTCCATCATAATTTCCTAGCTTCTATAAGGAAACACTTTCCAAATCCTTACCTTGGCCTTTCTGACCAGTGAAAAAGAGGAGATTGTCTTGTAGCGATGAGTTGTGATTGGCCAGCTGAAATTTCAGGTGGAATTCATAGCACAGGCTGATGTTTGGAATTGCTGAATATGCTAGGAATGAGGTATAGCCAAAAGCATCTGTTCCACTGAAGCTAGGATAGGTTAAATTAATGGCTGTGGAAAAAAAAATTAAAAAATTGTTTGCAGAAAACTAGCATTAAAAGAATGACCTTACTCAAACATACATTTTCTTCCTTCTTAAACCATAGAAGTTGGGAAGGAGAATTGGGATTTCTTGAGCCCTCCTTACTCTTTTTGCACTATAGTTCCCATGCTTCTGATGAATAAATATAAAACAGCCCTCTCCATTTTCAATATAATGGAGTATGACAACCAAATCTTGCCTACAAAATTCTGGATGACCAGTAGATGACAAGAAAGAAATACATCTTTGCTGTCATCTAGTGATTTTCCAGATTTTTTCCACTCCAAATATGATAGCTTTCCAATTGTAATGTATATATATAAAAGCCAAATGCCACTCATGCATCATCACAAAATCTCCAGAACCGTAAAGCCTACAAACTTGAAACTTGGCACGTGTGTTCCTCTTGGCTTCTAGGTGCTCGCTAATAAAGGATTTTTCGAAATGACTATCAGATCATTAGTTATTTCTTATATTATTATTAACATGCTCTGATGCTAAGGAGTTAGACGTTCTACTCCCCCTCCCCACCTGCCCCACCTGAAAGGGAGAGAAGGGGATAAGATAGGAGAGGCTTCTGTGGGGCAAGCCTGAGGGAAAGAAGGGGAGAGGAGAGGCTTCTGTGGGGCAAGCCTGAGGGAGACAAGCGGAGAGGAGAGGCCGATCGTAACTACTCATTAATGTTCCAGCTTCCACTTCCAATTTATCAAGCCCGATCACATAGTTTCGCAGAGAAGCACAGGTATCCAGCTACTAGTTTATGATAATTTCCAGCTGCAGCTTTTCTGGAATCATTATCCTTCCATATTCATTTATTCACAACATTGTACCAGGCTCAAACCTCAACGTGTTTATCTTAAATTCCACTAGATGTTTTCCTATCAATTATTCCTCTTCATTTTTCTCACCTTTTCACAGAAAATCTGTTAAGGAAGATTGATCTGTTAGAGAAGAGTGATTTTTGATTAGAAGCGCAGTATGCTCTCTGGCTGGGAACACTGTAAGATCTCTTGTATTGAGGAAGGGAGAAAACAAGAACATTACAAGAGCTGCATGGGATCAGGGCAATGTTCCAGATATTAGGGAAGTACCGAAAAGTTCATTTCTTATAGTTCTGCCTTAGTCTTTTTGGACACAGCTGTTTGTTTGTTTGTTTGTTTGTTTGTTTGCAGAACATAAATGGCCACTGATGTAATGACTCTAGGTGGCTCACAACAATCCCTAAAAACATGGTTAAAAGCAAAGTTATCCTTCCCCCCAGGTACCAGATTAACATCCTTGCAGATCCTAGCCCAATGCTTGGGGGAAGAGTCAGGTCTTCACAGCCCTCTGGAAGGCTAAAAGGGTAGGGATCCCTCAAATTTCAGATAGAAATTTCAGTGACTGGGGCAGCCACTGGGAAGGTGTGCCTCCAAGGTCCCATCAAATGGCATCTTTTAAGAGAGGGGATCTGGAGTGTGCCCAGCTTATCAAACCTAATAGGAGGGTTTGAAACAGCATCTGAAAGCATCTAGAATCAAGCAGTCTGATATTTCTCAATATGTTGGCAATGTGTGGGAACAAAAACAAAGTTTCTCTCTTCAAATTTTTAAAATGGCCATATCTTTTGCAATGTTGTTAGCTTTCAAAACTGTTCCCGACAGCCACCACTTCTATGTGCATGCTTGGTCGCTTCGTTTCTCCTTCTTTCCAGATTTACACACTATGTAAAGACAACCAGGAGCAGCTTCCCAAGTAGCTGCAAGAACCTTGTAAAATATATAGCTGCTTTATTAATTTGAAGAGAGGTGCTTTGTATTCCCATAAATTATGAAACGCCTACAGTTAATCCTCAATTTACAACCAGGATTAGGACCAGAATTTTCATTGCTAAGCAAGGTGGTCGTTAAGTGAATCATGCCCAATTTTATGATGCTATGGTTGTTAAGCGAATCTCTGCAGTAGTTAAGTGAAACGTTCCGTTTCTTCCCTCACTGACTGCTTGTCAGAAGCTGGTTTGAAAATAGTGATCACATGACCATGGGACATTGCAACCAGCATAAATACATGCTGGTTGCCAAGCGCTTGCATTTTGATCATGTGACCATGCAGATTCTGTGACGTTCATAAGTCTGAGGACTGGTTTTAAGTCACTTTTTTCAGTACCATCATATCTTCGAACAGTTGATAAACAAATGGTTGACAGTTGAGGACTATCTGTATTTCAAGATTTACACAATGTTTGTTTGTGTGTTTGTGTGTAATACTAAACTAATTAACAGAAAACATGTACACATGCACTGCCCTATATTTGAAAATGAAATATTCCAGAGAACTCCAGAATGTTCTATTCCGCTGCTGGACCATGTGCAAACTCCTATGGACCATGCCATTCCAACGGCAGTTTGGTTGTTTCCCAAAGTAAATAATGCAAACTGGGGAAAAATTGAAGTGTCCCAGACACATTGTTTCAGAGGAAAGATTTAGATTACATCCAGTTCAGAGGCTTTACTTAGGAAATGGCCTACTGCCACCAGAATGGCATGATGCAGGGCAGAGGTGTTGGCACAATGTGGGGAGAGAACAAAACATTTTGCAGCTTTGTACATCCCAATTAACAATATTGATGACTTTAATCTCAAATAGGGGTATAATAAGATGCATCCAGATTATACGGGTTAATGGTCTAACATTGAAATTGGCTTTCGAATGACAATTTCATCCCTTTCACTTTCCTTAAAAAAAAAGGGGAAGGGGCTCTGGTTTAGCACTCATAATTGTTCTTACCATCCTTACAAAGAATTCCAGTTCTTCCATATGGGCAGAGGCACACAACATCCTGTTTGGATTTAGGAAAACAAGTTGCTCCATTCCCACATGGATTTTGCTCACAGTTTGAAAGCTGACATAATTTTCCAGAGTAGCTAGGAGGACACTCACAGAACCAATTCTCTGTGTCACTGTAAAAAGAAAGAAGAAAAAAAGGAAGAAAAAAAAAGAAAGAAAACGTATAAACACACATATACTGTTCAGTACATACACACGCACGCATAGAAAAGAATAGCAGTCATCCTTCTCTCTCAAATCCACTAAAGCACAAAGCAATATTCAACCAGGCAAGTTCTTTGCATATGGTTTAGAACAGAGGTGGGTTCCTCCCGGTTCGCACAGGTTCTATAGAACCGGTAGGAAACCGCTGGTGACGTCACGGAACCGGTTCTGTCAGTGCCAGTCCGTGGACGCCGCCATCTTTATTTTTTTTTGAATTTTTTTTAAAATTTTTTGCTATTTTTTTTCTTCTGCGCATGTGCAGAAGCCGAGTCCCCGGCACTGCACATGCGCCGCCATCTTGTTTTTGGCTTTTTTTGGGGGGGGGGGGGATTTTTTTGAAATTTTCGGCACTGCGCATGTGCGCGGGGCCATGTGGCACGCAATGCACGTGCACCCACGCGGCGTGGAAGGAAGCGAAATGGCAGCAAGGTAAGTTAGAACCCACCCCTGCGTGCACGGCCCTCCTGAGCTCCGTTTTCACTGGCAGAGGCACCACGAGTTGGTCCTTCACTGTTTCCAGGGTGGCCCCACGGGCCAGATCTAAACACCCTGTGGGCTGGATCCAGCCCGCAGGCCTTGAGTTTGACACCCCTGCTTTATGTGAACAATGCACACATATTTAACAGTGCAATCTTTAATTTTTGTTTTGGAAAAAGGAAGGATGTAGTGAGTTCTTAGCTTCAAGCATCCATATGCATAAGTCAATTTCTAAACAATCAATTCCCATCAATTGTTCACTATAACAATAGTGATAGTGAGCATAAGAAATAGAAAGTGACAAATTAGCTATATGTTGTTCCTTAACTTTTCTTTAAATTGGTTCTCTTATTTTTTTCTTCTGACCATTTCTATTCCCAGGAAGGAGTGTCCATGCATTTCCATTCCCCACTAGAAAAAAACAACTAAATGTATTTATTGAAGCATTTACTGTATTTAATACTAAAATAGAGAAGATACTGGGAAAATCACAGGAAAATATTGGGCTCCAATTGATGTCAATGACACCATCTAGATTCTAAAGATGTTTTCAAGTGAGGCATTTACTATACTGGTTTTCTTTTTCCTCAGAATTTTGCCAAAGAAGGAAAGAGAAGGGCAGAGGCACTCAATCAATATCGTCTTCAATTTCTGAGTTTTCTTCCTGCTCATCTCTTCCATTAAAAACAGAAAAAGAGGCCATTTGGCACAGTGACCTTTTCTTGGTAGCTCTGGGACCAGAAGCCTCTGGACTGAACAAAAAGATGGCAGTTTCAGAGAAAAGAACAAGGATGAAAGCAACCATTACCTTTTGGAAAGATTAAAACTTAGTAACCTTTTCAACAACTCTGAGAAACAGACTAATAGAGTTGTCTGCTTTTGACAAAAAGGACAGAAGACTGAATGGCTGGGATGGCGCCTCCCTCTGATGATACTAAATGAAGTGCCTACACCACAAAGCTCTCCTTATTAATCAATTAAATAATCTTTGTAGCTGACTCTAATCTTACAACATTAAAAAAAAACATTAAAACACATGTAAATAATAGAAATCAATTAATCAATGGAATAGCTTGCCTCCTGGAGTTGTTGTATGCTCCATCCCTGGAAGTTTTCAAGAAAAGATTGTACAACTATTTGTCAGGAGTGGTATAAAGTCTCCTAACTTCGATAGAGGGTTGGACTAGAAGACCTCCAAGGTTCCTTCCAGCCCTATGATTCTATGATACCTGTATTTACACTAGCACTGTAATATTATTCATCCAAATTATTTCCTCAAAAATATAAAAACAAAAAGGGATTTTGACAATCATGGGAAAGTGAGGGAGGGGAAAAAAAACCAGGGCTCTGCTATGACCAGAGAGAATGCACACTCTTGCTGGCCATGAGGGTTGATGATGTTCGTCCATCGTGTTTGAAGAGGACCTTGACATCTAACAGGTTGTGGGCTGTCCATGATGTGTCCGCAGGTGGCTGGTAAGGCCTATACGGGCACGAAATGTTCTGCCACATGTTGGGCAGACATGTGTGGGCACCATTGTTGCAGCATTTGCAGCTCTGGCTTTGCAGAGTGCTCGCTTCTCTTGTGCTATGGTTGTTCTTCTGTCCTCAGATGTCTGGCAGCCTTGGTGGATCAGCGTGCGCCATGAGGGTTATAAAGTGACTGAGTGCCAAACGCTACCATTCAGTGTAAACTATCCCAGTTATTGTTAAGTACAGAATAGGAATGGGATGTAGGTCACCTCCATAGAGAAAGAAGGAAAAATTAAAGTACCCCCCCCCCAAAAAACCCCAACCATTTTAGGGAACATGATTGGTCTAATGGTTGAAACACGGGTGCTTTGCATATGCTAATGTGGTTAGTGAAACACTAAGTTTGGAATTCTTTGTATGGAATGCTAAGGAATGCTTTGCCCATATCACCTGAAGTTCTAAAAATACTTACATTTGCTTTTATCCTAAATTAACTGATTGAATATAATAAAAAACATCACATTGTCCTAGAAATTCCCCATTATATTTCCCTGGTTAAAGACATGTTTGTATAATCTGACAAGGCTACTGAGCAGTATATATTTGTGCTGGTGGATATTTCTACATTTTTATAAATGCATTAGTGAGATTTCTAGGGAAGGAGCTGTATTTGTTTGCTAAATGTCTAAGGATAGATACAATGGGGATAATTGTTTATCAGACTTTATTAATTTGATTGCCTTCCTAGCCACTGACAATGTGCTTCGATGGCTTTTTGTAAGCAGAAACAATTAATATCCTGCACTGCATTCTGAACAGATGCTTGCAGCTTTATCATTGCAGATGCTAGCTAGTTTTTTAGTTCCACAATTTATCCCTTTAGCTTTTATTGGCAACTCTTCAAAGAAGCTGCTGTTGGCATAAAAACAACCTTACGTCTGTGGAAAAGGGTAAGAACGTTGTATTAAATGCCTACAATACAGGGAGCCGTAAAACCTCACTGAGCTATACAGATGATTTTAGCTTTGTACAAGTAATAGACACCATTTATAGTTACGACAATGATGAAAAAGTAACTTTGGCACTAGGCCTCACATTTATGAATGTCATATGTCTGTTCAGCAAAGCAAAGCTGAAGTAAGAACATAAGGAGAGTCATGGTTTCACTTTGTTTAATGACTGATCCCAATTGTAGTTGTTAAATGAGGACTACCTATATCCCTATGTTACCTAAATTAGACAATAACCAGTTTTGAAATAGATAAGGAACAGGGCAAGTTGAGCAGTGGTAGAACAACATGCTCAGAGATGTTTTCCTGAAATGGAGGTGTGTGTGTCTTGTCAGTGGTCAACCTCACAATTCCTGGGTGGACCTTACCAGGTACTTTGGAGGGTTTGTGCTACTGCCTCTTTTTCCATGGTGACACAGTGGTTAGAATGAAGTATTGCAGGCTGACTCTGCCGACTGCCAGCAGTTTGATCCTGACTGGCTCAAAGTTGACTCAGCCTTCCATCCTTCCGAGGTCAATAAAAGGAGGAGCCAGATTGTTGGGGGCAATATGTTGGCTCTGTAAACCACTTAGAGAGGGCTGTAAAAGCACTATGAAACGGTATATAAGTCTAAGTGCTATTGCTATTGCTTCTAAGCATGGCATCTGAGTAGAGAGGTACCCTGTTTTTTGCAGGGGTTCTGATTGGATGGTCCTGTTCCTGCCTGCAGATTGTGAACGACATTGGAGCGCTCCACATAGCATTAAAAAAAAAGTTAATGAATTTGCAAGAGTCAGATTGAAATGGGTACGTAAAACTCTCACCTTTGTTGAAATTGATTCCAAATCAGTTTAAACTGAAACAAATTATATTACTGTATGAGCTAAATGATGATGTTTCCCTTACTGTATTCTACACTGTATATTTTCCTTGTGTACTTTTAAAAAAAATCATTCTATCTTCTTCCCTAACTACATTGTTCTGGTATATTGAAACAATACCCAAGGTCCTTACATTGTGTACCAGAAAAATCTCTTGGGTATATAAACATCCTGTGTGGTACAATAGCTAGCTGAGGGGTTTTTGGTGTTCTCTGAGCTTGGTTATTTTGTTGCAGACATTTCATTATTCAGTGCACTGATGATGTTAACTAGTTTGGTTAATAAAATGTCTGCAGAAAACAACCAAGCTCTGAGAATACCAAGGAGTCTTAGAATAGAATAGAATAACAGAGTTGGAAGGGACCTTGGAGGTCTTCTAGTCCAACCCCCTGCTTAGGCATGCAACCCTATAGCATTTCAGACAAATGGTTATCTAATCTCGTCTTAAAAACTTCCAGTGTTGGAGCATTTACAACTCCTGGAGGCCCTGAACTTAATTTCAACCCTGAGCTACAAATATTCTCCTCTATCGGTTCAATTTTAAGACTAAGATTGATGAAATACCCAGATGCTAATCTTTACTCAACTTTGAAGCACCCTGGGCAGTTTTGTCCAGCTCTGTTCTCTTGGTCAGATTTATTACACAGCGTTGTTATTGTAATGATAAAGTGGGGAAGAACTATGTAAGATAACATGACCTTCTCAAATAGAATTGGGATATAAATCTAACAAAAATAATAGAATATAAAATGGCTGCTGTTGGGTGACAATAGATGGAAATTGTATGGCCTTTATTTACCACTTGTGGACTTAAGGGATATTAAGTCATGCAACTTATAGGCAAGGGTCAACAATATTTGAAATGACACCTGTTAGGAATCAGACATTCTCTATCTTTTCCCCTTAACATGTTTTCATCTTTTGTGCCTGCTGCTTGTGTTTATCAGATAGAAATCTCAAATGCTTCCTTGCTACTGTCTTAGGCAGAAAGAAAAGTGGTGATTATTAACAATGAAAATATCATAATCTTTTTAGGAGAGTCTATAGCTCAGTAAGCCTCTATTTATTTTCACTATACATGCAAGCAATGGGGGAAGGGAGTTCAGAGTGATATTTATTCAGTGGCTTGTTATACACGGCATTAGAGATTGAGGTCATCTCTGTTATAAAATGAAAGATGAAAAATTAGAATATGCTCCTAATGATTGTCATTCGCATTAAATTTAAATTGTTGATTTTTATTGGACTATTTCTTAATAGGGGGTTGGTGTCATGGGCATGGTGGGGGTAGGCATTAACAGCATGGGAAGGAACATTAACAGATTAACAGAGTTGGAAGGGACCTTGTAAGTCATTTAGTCCCACCCCCTGCCCAAGCAGGAGACCCTACACCATTTCTGACAGATGGCAGTCCAGTCTCTTCTTGAAAGCCTCCATTGATGAAGCACCCACAACTTCTGAAGGCAAGCTGTTCCACTGCCAGAAAATTTCACCTTATTTCTAGGTTGAATCTCTCCTTGATCAGTTTCCATCCATTGTTCCTGGTTTATAAAATGCAGAATCCTCATCTGGAATTGGGGGAATAGGATGTGAAGGCTGACATTGTTTAAATGGCACAGAAAGGGCATTTTCATGATGTTTACATTGATCAATACCAGGACCTTTCAATCTTATTTGGCAGGGATCTCCTTATAGAGCCATGTTTAGTTGTCCTTTACTTTTCTATACATTAATTTTTGGATGGTAAGTACCATTTCTTTCACTGCCAATTTTTTTAAAAACCAAACAAGTGCTTCTGCTTGGGTTTATTTGTAGATAGCACTGCTGTAGATGTTCTCCCCAGGAATTAACTTATTCATATCCATTAGCAGCTGATTAAGGTGATACACATCTAAGAGTCTTCCTGTTACTTTCTCTTTTAAGCATCAATAGCAAATCAGAGCTTCAGATTCAGCATGAGGAATGGAGGGTGTAAATTGCTGCTGCTTTCAAGTCAGCAAAGAATATTATCCTCTGAGATAAATATCTGCCATTACTTTCCTAAATAGTAAAGGTGAAAGATAAACAAGCCAGACACCAAAGGCAGGAAAGCTTAGAATTGTGTGTTATCTTTATGTTCGGTACAAATTATACTTGGATCATTTTAGTTAGCTAAAATTTATGATGAATATTATTTTGTTCTTCCTTCAATACAATGCAATATAATTTGGTGTGGATATGAAAACCACATTGTGTTCCAGCCTATATTTTTTTTCTTGCTGAATTAATAAATTTTGTATTTATATGGATCTATGCATGATAGTTATACCCAAGCTTTGAAAAAGCAAGTAATTCTTCTCAGGCTTGTAAACTAGAGTAGTTTGAAATCCCATTTATAGCTAACAGATTATAAAACTGAACAATGTAACGTATTTCCTGAAAGACAGGCTTTATTTAAATCAAATTTTAAATTATTAGGAAGAAGGCTCACATTTATTTTTTAAATTGCTTATTAGTTAGTTCCTATAATAATTATTACTAATAAAAAGGCACTTTTGTTATTTGATATGACCTGGATAACATTTTACAATACACAGAGAGAAAGGTATAGATTTCATTTAGCAGGTTTTTGTGTGTGTATGTGTGTGTGTGTGTCTTCAAGATAGTGTTGACTGCTAAGCTCCATTAGAAACATAGACACCTAATACACTATTCCTTTTCAGCCAGAGTAAATCATAGCATGTAGAACACAGAAAAGGAATAAGAAATAGTAAGTCAAAAGCATTAAAGCATGAGATAATAAAGAGAAATAAACTAACTCAATTTTCCATATGCCATGGTCATTAGCGGACAAGACCAAAGATATTGTTCTGATCAATTATGGATTTCACATAATGTTTTTAGTAAGGATAGAAGTGGTAGAGACTAGGTTACTGATTAATAAAGGTGGTGTATACTAGGTTAATTCTGGCCCAGTATACCACAAAAGTAACCAAAACCCATGTTTATACTCACATGTGTATAAACATGTGTATACTCACATTATTCTACACAAATTAGGATTGATAATTTACAGACTACTTTGCGAGTTAATTTTGAACTAACAGTTCAACACTAACAGTTCAAAATAATAATAATTTTTAAGAAAGGCAATTTTAGACAAGTCAACACAAGAAACCTAAAATAACAGGTGAATGATAAGTAGAACCATCATCTCTAACCTCTTTTACATTTAGAATCTGGGAAATAAAAACAGGATAACTCCAACATGTCATCCATTTTCTTTGTATGAACATTAAAAATGACATCATCTTCTGAAGTTTCAAGAGTATGGTTTATTTTGTGAACTTAGCTGGTTTATAAGTAGGTATGCTAAATCATGTAGGAGAAGGAGTGACAGAACCTGGGGGCAGAATTAAAAGAGGGGATTAGCCTAGAATCCCTACATAGCAGGGGTGGGTTCCTCCCGGTTCGGACCGGTTCTCCTGAACTGGTAGCGGCCCACTGGTGACATCATGATGATGTCATCGAACCGGATCGGTCGGTGCCAGTCTGTGGGGGCCGCCATCTTTTTTTGAATTTTATTTATTTATTTTTTTGAATTTTTTTTTCTTTCTGAGCATGCGCAGAAGCCGACTGTGCATGCGGTCACCATCTTTTTTTCGGCTTTGTTTTTATTTATTTATTTATTTTTTGTTACTGCGCATGCGTGTGCGCGCGAAGTGTGTGCGCACCCACGAGGCACGCCCACGCGGCACGGGAGGAAGCGAACCGGCAGTGAGGTAAGTTGGAACCCACCCCTGCTACATAGTCATAAGTGGAGTAAGTCCAACCCCCTTTACATTCCACTGACCCTTATCTAACTCCAAGCAGGTGCTAACCATTAGTTGAGAAGATTCCTGTGCATAGGCTTTTTAGCAATAAATCCGTTTCATTGGCCATCACTATGTGCACTTGGTCTTTCATACCTGACCTTTTTTTCCTTTGAACATACCCCTTAAACTTATGAATGTGAATGGGAAAAAAATGGCATAGCAGGCCTAAAGAAAGATGATGGGAAAGGTGAGAAGTAATACAAGAAAATAAATTCATGAGAAACAGTGGAGAGTGAGAACAATAAAAGAATAAGAACAGTTAAGTAACAAAACAGGCTTTTATTGTTTTAAAGGTTTTTCTCCTGCAAAAAGAAAAGGAAACGTAAAGCAAATTTGGTTTTAATTAATTTAATTAATTAATCTTATTAATTCAAGAAATTCCTTGGTTTTTTTCAGCACTTCAGTTCCATATCTGTAAATTGAAAATAAGAATATCCTTAACTCCTTCATGGTTTGAGCCATACAAGATAAACATACCACAAAGACAATGTACTTTTGGCTGAACCTCAAAAATGTGGTCCAAGAGGCATCACTGATAAAACTTTTCTTTGAAACAACAGATACTCTTCTACCCAGGATTAAAATGGTACAAATAAAGATCTGCCTCCCATAAAAGCTGCTTGTGGGTGGAGGGCTTAATCAGGAAAGAAATTAAACAGTACTTTAATTCAAGGGTGGACTACCTTTTGTGGCCCAAAACCACTTAATTTTTTGGGGAAACTACATTATTATGCAGTGTAGAGCTGCAGTGGATGCAAAATTGTCTTTCCATTTTTTCCAGGGTGTTTCCTAAGTTTTCTTTTCAAAATACATAGTTTTCACTTCCAAGTGGTAAGAAATAGTCTTTCAGCAACTATCTCATTAAAATATGGTGGCTGATCAGAGGCAGCAAAGGGTTGGTAGACCACAAAGAGATCTGGGGATCCAATTCACCTCCTACTTTCCTGACCTTTATAAGAAGTTTACGTGAAGTTGGAAAAAATATCCTTTGTACAATAGACATTTTGCATATTTTCTGAACAAATGGCTGCTTTTTACATTCAGGAACCAATTTGGGGGCAAGTAGGAGGAAGCCATATAATTGATCTATACATTACCCTGTAGTTCAGGGGTGTCAAACTCAAGGCCCAGGGGCCAGATCCGGCCCATGGGGTGCTTAGATCTGACCCACGGGGCCGCCCTGGAAACAGCAAAGGACTGGCCCGTGGTGCCTCTGCCAGCGTAAACGGAGCTTGGGAGGGCCGTGGATGGCCCTCCCGAGCTCCGTTTTCGCTGGCAGTGGGTTGCAGGAGGCTGTTGCAGCCAAAAATGGAGCTCAGGAGGGCTGCCCGCAGCTCCATTTTCACTGGCAGAGGGTTGCAGGAAGCCGTCGTAGCCAAAAACGGAGCTTGAGAGCCTGTTTTCGCTGACAGAGTGCTCGGGACACCACAGGCGCCCCTGACACGAGTGATGTCGAGCTGGCCATGTCCACCCTGGCCCCCTGAGGTCAAATACAACCCTGATGCGGCCCACAATGAAATCACATTTGACACCCCTGCTGTATTTGGTCCACTTTAAACATTTCCCCATCTGGGAGATGTTTACAGAAAAGTCTCCTGTAAAGTAAGAAAGGATCCTGGAGATCTCCTTTTTAATGCAGGTAATAGGTATTTATTTGAGGCTTCCCAGAATGCCAACATATTAAATAGTTGCTAGGCTATGGTGATGGTCTAAAACAGTGGTTCTCAACCTTTCTAATGCCGCAACCCCCCCGCGACCCCCCCCGCCACCGCGACCCCCCCCGCCCCGCCCCCCGCC
>QLTV01001698.1:14691692-14715283 GCA_003457575.1 Thermophis baileyi
GGTCTATTACGTCCACCGCTTCACTGAATTGACGAGGGGTGGAAATGTACAGCTGGGTGTCATCAGCGTATTGTTGAAACCTCACCCCATGCCGTCGGATGATCTCACCCAGTGGTTTCATGTAGATGTTAAATAAAAGGGGAGAGAGGACCGAACCCTGAGGCACCCCGCACTCAAGGGGCCTAGGGGTCGACCTCTGCCCCCCTGCCAACACCGACTGTGAACGATCAGAGAGATAGGAGGAGAACCACCGCAAAACGGTGCCACCCACTCCCAGCTCCCTTAATCGACACAGAAGGATACCGTGGTCGACGGTATCGAAAGCAGCTGAGAGGTCGAGCAGCACCAGGATGGAGGAAAAACCTCCATCTCTGGCTCGCCAGAGATCATCCATCAGCGCGACCAAAGCAGTTTCCGTACTATAACCGTACTATAACTTTATCCTATCACTTTCCATGAACTGATTTAACATCTCCACATATCCCTTTGGCCCCATCTTCTGCCCTCTATCTACTGTAGCAGTCACCCTACTTGTCATTGTCCACTCTCCCCATCACATTGTGGATCTCACTCTGCCTCTCTTCACATCACACCAATGACCACTAGCTAATCTTCTTCTCCCTTAATTTAACACATTCAAACACATTACTATTTCCCCTGATTCCAAATCAATTTTCCTTGAAAGAACTCTGGCCATTTTTACCTGCTTGCCCTTAAGCCTGACACTGATCAACTGGACTTCATCCAAAAGAGCTCTAGGAATTGTTCTTCTGTAAGCATTCCATTTCTATTGGGATACCTTCTTTATTTTCACCAATGAAGAAGAGAGGATGGTGGCTTCATATTTGCAATTGATTTCATGGATCAGCTTCCATAATCAGGAAAGGGGTAGGGGAGCATGGAAAACTAAATCCTGTTCCCAAATATTAGTTTTTAGCCTTTAATAATTCTTTTCCAAAATATTTTATTATTTATAAAAATTAATAAGTTGCTACCTATTTATGATCAAATCTAATGAAGATTTGGCTCCCAATGGCTCCCAATGAGGAAGAAAAGTTCAGAGCTATCTCCTCAACATTAAAGAGTAGAACCAGACCTACTGGTAGATGCCAGTATCATGTTATATTCTTTGAAGAGCCGTGGTGGCGCTAAAGAGCTGTGGTAGTGCAGTGGTTAGAATGCAGTATTGCAGGCTAATTCTGCCCACAGTCAGGAGTTCGATTCTGACTGGCTCAATGTTGACTCAGCCTTCCATCCTTCCGAGGTTATTAAAATAAGGACCCAAATTGTTGGGGGAAATACACTGACTCTGTAAACCACTTAAAAAGAGCAGTAAAGCACTTTAAAGCGGTATATAAGTCTAAGTGCTATTGCTATTGCTATTTTTTTAAACATTGGAGCTATTCAGTGGACAATAGTATGTCATGCTATGGGTGCTCCTATATAGTCCACTTTATGGCTGTCAGTTTCAAGACTGATTGGAAATTCACAGTGTGAGAATGACAATACCAAGATACGAATTGAACAATTTTTCATTAGTAAATTACTAAAACTTGTCAGTCTGGCTTGACCTTTAAATGACTTTTAAACAAAAGCAGCTTTTTATCTTTTCATAATTTGCTTAATTAAAGAGTATCTTTTTAATTTTATAAAGCTTATTTTTGCCTGAAAACTGACTCAACTATTTCCCCACAAATAAAATGCTGACGGAAATAAAGAAAGTCATATTATGGAGCAGCCAGAGCTTGTAGTGCTAGAAGGATGGTTGCTGCATTGTTGGTTAGATTTATATCCCATATTCTTCCTTGGAATGAGATGACTCGACACCGCTAGCATGGCGCAGTCAGCTGGGGAAGCTTTCTTGCTACTGCCAAGTCCCTTTGCCAACTTGATGCCACCATTTCTTCATAGGACATCTCAACACTGGAAATTCGCTGCAGGGATAACTTGCTGAGGGCATCTTATGGAGAACTGGGTGAGTGAACAGGTACAGTAAGTGAGTGAGTGGGCTGTCAGAGGGGAGCGGTGATGGGTGGGGTGCTGGATGGACTGCTGGGTGGGAGGGTGAGCATGTGGGATGTGAGCGCGTGGTGGCGATAGATTGACTTTGCCCTGAACACCGAATCAACAGTTTGGCTGCAGTGGGAAATGGGACAGAGGTTGGGGAGGCAGCGGCAGGAGGGGGCTTTTTGGTTTGACACCCCCTGCCATTGCCTCCATGCCTTGGGCTGCTCTGGATGAGAAGTGAGTGAGCAGGCTGTTAGAGGGCAAAGCGGCGGTGGCAACGGGTGGGGTCCCATTTTGACCTCCTCACCTCCAAGCCTTGGCTCTGGCCCAAACTGGCAGTTTGGCTGTGGCGGTGTGCAGGCAGCAGGCAGGGCTTCCATCACTCTTCAAGTTTTTTAAAGCGCTGCGGCTCTGCATGTTTTGTGTCTTAAAGTGCTGCCACACTGCATCTTTTTTTTAAAGTGCCACCACAGCTTTACAAGGGGGAAAAAAAACCTTGCAATGCTGCAGTGGTGCTTAAAAAAAATTGCAGAGCCATGGCACAGAAAAAAATACTGGCAGAGCTGTTGCACTTAAAAAAAACCTTGCCGAGCAGTGGAGGCTCCACCCGCTGCCCGCACTCTGCCACAGCCAAACTGCCCATTCAGGCCAGAGCCAAGATGTGGAGGCAACCATGGCAGTGAAGGGGTCAAAATGGGAAGCCCCCCGCCTGGTGCCACCAACGCTCTGCCCTCTGAAGGCCTGCTTGCTCGCTTCCCATCCAGAGCAATCCAAGGCATGGAGGTAATGGCAGGGGGTGTCAAAATAGAAAGTCCCTACCTGCCGCTGCCTCCCCGCTCTCCACCGTTGCAGCCAAACTGCCGGTTCGGTGTTTGGGGCGGAGCCAATCTACCTCTGCTGCCCTTTGATAGCCCATTCGCCCACCTGGCTCTGCATCCAGCATCCTGCCCATCGCCGCTCCCCTCTGACAGCCTGCTTGCTCACTTACCTGCTCACTCACCTGGCTCTCCATCTGGCACTCACAGTGAATTATCCCTGCAGCAAATTTATGGTGTTGAGATGTCCTATGAAGAAATGGTGGCACTGAGTTGGTAGAAGGGACTTGGCAGTGGCGAGAAGGGCTGCACCAAGTTAGTGGTGTCAAGTTGTCATAGACCCATTCTCCCTACCGGTTCAATGTAGAAATAAGTACAGTCATTTTTGTCCCACCTTTTGAAACTGCAGCATCATTACCGGTAGTAATGAATTTTTATCCTAACATGCAGTATGTTCAATAATATTTTGATTCATGATACTTAAAAGAAACTACCCAAGTCCTCCTCCTGGGTAATTCAAATGAATTATACTGTCATTTTTTAACGTTTGCTTCCATTCAGCTATTTCACTATGTTATAGCACTATCAACTGGTTTGTGGTTTGGGTATTTCATTTTCTTTGCAGCTACATTTTTCTCCTCCAAGAATTGATGTTAAGAGATGTACTCAGGTTTAGGAAAAAAATACCTTGATAGAAAAGAATTAAGAGAAAAATCTGAGGTTTTTTTTTAAAAAAGAAAATTGTATTGCAAAGCACAGATGTTTTTAGATTAAGCAACAAAACACATTTTGTTCCAAATGAAGGAAATAAAGACAAATGCAATATTGTTTGTATTGTACTTGTATTTATTAAAATACCATTTGTATCTTACTTGAGTTTAAACCTAGTTGTATACTTACTTGGAGTTACATTTTCAATATTGTGCTTTAAAAATATACCCCGAAGTTTTTAAATGACGGAGGTTTAAATCAGGGGTGGTATTCACTTACTTTCCCTACCGGTTCGCAAATGTGAGCGCTTCGGTCACGCGCTCACTTCTGTCGCACGCATGCCTTCCGCCCATGCGCATGGCCTTCCGTGCATGCACTTTGCTCATGCGCACAGCTTGCACGCATGCGCATGGCTTCAAAATGTGCCTAAATAGGATGGCATAGAGCTGGGGCGGGTGGGCAGGGCCCACCCGCAGGTTGGTCGCATCTACCCAACCCGCAGGTTGCTACTACCGGTTTGCTTGAACTGGTCAGAACCGGCTGAATACCACCTCTGGTTTAAATTTGCCTAGGGATTTCAATATCCAAAAGAAAGCAATAGGATTTTTTTGGGGGAAATTTAAAACCATTTTTTCATAAAAAACAAACAAATGAATAAATTACTAAGTTTGATAGCTGCAGGAAGTGTGGTAGGTGACTGTATTATTGGTATCAATAGGCTTCGGTGCAATTAAAGGGTTCTGACACACACATATATATAAGTAACTATACTCTGAACTATAGTATCAAGATGGTAAGCATGAGAAATGGATGGCATGCGCTGAGATGCGACAACAACCTAATATCACAGAGTACCATGGTTTGCTTGGGTTAACATACAGATATGAATACTATATTTACTTTGGGCTCCAGGGATAAACTTGGCTTTGTAGCTGGATCTCTGCCTGGATCCAATCTGAAGGCTGCTGTTGGACTCCCTATACCTTTGTTGATGGGAGACTACAATCTCCATGATGTGGCAGAGGGGTTCTCTTTCTGAGAATTTGTAAGATTTCATTACCTCCATGACAATAACAGCCCCAACACATAAACATGAACACAAGTTGAATCATCTATCTTGGGGCAATTGTTGGATGATCTGCATGTGGAGGGCATTTCTCTTTGCCCACTGCCACAGTCAAATCACCTCCTAATTTGGATGGAATTTATAGCTACCCAGGACCTCTGCAAGGCAAAGGAACTTTTTGTCTATCTCAGACATCTAGAGGGATCTAGAAGGATTCTTGAGGACACTTCAAGGATTCCCCAGCAATCTGGTAAGAAATCTAGTAACCACTGCCTGATTAACTATTGGTAACAAGATGTGACCCAGATTTTTTAACAAGCTTGCTCCTTAATGGTCTCCTTTTGTTCTTTGATCCTGTTTGACTCCTTTGTTTATTGAGGAGCTTCAGAAGATGAAAGAGCAGAAGAAGATGAAAGAGCAGAATTTTAGACTAAAACTGAACCTGACTGAACCCGAGTATAAGCTGAGATTTGCCTCTAAACCACGATGATTAGAGAGGTTTTGCATTTGTACTTCTTCTGATTTATGTCAGTGTACTGCCAGCCATTGGCCTTGTTTAAGATTTTGAATTCCTTTCTAAAGAAGAATAAGAAAATATTCTACCTGACCACTGTGACCATTTTGTGCAGTGTTTTGCTGACAAAGTTGCTTAGATTCACTTTAATCTTAGCTCTTTGTGGGCTGGGTCTGTAGTGATGACTAAGGAAATATGATGTTAATTGGAACTCCTTTTCTCTTGTGGACACCAAGGAAATGGGTTTGCATTATCTAGCATGGCTTCTGTCACTAATGAGACAGACCCATACCATATATGGCTCCTTGTGCTTGCAGGTGGAAATGTGACTAGCTAGATCAGGAGGTGTCAAACTCATGGCCTGCGGGCTGGATGCATCATGCGCTGGCCATGCCCATGTCTGGTTTAGCGAAGGGGGGAAAAGTCATGATACGTCATGTGATGACGCCATGATGACGTGAGTTTGACACCCCTGAGCTAGATCCAGGTAGAGGTTAATCATTAACTGAAAGAGGAGCTGTATCTGTGTCTAGAAGCAGGCTATAGTGTACTGTCTCCTCAGGAGGCCTTTCTAGATCTAAGCAGTTTGGACAACCATTGCCCAGTCTCCAACCCTCCTTTCTCGAAAAAATTATTGAGAGCATAACAGGATGGCAGCTACAGGAAGCATATCTGGATTCATTTCAGTCAGAATACAGCTCCAAATGTAGGATAGAAACAGCACTGGTTGCACTAGTGCATGACTGGTCAGGAATTGAATGTGGGTAGTGCACCTCCCCTGGTTCTTTAAAGTTCTCAGTGATGTTTGATACTGTCAGCCATACTATCCTTTGAGACAATCTACAACCATTGGAAATTGGGAATTCTGTTCTTCAGCAGTTCAACTACTTCCAACCCAACACGTAGGCTGTCTCAGGGTTTGGAATGGGACAACTCACTATGACCAACTTGCCATGGCCAACTCACCACAATCAATTTGCCATGGCCAACTCACCATGGCTAACTCATCATAGGACAACTTGCTATGGCCAACTAACCACAGGACAACTTGCTGCAGGACAATTCAACAATTCAATTTAATTATTTAAAATAGTTTAAAAATTATTTTAATTTTTGTCACATTTCATTTTGTCTCTCCTTTGGCATCCTTTCTTTAATGATTCTATTTCAATATTCAATATTAGTGCAACTCTTGTCCCATGGCGAGTTGTCCCATGGCAACTTGGCTATGGTGAATTGTCCCATGTTGAGTTGGCTGCAGTGAGTTGGCCATGGCAAGTTGGCTGTGGCAAGTTGTCATAGACCCCTCAGGGCTTGCCTCCTCTGTCTTTTTCTATTTAAAATCTACATGAATCTAGTGAGAGAATAAGTAGAATCATCAATAAGTTGATGATATCTAATTTTACATTACCATCCTAGACACAGTTGATGCTGTGGAAATCTTGTTCCAGTGATTGAGGCTGTCAGGATTTGGATAGAAGGAAAAAAGATTCTTGGCTAGTTCCATTGTTTCCCATTGAAGGGGAGGACAATTCCTAAAGAAGCAGGTCCATGGCTTGGGAGTTTTCCTGAACTCATTTCTGAATTGTTCAGAGGGTCTTTGGTCTGCTAGAGTTATTATTTTGCTAGAGTTGCTCAATTTTTCATTGTGTGGAGATAGATGTAGCAATGGATCTTAATTATAATTTAATCTGATGGTTTGGGATTGGTATTTGCTTTTATCGTGAACACTTTAATTTGTTGTTGACTGCTGTTAAATTTATTATGCATTTTTCATAATACATTTATGCTACAAAATGAATGCTTTTAATTTTGCGGTAACCAGCATGAGTCTGTATATATATGGTTGCATAGGCATTTATTTGCTCAGCCAGTCAGCCAGTCAATTGTTATGCTTCTATTTTCAAGTGTTATTGTATAATTTTGAGAGAGTATCATGTGATGAAAGTAGAGCCAAGTAGAGCCAACAGATGGGGATTGGTAAAATTATTTCCTATAGAGGCCCTAAGTAGTTACTAACAACTTACTGTCATACAGTTTCTGTATAATGCTATCTGTTCCTAATGTTCGGAAGTAGCAGGAAAAGAGCTTGTACATATGGCCAGAACCCCGGTCTATTTGAATGTTTGGAGACAAGCTTTCCTAAAACCCAGAAACCTGCTTTAGATCTGCTGAGTGTGTTCCAACCCAACACTGCTTTATAGTTGCTGCAACTTGCCTATTTCCCCACTGAAAGCTACAGTCGAGCAGGTTCTCTTACAAGTTTCTTTCTTAAATGGGAAACAAATACTATAGATTTTTTAAAAAACATTTAGAATGCCAGTATTGATGACACCAGTATCAAGGGGATACCTGCTGTTAGGCACAAGACAACAGCACCATGAGAATTTTCCACCAGCAAAGACATTGATTGAACCGTTTGAATGGATAGAATAGTAAACTTACTGTTCTATTTAAATAAACAAAGGAAAAAAGCTATTCTTGGACTTCTCAGGCATCCTTAGTTCTATTCAACTTGAAATTGCACTCTTTCTGACTGAGTAGATATATTACAATAAACCCAACAGATTGGTGGGGGCCAGCAATGTCCCTGAAAGCAACATGTCTGCAAATTCTAAAGAGGGTATCACACGGATAACATGGCAAATAAGATAGCAATAGCAATAGCAATAGCACTTAGACTTATATACCGCTTCATAGTGCTTTACAGCCCTCTCTAAACGGTTCACAGAGTCAGCATATTGCCCCCAACAATCTGGGTCCTCATTTTACCCACCTCGGAAGGATGGAAGGCTGAGTCAACCTTGAGCCGGTGAGACTTGAACTGCCGAACTGCAGCTAGCAGTCAGCTGAAGTAGCCTGCAGTGCTGCACTCTAACCACTGCGCCAAGATTGCATGTGTGTATACTCTACTCTTGCCGCATATGCATATAATGAAATGGGATTTTATGATTGCATATTTTAAAATAGCACGTGAGGTTTTGCAAACATGCAGAAGCATATAGCTTATAAGTAGATTTTGTCTGTGACAGCTGAAGTCTGTTAAAATGAGGTCCATTGAACCAAATTTCATTGTATGTTGCAATCATAATAGCACACTGAGAAAAAGGGGTGCTCTAATGTTTATTAATTAATATTAATTTTAATAATAATTAATTTCCCCCCATGTGTGTTTTGGGCTGGAATTTGGTATAGGAAAATATTTTTGGAAAAACAATGAAAGACTAGCCAAAAGAACATTTTTAAAACCTCCTGTATTGTTGTATATTAACTTCATTTGGTTTGTGTAATATCTTTGTTGAATGTCAATTTGCATTGGTAGGCATGTAATGAGGACAGCCAATCAAAAGTTTTATTCAAAAAATGATTTTTAGCCTTGGGCTTAAATATGAAATCTGTTGGCTCAAATCTTGAATCATACCAACCGAAGAAAGTTGTAGTGCATAAAACATTCGGCCTAGGAATAGTAGACCACACAGCTCACTTTCTCTAAGCCTAAATAATCCTTTGGGGAGCCAAGGTGGTGCAGTGGCTGGAATGTAGTACTTCAGGCTACTTCTGCTGACTGCTGGCTGCCTGCAATTTGGCAGTTCGAATCTCACCAGCTCAAGGTTGACTCAGCCTTGCATCCTTCCAAGGTCGGTAAAATGAGGACCCAGATTGTTGGGGGCAATATGCTGACTCTGTAAATCGCTTAGAGAGGCTGTAAAGCACTGTGAAGCGGTATATAAGTCTAAGTGCTATTGCTATTGCTATTGTGAATAAAACGAGTGTAAAATATACTCCACATTTAAGACAGTTCAAGTTTTTTAGGAATGACGGAATATAAATACTGTAAAGAAAGCAAACTTGGTCTAGTGATTAAGGCATCAGGCTATAAACTAGGGGACTGTGAATTCTAGTCCCACCTTAGCTATGAAAGCCGGCTGGGTGACTTTGAGCCAGCTACTCTCTCTCAGCTCAACCCACCTCACAGGATGGCCGTTGTAGCGAAAACAAGAGGAGGAAGGAATATTACAGGTAATCCTTGATTACAATCACAATCGAACCCAAGATTTCTGTTGCTAAGCAACACAGTTATTAAATGAGTTTCCCCCATTTTACGACCTTTCTTGCCACAGTTGTTAAGTGAATCACTGCAGTTGTTAAGTTATAAAGTGAATCTGGCTTCCCCATTGACTTTGCTTGTCAGAAGATTGCAAAAGGTGACCACATGACCCTGGGACCCTGCAACCGTCATACATATGAACCAGTTTCTGAATTTTAAACACGTGACCATGGGAATGCTGCAACAGTCGTAAGTATGAAAAGCAGTCATTTCAGTGCTGTCGTAATTTCAAATGGTCACTAAATGAATGGTTGTAAGTCGAAGACTATCTGTACGTTCACCGCCTTGAATTATTTATAAAGCAATAAAGATAGGATAAAATAATAAAAAATGAACATTTTATTTTTTCAAAATTGTGCATTTCATCTGTTTAAATATTTTTTCTATTCTTCAGCCTCGAGAAGGAAGCAGGATCCCTGAATATTTTATATAATATGCCTTTAGTTCAATTTGTCACTTAGCCATTCCTGAAGTTCTCAATTCCTCTTTGGATTGCTTAATCATAATTCTTGAAAACTATGATGAGCAAGTCGATGGTCCAATCCAAAAAACTTGCCTAAGTCTGATTAAGTTATGTTGAGGAAATTTTGAGAAAAGATTTTGTGACCTGGATTTCTTTGCATATTTATCCCATATATTTAGAATTATATCTTACAGAAAAAGGATTACTTGTGCACACAAAAACTTGTTATTTCAAAATAGGAATCCTCTGATTTAAATTCTTTCCTTCTTAGAGGGGAAAATCTGCTAATGGAACCACACGAGGAACTGCCAGCCAGAGTGCTGCAGGATGCTTTTGGTGAGGGAGTTAGTTTAATTCATTTGCAACAATAACCTCTTTTTTCCCTGAACTACAAAGAATGAAAAAAGGACCATGTCTGATTAAGGGGAGGAAGGGTGGGGGGAGGGGGGGAAAGACAGCAAAATTAAAGAGAATGAAATGCAGGTTATATAAAACAGGGAAGAAAAAAGCTTGCTTTATGTAGGGGGACGGCGGCCGGGGGGGAAAGACAGCAAAATTACAGAGAATGAAATGCAGGTTATATAAAACAGGGAAGAAAAAAGCTTGCTTTATGTATTTTATCTGTGGAAGAAATCTTGACACAAATGTGAATTTTCTTTGATGAAAAAAAAAACCCCTTTAAGTGAATTCAGTGACTAACCGAAGTAAGTAAAACAATGGGAAGGAAAGGCACAAAACTGAAACATTAGCAAGAATCTTTTATTCCTGGTGTCACCAAGAAAAGGTTTTTTCTGCTTTTCTTCCTCAGCTACTTTTTTTTTTTTTTGAAGCATTCAAAGTAATGGAGAAAATCGTCCATACTCTATAATATCTTGGGTGAGCCCCAAAACCGTTTACTATTTAAAAGATTTGACTGAAGGAAAGAGACCTATTTTAGCTGTAGGTGTGTGTGTAGAGTTTCTGCTTATTGACAACAAAGTAGGATCTATATATAGATGATGATTAAGCAGCTCAGCTCACCACAGATTGGAAACCTTTTCTTTTGGTAATGTCCAGGGATTGACCTTTCTAATCTAGCAAACCAAGTTACTTCATCTCCAACTCGCCATCTCATTTTCAACTTGTCTCTTTTACACCAACTGTTTCACTTACAAAGATGAGTTTCTGCCCTGAGGATACTACACTTGTTTGTACGGTATCAAATCATATTTCAACGTCAACTCTATGCATATGAAACAGCTCAAATAAGTATTCAAGGACAACTAATGTCTAGTGTCAGTACGGAATATTTTCAAGTATCATTTTAACCAAAATGGCATGGAAACTTCTGACCAGGCTTTTTGACAGCTATTGTATGTGTGGTGTGCGTAAGAACTTATTTTATAGGGGGGGGAAGAGCTTTTAGATAAACTGTTCAACTTCACACTAATTTCTACTTGGTCTTTAGGCATACGTGATCAACAAATTAAACTGTTGTACATGTAGGATCCCCATGTCCTTGATATTTAATTAAAATGCAGCAGAAACCTGAGAAGATTTGTTGCTTGCTGAAACCAGAGTTAATAATTTAGTTCAGAAGCTCAAACTGACATAAAACATTATTTTATAACAGAAGGTTAACTCCCTGTTGGCATTCTTGGAAGATGTTGAAAACGGCGCTGTTCTGTAGAACAGTCTCCTTAGACTTGGTCATCTTTTGTTTTTTATTGATTAACTAGAACTTTGGAATTTGATTACTTTTTAATTGGGCTAAGTAAAGATTTTAACTTTTACTGTGGATGTTTTTAAATTGCCTGCGTTTTGTAAACCACAGAGGGTTGACTCAGATTGTTGGGAAATATAAATAAGCAAGCATCCACACATCTTGAAAAACAAAACAAAGTGAAGCAAAACATAGCTTTACATTTTTACGTTTCACACAACTTTTCTACAATTACATTAGCAGACCCTTCCAAACTTTTCTTTTGGGTTTAATGGAAAAAGACTTGGAAAAAAATCTGGAACTTTGATATTATATAAGTTGACAGCAGCAAGATTATTTTATGCACAAAAATGGAAGGATACTTCGATTCCCACAATGGATGAATGGCTGCAAAACTTGATGGAGTTAGCAGAGATGGCTAAACTGACTGCTTTGATTAAAGAAAAAAAAAAACAAACCACAATTACTTTGGTTTCTACTTGGAAACCCCTTCCGAACTTTGTGCTTGAGGTGGGGAAAAAATGAAACTTTGATTTTGCGTTTTACCATTTAGATAGATTTGTTGTTATAGAAATGGCTAGTTTATACTATTATGTAAAAGTAAAAAGTTGAGGTTCGATATTATTTTATTCTACTGCACCAAAGGGAATCAGAAGTCAATGCCTTTTCTTTCTTCCCCCCCTTTTTCCCACACTTTTCCCTTCCCCTTTCTCTCCCCTATCTTTCCTACTATTTTCTTGTGTATTTTTGTATCTTATAGTGTTAATACATAAACTAAAAATATGAAAAAACAGATTTGATAATTATTTATTAAAATGAAAGATATGATTACTCGAAAGGAAGACTTGTCTTGTCCATGCATAGTCAACAGTAAGTCCATTAATTCCCATACGACTTATTTCTAGGAAAATATACTGTAGATAAGAATCCAATCTGGGTCGGTTACCGGGACCAGAGGTTTAGTCTTCCGAGCTTTCAGACTCGTGCTGGAGCCCATCCTCAAGGAACTTCTCTCTAGCAGAGAGTGTGCTTTGGACTATTCTGTGTGTAGTATTTATATGGTTCCTGGTTGTGTGTGGCTTTTTAGTTATTGATTGGGGTGTTGATAGCTAGCTGTTGCCCCAATCAACAACTGGATGACCAGTTGTTGATTGGGCCACACACAACCAGACACCATATAAATACCGCACACCAAACAGCCCGAAGCACACACTCTACTAGAGAGAAGTTCCTTGAGGATGGGTTCCAGCATGAGTCCGAAAGCTTGGAAGATGAAACCTCTGATCCTGGTGACCGACTCAGATTGGATCCTGCAACATTATCATGGGACACGTATATTTGCCTTCATTTGTGAGAAATATAGATAAGATTACAACATTCCCCTCCCCACCCCATGGCTTCACTATTAATGTTTGCAGATTTCTGCCTTTTTTTTTTTTTTTTGCAATATTGTCATCTTGGCTTATTTCTTTTTCCAGATATAACTCATCAGACCCAACAATTTATCTACCTGTTATGGCTGAAAATGAGAGTTATAATATGTAGCTCAGTATATGGGACTCTTACCAGTTATTTCAATCAGTGATGTCATCATTGCCATTTAAGGTATCTGCTGACTTCCTGCTTTTGAGCATGGATACATGGATACATTTCAACAAGAGTCTGCTATTCTTTCCTTTAAAATGTCACACTTCATAGAGTCAGTAATTCTGTACTCCAGGGGTGGGTTCTGGATCCTTTTGCTGCCTGTTCGCTCAGGGTTGCACCGTGCGCGCACGCACGCACACTTTGCACGTGCATGCGTGCGCGTGTGCAGCAATGAAAAATAGCTTCTGCACATGTGCAGAAGCAAAAATTAGCTTCTGCACATGTGTAGAAGCAAAATCCAAGATGGCGGCGCCCATGGAGACACCGACAGAACTGGCTCCGTGACATCATCACCGATTTACTAACGGTTCTAAAGAACCGGTTAGAACTGGTAGGAACCCACCTCTGCTGTACTCTCTCCCTAAAGCATCAGTTAGTTCTGGGGATACAATGGCCTAACAATTTTCTTGTGTGTGACACAATGCAGTCTGTTGTGTTTCTATACAGCTTGTGCACACGCTAAACATCATCTTACTTCCTGATTTTTAAGATGAGAGTAAGAAAGAGACTAAAGATGAGACTAAAATGTACCTTAAGGAGTACTTTTTAATTTTAGTGACACCAAAATAGCTTGATATATCTCCCAAATTCTCGTAGAGTATTTATAGATGTCCAATTGTGTCCCCCTTGTTCTTGTTTGCCTATGGATACAAGCTGATAAAACCTTACTACCGGTAGAAGATTTTTTCATTGGATTTTTGCTTGTAGTACAGATGTGTCACATTTGTTCTATCTTTAAAGAAAACATCCTGAGGGTACAAGTGGGCTGGGAGTTTCTTTTTGACTGTAAACTGCTTCAAGGAAGCATCAGTCACCAACTTGGCATCCCATCCATGTTCCCAGATGCAAGGCACAACGTGACCCTGTTGAACAGAATCTCCTAGGTCACGTGAAGCATATCATTGATATCCTTTGTAAGTTGCAGATAGAGCATCCGTGAAGAAAACAATCATGTGGGCTTGCCACTTATAACAGCAAATAATCAGAACAACAATAATTTCTTAATTGTTGTTCACCCCCCTGCAAAGCATGCTAAATATTCAAATTCTCCTCAAATTTTCTTAATATTCACATATATCAAATTTGTATGGATGGTGTAGAACAGGGGTATCAAACTCAAGGCCCGCGGGCCGGATTTGGCCCATGGGGTGCTTAGATCTGGCCCGTGGGGTTGCCCTGGAAACAGTGAAGGACTGGCCCATGGTGTCTCTGCTAGTGAAAACAGAGCTCGGGAGCCCATTTTTGCTGCAGAGAGCTCAGGCCACCACAGGCGCACACGACACGAGTGACGTTGAGCTGGTCATGCCCCCCTGGCCATGCCCCCCCCCCCAAGGTCAAACACAACTCTGATGCGGCCCTCAATGAAACCCCTGGTGTAGAATGTCTTTTCTAGGCTTGCTGGCAACCACTGAAGGATGCTAATGCAACAGCATTTTTACTAATGCTAATGCAACAGCACTGATGCTAATGCAACAGCACTGAAGGATGCTAATGCAACAGCAGATATAAAAACAAAATTGGGTCATGCTGACAGATTTATTTATTTATTTTGGAGCCTTCAAGTCAGTTTTTGACTCCTGGTGACTGCTTGGATTAGTCCCTGCAGTTTTCTTGGCAAGGTTTTTCAGAAGTGGTTCCCCCTTGCCTCCTTCCTAGGACACAGAGAGTGACTGGCTTTGTGCCTAAAGTGGGAGTAGAACTCACAGTCTCCCAGTTCCTGATGCCTTAACTACAGCATCAGACTTGCTCTCATGCAGACAGATAGCTGGGTGACATTCTGAAAGGGATCAATGCATCAAATCTTAGACTCCATAGTAATCTCGTCTTCAGTGCCTGTGACAAACTCTCTGTCGCTATCTGTATGTCTGTCATCTGCCTGCCTGCCTGCCTGCCTTCCTCTCTCTCTCTCCCCCCCCTCTCTCCCCCCCTCTCTCTCCCTCTCTCTCTCTCTCCCTCTCTTTCTCCCCCTTCTCTCTCTATCATCCATCCATCTATATTTATTTACTTATTTACTTATTTACTTATTTACTTATTTACTTATTTACTTATTTACTTATTTACTTATTTACTTATTTACTTATTTACTTATTTACTTACTTACTTACTTATTTATTTATTTATTTATTTATTTATTTATTTATTTATTTATTTATTTATTTATTTATTTATTTATTTATTTATTTATTTATTTAACTTCTGTGTCACCTATCTCACTGAGGTGAATCTAGGCAGCTTACAATCATTCAATAAAAATACCATATAAAACATTTAAAACAAAAAATAAAGAAAATAAAACTTTTATCGCTTGTTCCCTAAAATGCTACCATAATAAGGTTCCCTAAATATCTCCCCATCTTGTTTTCAGTGGTGACCAAGGGCTCTTTCCATTTTAAACAGAGTGTCTGCATTAGCAGCACACCATTTCAGACAATTCTCTTATTAGGCAGCATGATTTTGGGATTGTATCTCCTGGCCTCAGGAAGATTCTTGATTAGCTTTTGTGTTGAACAAGTGGTGAGATACCCCTTGCCTGGGCAGCTTGCTTAATTTAAAAGGTAGGAAACAGACTGTCAATAAATTGAGTCCTAAAGTTTGGTACAGTAGTTGTCCAAACTATATCAAATGTTCGGCTTGAATCAACTGTCTTAGAGCTGGGAATCCTTTGTTATATCTTGGAACTTTGTGCAGTGAAAATTTTGCAAACTCTATATTTATGCATTTTTTTTTCACAAACTGGATCAAGTACTCAACAGCCTAAAATGTCCATTTAATTACATCACAAATCATCCTCTTCTTTCAGCATATCAGTGGCTTTTACCTAATTTGGCATGTAGATTCCTGTTTCTTGCCAACATTCAGAACGATAAACAGTACATCATATCTATTGGCATTTGATATAGTTTAAAAAAACAAACACACTTCCACATTTTCTATTATTTTGTAGTTTTGCCTACACCCTCTATTCCGACATATTTGGGAGGGGGGAATAAATATATTAGTTCCACCTGTGTCACACCATATATTATTCTTATCATTTCCCCATTCTTTGCCAATTTTGTAGATCTTTGGAAATAGACCTTAGAATGGTAAAACAAACTTCCCATGATACATTTCACATTTCAGTACAGTCACTCCATAGCTATCTTTCATCAGATGTGTGTGGCAGTTGTCACTTGTAGTTAAAGGCCTATGACAGCAACAACGTTCACCTGAGGTTCAATTCACCTTTGATGTTTTTGACCCTATAGAAACAATTGTCACCTGGCAATACAACACTCTGTTTCATGTTGAGGCCTGCCTGTGACAAAAAAAGTGCTAGCTTCCCTCCCACACATAACACAGACTCTTGATTTCAAAATGTTCTTCAGAGACATGTACCTGTGAAAAATTAATTTTAGTCTGTGTGGAAATATCCAGCCTGCGATGGGGATCTCTGGCTGTAGCAATACTTTGTTTTGTAAATGCTGCAGAATCTAACAAGTAGACTAGACATCCTACAAAACATAGCGGTGTCTGCATTTCATTGGAATCTACCAAATGATGCCATTCGTTTTTCTCTAGGATTTCACTACCCTGCAGTCTTAAGCCTTGTTGAGAGCCGTGGTGGCGCAGTGGTTAGAGTGCAGTACTGCAGGCTACTTCTGCTGATCACCGGCTGCCAGCAGTTTGGCAGATCGAATCTCACCAGGCTCAAGGTTGACTCAGCCTTCCATCCTTCCGAGGTGGTTAAATGAGGACCCAGATTGTTGGGGGCAATATGCTGACTCTGTAAACCGCTTAGAGAGGGCTGTAAAGCACTGTAAAGTGGTATATAAATCTAAGTGCTATTGCTATTGCTATTGTTTGCTTACTGTGGATGTTTTGATACTACATGTACCTGGTTGTTAACCACTGGGAGTTATTCTTAGCATTTGTCCCTCTTGTGTTGCAGAATTCACTTCCTCTGTACTGTTGCTTGCTTGTTGTAGTTCCACAGTAAGCTACCAATACATGAAGCAAGCAGAGATTTTTTTTGGGGGGGGGGTGTCAGGCAGTTTGTTGCAGAGGGATATGTGTAAATGTTTTATTGATATATTTTTAAATTGTACTTATCATGTTTTTTATTGGTGTTTTTTTATTCATGTGTTGTGAGCCGCCCAGAGTCCTTCGGGAGTTGGGCAGCATACAAATTTTATTAAATAAATAAATAAATAAAATAAATACCAAAGAGGGAAGTAGTGCCTGGAGATCACTTCTTTGCCTAAGAGAGAACCGAAGTCTGTCCACTCCTAATGCAGCACTTCAACTGACACTTTACCACATTGGCTGAAGCATGGTGGCTCACATGGTTAGGATGCGGGTTGGAGGTTAACAAGCTCTCGCTTGAGACCCAAGGGCTGCCGTGGGGCAGGGTGAGCTCTGGTCCTCCACTCCAGCTCCTGCTGGGGACATGAAAGGAGCCCCCACAACTAAATGTCCTCAGGGCAATGGTGATGTTACCAGCTAATCCTTTCAACCTGGAAGCGCCTCAGTGCTTTTGACAAAAGTGCAACCACACTGGCTCCCTTATTAAATTCTGGGAACCCAGGTATAATATGGTAGTATATAAATGGAAAAATAATCCCAATTAATTAGGGATTATAGAGGTAACATGATAAAGTCATAATACTATAAAATCAGTGAAATTAGGTTATAAGATATTATGACAATCATCACATTGGTTCCTGCTACTGCCATCTCTCTGATATCAGCCCTTCTTGCCTTACAAACTACAGCTGAGAGGATAGTCTTGGAAATGCTGGGTTGGACTTTGGCCTTCATCCATAACTTGGCTAGCATTATTGCTTTTCCTGTCTAGGACACCTGAATATGAATAAAAAGCCCCCAGCAATTGTGATTCCCAGTACTAATGTGTACTATGTCAGCAGGATTTGCCAGGCAATCTAAAGGTAAAAAAAATACATCTCTGTTCCTTTTGCTTGCTTCCTCAAAATGTAAACTAATTTCTGTGGGAGGAAAAATGAGTGAAAAGGACAGCTTTCATTTTCAGATTATTTTTCCCCCTGCTGAGATGTTCTAAATATGGGTTATTATTATCCGCATAATATGAAGACCTCTGTTCAGAAAAGCACCACAGGCAAAGATAGAATCTTTCACTCTAAACTTTAATAAAAATTTGTCCTATAAAGTGACCTCTGACCAATTATTGTCTTCCTTTCAGTAGAAAGGGAAGACAACATGGGAGCCATGATGAAACACCATTATCAAATCTTTAGCCAAAAAATAGCAGCCCTAAGATTTTCAGCAGTTATCCATTTTTCTGCAATGTATGAAAAAACAATTATGAATTTGTTATATGACCCTTTTGAAGTTGTGTTTGAAAGGAATCATCATAATGATAATTTCCTACGAAATATACCAGCTTGCTTTGTTCCATAGTTATTTCTCTTTTCTTTTATTTTGGCCAAATAGATTTCATAAGATTTTGAAAAATCCAAACCTTTGATCAAAGTTACTGTTGCAATACCTAAATAGCTTGTACGCCATAATAAACTTAAAGACATGCGTGCATACACACATTCTTATGCCAAAATGAAACCCTAGCTATTCTTATACCTATGCGAGTAAGTTAACATGTTCAGCTAATAAAAGACAACTCCATTGCTGTCTTGAAATGCTAGTAGGTTCACAAAGTAGTTTCAACAGTGATACTCAACATTTTTGAGAATAATTAAAATACAGATAGACCTTGCTTAATGACTGCCTTGTTTAGTGACCATTCAACATTACAACAGGGCTAAAAAATATTTACAACTGTTGCAGCATACCCCACAGTCACATGATTGAAATTTGGGCATTCTCCAACCTGCGGGCATTTATGACAAGCAGTCAGTGGACAAAACCAGCAGTAAAATCGCATGTTGTGGTTGAGTGATGTCTTGCATAAGAACCACAGTGAAAGTAAGTCTGGTGTGGTCATGTGATGTTTCTCTTAACAAATGATAGATTTGCCAATTGTGGCAGTTAAATGAGAATTACCTGTAATTCAATCAATTTTATTGAATCTATTAATGGAAAAATGCATATGACTTTTAGACTTTTCCCCCCTACCAAACAAGAGACCAGTAGTCTGAAAGTGAATTTGATAAGAGAGTTTGCTCTCTTATCAAGGTCAGATCACATCCTGTTGAGACAGGGTTGAAACAAGTAGTCCTCTATGTAAGGATTGGGGATGTTTTAGAGTGGTCCACCAAAGGAAAATGATGGAATTTAATGGATTCCAGAAAGTCTGGAACATTTTCCTCCTAATAGGATTGACACTTCTATTGTAGTTCTGGCTACAATTTACAATTTCTGTAAAACACAGAAAATTACCAGGGCAACAGAGAGTCCATACAGCCCCTTGGTACCTTTTCAATTACAATAGAACAAGACACAAATAGAGGTGGAGGAAATATAACTTGAATCTGATCAAACATTAATCATAACTCACCGTTGAGTCCATTTTATTACAATATTGAAGATAGAAAGCATTTTCTTCCTTCCACCATTGCATTCTCTTGGTGTTGGCCACAATTGCTTCCTAAATAAACTACCCTTCACCACAAGAAATTCTAGGCAGTGTTCAACACAACCATTCAAACATAATAATGAAATTCAGTAAAAAAAAAACAGCACACCAGTAGCTAATGCAAATATTTCACTCGCACAAGCAATATGGGAGATAATACAAATAAAAATATTTGCCTGATTGATACATCTTCACATAACACTGAACTTTCTGTAATTACAGTATATCCTGCAAAACTAACTTTGGGAGGATTAAACTTCTAACTGGAGATACTGGGAATGGACCTGAAAGCAATTGGAATTCAATTCCTGAGCAGTATAGCCGTGATCTTTCCTCACCTCAGTGCTCTATTGTTACAAAGTTGGGCATAGATGTCAAGGTCAATTTCACTCAATTTTTCATTTTTCTATAGCTTAAATTTACTCAGTCCCTCTGCTGCATCAGGTTGCTGATTACTTTCTAAGCTATTTCTTTCTAAAATATCCATGCCCCTTCAGGGCAAAAAGACTGGAAGTGGAGCAGAGCAAGCTTGGTAGGGCTACAGGAGGGCTTGGTAGGATACAAGCCAACTTTGAAAGTCAGATTAAAAAGTTAAAATAAAGAAGATAAAAACAAAACAAAACCAACAGTGGGATGAAATGAACACCAAGCCAATTTTCAGTGTTGTTCAGTGTTGTACATACTGTACTCAAGACAGATTTCAAAAAATACAATACAGCTCATTCAGAAAAAAAGTTAAAGTTCAGTTAAAATGGATTTAAGCAAATATTTTTTTGTAAGTACCTATACTAAGTCACTAAAGATGTCACCTGTTGGCATCCACTCCAACAACCTGGCACCCATTTTAAATCTTCTTTCCCTCCCCATCCCATCAGGTTTGGTCTACAGTCAACATCCTTTTATAGAGTTGGGCTTCAACTTTTTGTCGAATTATCCTCTGAACTGTCTAGAGCAAGGGTGTCAAACTCGATTTCATTGAGGGCCGCATCAGGGTTGTGTTTGACCTCAGGGGCCCGGGGTGGGCATGGCCAGGGTGGGCATGGCCAGCTCGATGTCACTCATGTCGGGGGCGCCTGTGGTGGCCCGAGCACTCTGCCAGCAAAAATGGGCTCCCAAGCTCCGTTTTCGGCTGCGACTGCCTCCTGCAACCCTCTCCCAGTGAAAACGGAACTCGTGAGTGCTGCATGTGGCCTTCGTGAGCTGTTTTCACTGGCAGAGGCACTGCAGACAGGTCCTTTGCTGTTTCCAAGGCGGCCTCGCAGGCCAGATCTAAGTACCCCGTGGGCCGGATCCAGCCCCCGGGCCTTGAGTTTGACACCCCTGGTCTAGAGCCTGCAGCTGTTAGCAATAGCAATAGCACTTAGACTTATATACCGCTTCACAGTGCTTTACAGCCCTCTCTAAGTAGTTTACAGAGTCAGCATATTGCCCCCGACAATCTGGGTCCTCATTTTACTGACCTCGGAAGGATGGAAGGCTGAGTCAACCTTGAGCCTGGTGAGATTCGATCTGCCAAACTGCTGGCAGCCGGTGATCAGCAGAAGTAGCCTGCAGTACTGCACTCTAACCACTGCGCCACCGCGGCTCATTGTTGCTGGACTAGTCCTTCTAATGAGCTATAGGATTTGCTTTAATTTGTGTGCAGTATGCCAATTAGGAGCTTGAAATGCGTGTTTTCGTAATGCTTTGTCTTATTACAGTACAGTCCCCCATGAAAACCTGTATACATTCTAATTGCTTGTTTCTCTTAAACTATACATTTTTGCCTGTACTACTTCTAATACTCTTTCTTTTGAGCCACGTTCTCTGTCCTAATGCAGATTTGTGCAATATTTTGACTAGCTGCTGCATTTTTGTACCATCCCTTCGGTTAGAAAGATGAAAATAAAGACAAATAAGTCAATCAGATTAGATAAGTCCATATTCAAAGACAGCAGAACATGTTTCTCCACATTGCTATTTATTGCTGGATGTGCGTGTGATACAAGACCTGTAGAAGCAGCCATAATGCTGCTCTGGCCTCGCTTTTGGGTCAGTATCAATGCATTTCCACAGTTATCGGTTTTTCTCATTGACTGTAGATGGAAGTTAATGACAGAAGAAGCAAATGCTAAGAGTAAGCATACCATAGATATATGAGACTTGTTTCTGCTTTCTTAGGAATGAATGAATGAATGAATGAATGAATGAATGAATGAATGAATGAATGAATGAATGAGAGAATGAGACATAATTACTATTCTCTCATCAGATTGTTCCAGTCAGTGACACTAAACCTCCCCCTAGCCTGGCTACATCACTTGCCTTGGCTAATCAAAGCAGCTGGGTTCTTCTCCCAGAAGGAATGCATTATCTGAAAGGGCCGAATGCAATGAAACATTGCCAGTCAGCCTTCAGCATTTCTGGATGGAGTTACAATTGCCACTCAAGGTTCCTGACAAAGAACCTAAAACAAGTTTGCCACATAAGAGAGCTGTGTTGCTAAAATTGCAGGGAGTTTCCTTGTAGGACCAGCGCAGAAAGCTAGGATGTCAAGTTAAAAAAGATACCCTATGCCTAGAAAGAGTGATCAGAGCAAATTTATTTTATCTGTCCCTGATTAGCCATAGGCAGATGGAGATGGCCTTCTCTCTTCTTCATGCCCTTCCCCAGCTTGTTTGACCTTGCTGCAGAGGTGGCATGATAAAACTAAGTATTGACTCCCTATTAGTCCATGACTTTCAATTTATTTTACAATCCTCAGGCTACTCTGCAGACAACATTCAAGAATATTAAGATTTCTTTCTACACAACCCAGTCCTTCAGTTGCTAGAAAAATCAGGCGACATTCCTGTAATTCACTAACAAAGAAATCTCAATTGCAGAAGGAGGCTCCAGAGATTTTAAGACACTTTCACATTCCAAATTAATCACTGACATGTGCCAACTGGCAAGGATGTTTGTAATAAAATCACTTAGAAAACAATGTCAGGGGCTTTCTGACCACACTAAGAGTCTATTCACATACAGAGTGGAAGAATTGAGGGTCTTGTTTTCTGAATATTTGATCTGTTGTTAGACGAGCTTCAAGGCTTGCAGTACAAATCATTTTCACTGCATAATGAACATTCTAAGAATTTGACTCCCAAAGTGAATTTCCATGTATTGGAAATATATGAAATATAATATTAGCACAGGTAATTGAGAAAAAAATAACTGATGTTGCTCTGCTTTGGGGAAACATTTTTGCTAATTGTCCTTCCCTCCCTTGGCATCATGTACGTGAGAAAATAAAGCTCTTAGGCATGGCAATATAAGAGAGTAATAGTACTTTTGTTTATTTAGTTTGGAGCCTCTTGTTTTACAGCCTTGTCAAAACTCGGTTAAGACCAAAAACAATGTAAAGCAAAATAAAATCCATATAAGTTAGCATTGTTAGGGATTCCTTGTTCTGAAGTATTTGAATATATTGGAAACCAGAATAATCGTAAGAATAAAACAGAATGGAACAGAATAGAAAGGAATGCAATGGAATGGAACGGAACGGAACAGAACAGAACAGAACAGAACAGAACAGAACAGTGTTAGATAGTGGGTAGAGATGACAGGAGACAGACTTCCAAAGCAGCTCTTTATTTCAGCTCTTGTATCAGTAACCAGCAAAGAGCAGTCTGACAGCTTGCCCTTTTATAGGGAGCTGTCAGACAGACCAGCCAATAGCGTTTGAGCTTTTTCCCGCTCAAACGCTGGACCTGGTTGGAACCATGCAACATAGTTTAAACAGTTAGAACATAACACCCCTCCCCTCCTGGATGGAGCTGTCCAGCATACGTAAGCACGCAGGTAGGCGGGGCGTTTTGGAGCCCTACGAGACCTGCGCAATTCAGTTGGTGGTGAGGCAGCGGCCTGTGCGGACAGGTCTGCTGCCGCTCCGGGGCTCGAGCATGGAAGCTCCTGGAAGGTACTGGGTGTGGCCTCCACGGCCGAAGGGACCGGTTCGAAGGGAGGACATCGCTGGCTCTCGGCTTC
>QLTV01001698.1:14726858-14738720 GCA_003457575.1 Thermophis baileyi
TATTATCGTTTTTTTTTCAGCTCTTTGTTGCTCTGTGAGGCTCACTTATGTAAGTATTTGTGTACCTCTTTTATTGTTTTGTGTACTTCTTTTATTCTTACTTAAGTATTAAATGGTTAAATTTGTATATCATGGTATATCTTCTTTTTGTAGGCAGTTATCATTGGTGCAAAGAAACGACATGGAAGATATTGCTCTTATGTAAGTATTTGTGTACCTCTTATTGTTTTGTTTACTTAATCTTATTTAAGTATTAATTGCATGAAATAATTGGTATATTTTTTTTTTATAGGTCAAAAAAGGGCAAAGAAGTGACGTCAACTTGGCCACGCCCACCTGACCACCAAGCCACGCCCATCGGGTCACATGACCACTAAGCACGCCTATCTGGTCACATGACCACAAAGCACGCCCAATGAGTCACCTGTCCACAAAGCCACACCCACCTGAAGCCATGCCCATCAGACCTCAAGCCACGCCCACAAAATAAGCCACGCCCCACAGAACCGGTAGGGAAAATTTTCACATTTCACCCCTGCTCCTGTCTATGGAATTGTTTCATATTGTAGCCCTCTGCAAAGTGGCATATTCCAGAACTGCAAAGACAGGCCACCATCCCCTTTAGTTCTGAATCTATCTGGTAAAATGTCAGAAAATACAGACATAAATATATTACGATTCTTAGATCAATTCTTTTAAGAAGTCTTATTTAAGAAGTCCATTCCAAGCTTTTCTGCTGTGTGGAATAATAATAATAATAATGTAATAATAATAATAACAACAGCAACAGCAACAGCAACAGCAACAGCAACAGCAACAGCAACAACGATAATTAAATTTATATGCTTCTTGACTCAGAATGGTTTGGGCAGGAAAACATAGGGAGCAGAGGTTTGGCCTCATCCAAAAAGCATTTTTTTTTTTAAAGTGGAGTCTGGTCCATTTTCTCTTTAAGTTTGAAAAATGTCAAGGGGATAAAAGCATTATAGAATGTGACTGTTCTAAACAACAAGAAAAGAAGCAGCAGATATCCCAAAGCATTCAAAGTAGAAAATTAGCAGCAAAGTGCTTTACTTTTACCGAAAAGCCCCATGACAAGTCACTTCTTAAAGAACTTGAGTATCAAGGAAATAAAAAGAAAATAACTAGAATTGTAGAAGCCTTTATCCAGGAAAGGAGGGGCAATTATTGCTGAATCTCCTTCCCAAATTAGCAGCCGATACATGCAGCTATATTAATAAATAAAGCCCTACTCTTTCTGGGCAGCCAAACTCCAAAAGACAATGACACAGCAACAAAACTAATTTTGTCTATGGAGATTCTCAGTCATCCAGGTCACAGTTGTTCCAAAGGTGCTTTTTCAAAAGGTAACTGGACTTTCTTTGTTTTTTCTTCAAGACTTTTTGCTTCTCATCCAAGAAGCTTCTTTAGTTCTGAAGAAGAATTAAAGAAGCTTCTTGGATGAGAAGTGAAACGTCTTCAAAGAAAAACAAAGAAAGTCCAGTTGCTTCTTGAAAAGGCATCTTTGGAAAACTAACTTTGTGTTTCCTTAATTTTTTGTGCCCTAAATAAGATAGCCTAATTGACTAATGTTTAGATGTTTAGGAGTTAGGCGACTATAAATAAACTAACTAAACAAATTTCATTAATTGTTTGCTTCTACATTTATTTAACATAAAGCATAACAATTGCTCCTTAATAATGTTTTTTTCCTTCTTTGGCTACCTTTTTGTTGGGCAGAGAAAATTATTATAAAACCACTGAGTGTGTGTTAGAGATGATGGGTATTTCATCTTAACGTGTATGGAATATCTAAATTGCAAAAAGGTGTCAGTCTTAATATATACACTCATCACTGTGGTACATGTTCCTGTTGTTCATAAACATTGCTTTGTGTAAGCAATCCATCAACTGTCTTGGCTGAACATGAAGCTTTAGTAGCCCCTTAAGACCACCACTAGGGAGTTCTCCCATAAAAATCCCACTGAAATTAAGCTGTAGCAAGAGCCATATTATTCACAGCAGTGGGAAATGCAGGAGAATCCCTCCCCCCAGTTGATTGCATCTTAAATGAACATCATTATTAATATGCCTCAACTAATTCAAAATTATGTCACGGGCGTTTTGTAAGAGATATTAAAATAGATGGGCTAACATTTGATTTGAGGTTCTGCTTGGCAAGTTCACCTGAGTCATTTGCGCTGGCAGAGAGGTCCTCTGATGGGCAGAAGAAATTTCATCTGCAGCCATTTCAATCAGACAATAACCTTCAGGACTGCCCGAAGACAACATATAGCTGGAAGGAAACAGATAACTCATTACTGTTTTGGAAGTTAACAGGAAAGACTATGAAAACATGCCACCAACATGAATGGTATGTTTATTGTGGAAGACAAGCCTGATTCTGATAGCTGGCTTATCACACACATCAACACCTGTAAAAGAACACAGAGTGGTTAGCAGATAGATAGCTGAGAACATGACAGCTCAGCTGACTGAGTCTATGAACCAGAGCCAATGCTTGGGGCTACATGTATTGCTTTGCAATGGCAGCGTGTATTTAATTGCCGGAAGATTTATTACCCACCTTTTATCAAAGGACTGAAGAATGGCTATAATCAATCAATCAAAACTCTGGAATGACTGGAAAACAACGCCACATAGCAAGGCAACATTAGCTTGGGTTTAAAATCAAGGGGAGCAGAAAGGCCAAAGAGAATAGCTGATCATGCAAGGACCTTCTCCCTGTAAACTTTGTTGGCTTGTACACATTTACCAATAGTGCACTACAAACCCAGAAGAAAATAGGACATTTATTTATTTATTCATTCGATTTCAATAGCCGCCCATTTCAGCAAATGACTCTGGGTGGCCCACAATTCAAAAAATGCAGGATATCCCACCTGAAATGATAGTGAAAGACAGACAGTTCCCTTCCCCTGCCTACAGGGGAAAGAGCAGGGCAATGCAGAATGAATGGCTGTACCTCTGATTTCACTCGGATAAGGTTTATCTGAGCTCATGAAAGGTGCTATCAATGTATAATCTACAAAGGAGTGTCAAGCATCAAAGGCATTTGTAATATAAATATCCAAAAATTTAATACTGTGTTAAGCACGTGAAGAGGGGAGTGTCGGTAAAAGTGATAAAGTGGGATAGGAATGCTACATATATTCTCAATGACAAAAAAACCCATCCCTAAAGGAGGGCTTTCCTGTAATTGTTCTTAGTTATTATTTTTCTGAGAGGGGGAAAACCCCCAAGAGTGTTAATTATTATTTCAGGGGTTGATAAATGAGACACCATAATGCGCAAGAATTTAATTAAAAAGAGCCCTCAGATCAGTGAAGACATTCTTTCTCTCCATGCTTCTTTTGGAAATCCCATTTAACAGCTGAACCCCAATGATGAGTTCCTCGCAGGAATCTGTGGCGTGCTTTATGATCCCCATCCATCTTTGTGGAAAGACCCAATCTGCATGAGAATGCTATTTTCCCATTCCCAATGAAACGAGGAGAAAGCCATTAAGGCCAGAACGATCCATAATCTCTTTGGATTTCTTGTCATCAAAATAAATCAAGGTACTGAACTAGTATTTTTTTTTTGTATGTTAATATGGTATCAACATACATCCTATTTCTGGGCTGTCACACTGAATTTAGCAATCTTATTGCCTATCTTCCTTGGCAGAGAATCAAAGGAACAGTCTTCAGTACAATTTTCAATGTCCTTGTCTATGTGCATACAATGAAGAGTTCTTTCTCTCTCTCTCTCTCCTCCCTCCCTCCCTCCCTCTCTCTCTCTCTCTCTCTCTCTTTCTTCAAATTATATGTCATCCCTTCCCAATGACTCTGGGGAGTTAAAAACAAGGAAAAAATACAATAGACAAAAATGATAAGTAAAATGGCAAGAATGATAAACCAAACACAGACAGGGATAAAAAGATATAAACTCACACAATCCAAAGGAGGCTTTGCTCACCCTTGCCAAAGGGCTGGGCAAAGAGCCAGGTCTTAAAGATTACTTTTAAATAACAATAGGATGGGGACTACTGAAATCTTAAGGGGGAAACTCATGCCAGAAGGCAGGTGCTACTACAGAGAAGGCACATTTAAAGGGACCTGATATTGTTTATTTGAAGGAACCTGAAGCACATCAACCCTGCCAGATCAAATCAATCATGCAGATACTATAGAAGACAGATGGTCCTTCAAGTAACCAGTCCCTATGCCATGTAGAATCATGTAGGCCAGTGGTTCTCAACCTTCCTAATGCCGCGACCCCCGCCCCGCCACCGTGACCCCCTCCCCACACTTGCGCATTGCCAGGTGAGAAGCGATGAGGTGACAAAGGGGGCGTGGCACCAAGATGGCGGGCTAGCGCGCGTGGTCCTTCCGTCAGCACCTGTGCATTTGAGGGCTGCCCGTGCGTCGCACCATCCCCGGGTACTCGTATGTGGACGGATAGAAGAGCGGTGTCTCGGTTCCTAAGACCATCGGAAATATGTGTTTTCCGATGGTCTTAGGCGACCCCTGTGAAAGGGTCGTTTGACCCCCAAAGGGGTCGCGACCCACAGGTTGAGAACCGCTGATGTAGGCTAATGACAAGAATCTTGAATCAGAAGCAAACTAGCAACTTTCTAACTGCTGGTTTGAAAGAGATGTCAAAGAGGCCATCTACATTAAGACTGAATCATAATGTCTCTCTCAACAGAGGGGGAGGGATATGATACCACCTATCTCCTGTTTACAACACAGTCCTTTCAGCAACTCCAATAAGGTTCCATATCCATTTGCACTATTCAGGTGACCCTGAGGGCACAGATAAACCTCCGAGTGACCTCAACAATTCCCAGAAAGAGTGCTAATGACCAGAGGGCTGCAAGGAATATAAATCATTCCATCATCCAACATTCAGTCAGAACTAAAGAAGCTTCTTGGAGGAGAAGCAAATGTCTTCAAAGAAAAACAAAGTCCAGTTGACTTTTGAAAAAGCACCTTTGGGAGAACCATGAACAGGATGATTGAGACTCTCCATAAACAAACTAGCAACTAGTGCAGATCATGAACCAGAGGTATTAAATGAGCATGTTGAGGCATGCCCATTGATGTCTGTGCTTCTTTCTGCATTCTGGACCAGCTGTAACTCCTGGGTGGTTTTCAAGGTCATTCCCATGTACCCTGTTTTCCCCAAAATAAGACATCCCCTGATAATAAGCCCAATTGGGCTTTTGAGTGCATGGCAATACGGCCAAGCGCTTATTTCAGGATTCAAAAAAATATAAGACAGGGTCTTATTTTCGGGGAAACACGGTAGAACATATTGCAGTAGTCAAGTCACGAGTTTAGCAGGGTATGATGAGTATCAAGGTTGACTCAGCCTTCCATCCTTCCGAGGTGGGTAAAATGAGGACCCAGATTGTTGGGGGCAATATGCTGACTCTGTGAACCGCTTAGAGAGGGCTGTAAAGCACTGTGAAGCGGTATATAAGTCTAAGTGCTATCAATGACCCCCCCCTCTAGAAAAAGGTGAAACTGGCACAGATGAAATTGTGCAAAGGCTTTCCTGCCACAGCTGCCAGTTCCTTATCAAAGCAGGAGCTATACGTTCAGGAAGACCCCCCAGATTGTGCACCTTGAATGTGTAAGTGAGACCCTATCAAAGGTAAAAGATGAAATATCTCCAAGTCTAGAGAGCCCAAATCCCTACCATCTTATCAAAGGCACTTAGTCTTGGATGGATTGTTTTGGAGATGGTTCCTCTCTATCCAAACATGCTTAGCATCTGGGCACCAGGACCTAGATCAACAGACTCATTTGGATGGCCCAGGGTCAAAAGGTATAATTGTATGTCTTGAGTGTACTCATGCTATTGAACTTCAAACCAGAAGATGACCTCGCCTAGTGGTTTCATGCAGGGAGAAAGAATAGTAGCACCTTACAGAAGATCTAACTCCTGCCTTTCTTCTTGTAACCAACACTGAATGAAACCAGCCCCGGAGAAAGGAAGAGAAATGGTGCCTTCAATAAATAATCCTCACAGCAGCCCAGGAGATGCGCTACTGTACCAAGTGGAAACCAGATCCACTTAAATAGGCTTCTGGATCAGCAGATGAAATAACAGTGGAGAAATAATGACATTTGGCCACCCTTATCACCACAAAGTAATCCCTATCCATGTATGGTCAGATTCACTTTAAGTTTCTTCCAACAGCTCTCCGGGCCTCTCTTCTGGAACTTCATCCCCCAGAGCTCCTTGGTCAACCAGTGTACAAGGAGAGGCTGAACAGAGAGAATAAAATCCAAAGCCCTGACACCTTCCCATTCCAGTCAGTGATTAGGATCTTGGCTGAACTCCCCATAAACTAGCAGAAAATATCACCCCTCCCATTAGCTGGCAGACAATGGATTCATTCAATTCCTGAATTGCTGGATTACCCATTTAAATTAAAGAAGCCCTTTCTGCCTTCCATTGAGGACCTATATACTGCATGAGCCAGAAAGAGGGGTATGAAAATATCTACAGACCCCTCACATTCTGGACATAAACTGTTTCAACTTCCACCCTCAAAACGATGCTATAGGGCTCTGCATGTCAGAACAACTAGACACAAGGACAGTGTTTTCCCCCATGCTAAACACTCTGCTAAACAACTAATTCCCACAACACTGTCAAACTATCTAAAAAGGCAGTATTACTGTCATTATTCTCATCTTCCCTATTCCCTATCACCTTATCTTCTTATGACTATAACTTTGTTGCTTGTATCTTACGATTTAAATTGTTTAATTAGTATCCTAGTATGATTTATGTTGATTGCTTATTTAGTATCCATGACTATCACTAAGTGTTGTAGCTAGTGTTTTATGATAAATGTATTTGTACAATGATTATGATAATGTTCTATCACTATTGTTGTATGCACACTAAGAGCTTATGCACCGGAGACAAATTCCTTGTGTGTCTAATCACACTTGGCCAATAAAGAATTCTATTCTATTCTATTCTATTCTATTCTATTCTGTTCTGTTCTGTTCTATTCTATTCTATTCTATTCTATTCTATTCTATTCTATTCTATTCTATTCTATTCTATTCTATTCTATTCTATTCTATTCTATTCTATTCCATTCCATTCCATTCCATTCCATTCCATTCCATTCCATTCCATTCTATTCTATTCTATTCTATTCTATTCTATTCTATTCTATTCTATTCTATCAATACTTCCAGTATTTGAAATTCTAATTACAGTCCTCTGGCTCTTCTCTGTCTTTTGCTTTTACATTTCTTTACCCAGGTTCCTTCAGAATGAGAAAAGAAGGTTGTGAATGTATCAATTCAACCCCATGTACTACTCATAAGCCTAATACATACTTTCCAGAGCCTGCCCAGGTATCTAATTTCCAGTTTTTTTCCTCCCCAGAAAAAAGTCTAGTTGATCAAATTAGGGGAAAACATCAAATGATCAATTGAGTTCAGTACATTATATAAAAACACTTTTTTTCTAGATAACAAAGTGACCTTATGCCAAGAAAGATGACAAGTGGGGGGAAAATGAATAGTGGTGTTTTCAGTTACTTGGCAAAATGGCAAGTAGTATTTTCTTAGTGTTGAGCTTGCTTTGATGTTTCAAGGTGTTTCTGTGTTCCTGGCAAACATGTCAGTTTTAATTTTCAGCTGCGTTTAAAAAAACCAATAAGATTGTTTTGCCCTCCTTTGGTGAAAACTGCAGAAAGGTTGCCGAACATCACTTGATTTCACAAGCAGATTGAAAGCACATTTTCTTTGTATATAATTTTTATTAAAACTTTTAAGCAAGAAGATAAAAGCTAATATAAAATAAGAAAGAAAAAAGTAAGCGAAGAGAAAGCAAATTTTTTTTCTTTCTTTGTTATTTTTCTTCAATGTTTTCTTTTCTTTTCTTTCAAGGTTGAAAGCACTTCTGTTGCTTTTGATTTTTAGAATCTTTTTCAAGATGCCGAGTTGCGGGGCCAGTCCTTGGAAAGCTACATTTCCTCCAAGATTTCACCAGGACCTCCTCTAGCTGTCCAGTAAGGGAATAAAATACAGACACTTGCCAGAGGTGGGATTCAGCAGGTTCTGACCAGTTCTGGAGAACTGGTAGTGGAAATTTTGAGTAGTTCGGAGAATCGGTAAATACCACCTGTGACTGGCCCTGCCCCCATCTATTCTCTGCCTCCCGAGTCCCAGCTGATCAGGAGGAAATGGGGATTTTGCAGTAACCTTCCCCTGGAGTGGGGAGGGAATGGAGATTTTACAGTATCCTTACCCTGCCATGCCCACCAAGCCACGCCCACCAAGCCATGCCCACCAAGCCATGTCACGCCCACCAAGCCACGCCCACAGAACCGGTAGCAAAAAAATTTGAATCCCACCACTGCACTTGACCAATAACCACAATTGAGACCAGCATTCCTGTCATTAATCAAAGCAATTGTTAAGTGTGTCATGCCCAATTTTATGATCTTTTTGCCATTGTTGTTAAATGATTCACTGCAGTTGCGGTCTTTAACCAAATCCGGCTTTTCCCATTGACTTTGCTTGTCAGAAGATGGCGGAAAGTTCGTAAATGGTAATCATCTGATCCCAGATGACTGCCACCATTGTAAATACATGCTGGATGCCAAGCAACCGAGTAATTATGATCACAGGACTATAGGGATGCTGTGCTGGTTGTAAAGTGAGGACTGCTTGTAAGCCATATTTTTCAGTGCTGCTGTAACTCTGAATGGTCACGAAATGAATGGTTGTTAAGTCGAGGACTTCTACCAAACGTTCACCTCTTAATTTCACCTGAGGGCAGGACAAGAAGCAATGGGTGGAAGCTTGTTAAAGAGAGATCCAATCTGGAACGAAGAGAAATTTCCTGATGGAGAACAATTAGTCAATGGAACAGCTTGTCGCCATTGCTGGAGGTTTTCAAGAAAAGATTGGAGAACCATTTCTCTGGGATGGTGTAAGGACTCCTGCCTTGGGAAGTTGGTTGGACTAAAAGGACCTCCAAAGCCTATGAATCATAGAAACTTTTTAAAGCTGTCTATGGCAGATCAGGGTAGAAAGGAGGAATGGCCGATGTTTGCACCTTCCCCTCCCATTCAGTCTGGTCTAAACATCCTACCAAGGAGGCATGGGGTGCTTTGGCTCCACAGGACCTTCCTTCTGAGTTTGCACTCTTTGGTAGGGTTTCCTGGAATGCCCATGTAATCCTGCAGCATTGCGTGATCATAGAGACATTTCAGAAAGCACGTTTGAAAAGGAACACTGAGCACACTTAGCACATTAATAAACCACAATTTTTAACATTAAAAAACAACAACTGTAGGGACATCCTACCTCACAGCCGACTAGAATACTGCCCCACTAAAATAGTCAGTAAAATGAAGCAGATTTGACTGATATGTCCACCCCTACATTATAAATTGAGGTTCAGAAACTTTGCAATGCCTTAACCCCCTAACATGATAATTTAGTGTTTATACAACCGTCTTCAATGAATCGAAGTAGTATAATAATTTCACCAGGGTTAGGACTGGGCAAGAAATCAATATACTATTTTTAATAATTGGATTGCAATCTTATGGATTTAATAAAGCAACTTTACAAAGTAAAACTTTTTCACCAGTAATAAGAAAACAATTACCTTGATGTGATTTTTGAATTATGAGTGTAGAATAGAATAGAATAGAATTCTTTATTGGCCAAGTGTGGTTGGACACACAAGGAATTTGTCTTTGGTGCATATGCTCTCAGTGTACATAAAAGAAAAGATACATTCATCAAGGATCATAAGGTACAGCACTTAATAATAGTCATAGGGTACAAATAAGCAATCAAATCATATTAGGAAACAATCAATATAAATCGTGAGGATACATCATACAGTCATAAGTGGGAGGAGATGGGTGATAGGAACGATGAGAAGATTAATAGTAGTGCAGACTTAGTAAATAGTTTGACAGTGTTGAGGGAATTATTTGTTTAGCAGAGTGATGGCGTTCGGGAAAAAACTGTTCTTGTGTCTAGTTGTTCTGGTGTGCAGTGCTCTATAGCGTCGTTTTGAGGATAGGAGTTGAAACAGTTTATGTCCAGGATGTGAGAGGTCTGTAAATATTTTCTCAGGGGGAAAAAAGAACACAGGAAGAAAAGAGTATTTCTGTGCCTAAATCAGCTTCTCTTAAAATGCTGCATAGCTTGCGAAACCAAGGCAGGCTGCCAGTGTGTTTTGGAACTCTCCTCAGTAGAGCCACACTAAAACAACACAGCATGTCTTCCTTTCCTCCTTTTCCCTTCCTTCTCCCTTCCACACTATGAGCTTCAGATCATACATTCAGAGGTCTCATAGAAATATGGGATGTTTCCTTTGACAAGCAGATGCCACAAGGTAAAACAAACAAACAAACAAACAAAAAGCCCCAGAATTTGAATTCAGCATGTTTTTTTTAATCAATCTGATCAGTCTACAGGTAATCCTTGACTTACAAGAGTTCAAAGTTACAATGGCACAGACTTATGACTGTTTTTACGCTTACGACCATTGCAGCATCCCCATAGTTACATGATCAAAATTCAGATACTTGGCAACTGTCTCATAATTATGACGATTGCAATGTCCCGGAGTCATGTGATCACCTTTTGTGACCTTCTGACAAGCAAACTCAATGGGGAAGCCAGATTCACTTACCAATGTGTTACCAATTTAACAACTGCAGTGATTGACTTAACAACTGTGGCAAGAAAGGTTGTAAGATGGGGCAAAAGTCACTTAACAGTTGTCTCACTTAGCAACCGAAATGTTGGGCTCAATTATCATCGAGGACTACCTGTACTTGTAAAGAACTTTACAAAATGGCCTCTTCCATTTTGTAAAGACAACAACTTATCTCATAGGAATGGCACTGGGTTTTATGGGCCACATGATGTCTTTTTTTTTAATTCAACTTTGAGTGCATAGCAGAGATGAAATTCCTTTGTAGCACTGAAGAGTAATTTATTTTTAACTTTTTTGCTCCTATCCCCTATAATTTTGTTTCCTTGAGTGGATCCATTTTTCTTATTATTATAGAATATAGAATAACAGAGTTGGAAAGGACCTTGGAGGTCTTCTAGTCCAACCCCCTGCTTAGGCAGGAAACCCTACACCACTTCAGACAAATGGTTATTCAACATCTTCTTAAAAATTTCCAGTGTTGGAGCATTCACAACTTCTGGATTAATTGTTCTAACTGTCAGGAAATTTCTCCTTAGTTCTAAGTTGCTTCTCTCCTTGATTTGTTTCCATCCATTGCTTCTTGTCCTACCCTTAGGTGCTTTGGAGAATAGCTTGACTCCCTCTTTTGTGGCAGCTCCTGAGATATTGGAACACTGCTATCATGACTTCAGCAAGGCATTCGACAAAGTAGACCATAACCTACTTCTTCGTAAGCTGGAGAAAAGTGGGATAGACAACCTCACCACCAGATGGATCCACAACTGGGTGGCAAACCGTACTCAACGAGTAGTCCTTAATGGGTCTAAGTCCACATGGAGAGAAGTAAGCAGTGGGGTACCAGAAGGCTCCGTCTTAGGCCCAGTACTCTTCAATATCTTCATAAATGACTTAGATGAGGGAATAGAAGGGGAACTTACCAAATTTGCAGATGACACTAAGCTGGCAGGAATAGCCAACACCCTAGATGATAGGCTCACGATCCAGATGGATCTTGAGAGACTTGAACATTGGGCCCTATCTAATAAAATGAAATTCAGCATAGAAAAAAAGTTTTACACTTAGGCAAGAAAAACCAAAAGTACCCGTACAGATTAGGTGAAACCTGGTTTAATAGCAGTAACTCTGAGAGGG